>CM072523.1:60253096-60308096 GCA_036898135.1 Oncomelania hupensis | reverse complement strand
GTGGACATCAAAGTCCAAGACCAATCCCTCAACACCTCAACAACATAGCTTCAAATATTTAGGAGCCATTTTATCAGACAGTGGGTCCCGACAGGAAGTCCTCTCCAGGATCGCACAAACAACTGCTGCCCTGGCGAGGTTGAAGCCAATTTGGAAAGACAAGACCATCAGTCTACATTCCAAGGTAAGACTGCTGCGCTCCCTTGTCATCTTCATCTTCCTAAATGCTTGCAAAACATGGACCCTCACAGCAGATCTACAACGAAGAATACAAAACATGGAGATGAGGTGCTACAGAAGACTTCTGGGCATTTCCTATACCCACACATCACCAACGACGAAGTCCGAAAGACCATCACACAAGCTATTGGACAACACGATGACCTGCTCACAGTGGTGAATAAACGGAAACTCCGATGGTATGGCCACTTCACCAGATCATCAGGTCTTGCAAAGACCATCCTGCAAGGCACAGTGCAAGGAGGTAGAAGAAGAGGGAGACCGAAAAATAGGTGGGAGGACAGGACAACATTCGAGAATGGACTGGTTTGATACTGAGCGAAACAATCAGGGTTGCTGAGGACAGGGAAGGATGAAGTATGCTGGTTAAACGATCATCTGTGGTGCCCCTATACGACCTCCGAGTTACGGGATAGGATAGGATTGGATTATGATACACAATGTTTTGTTTTTTGTACAGATGATTATGATACACAATGTTTTGTTTTGTTTTGTACAGAGAATTATGATACACAATGTGTTGTTTTGTTTTGTACAGAGGATTATGATACACAATGTGTTGTTTTGTTTTGTACAGATGATTATGATACACAATGTGTTGTTTTGTTTTGTACAGAGGATTATGATACACAATGTGTTTTGTTTTGTACAGAGGATTATGATACACAATGTGTTATTTTGATTTTTTAACAGATGATTATGATACAATAGCTGTTGTTATGTTTTTTACAGATGATTATGATACACTAAATGTTTTGTTTTTAACAGCGGATTATGATACGACAGGTGTTATTATTTTGTTTTGTACAGAGGATTATGATACACTGTGTGTTGTGTTGTTGGTGTGGTGAGAATTATGATATACTCTGTGTTGGTTTTGTTGGTGTGTACTGAGAATTATGATACACTTTATGTTGTGTTGCTGGTGTGTATAGAGAATTACGATACTCTGTGTGTTGTGTTGCTGGTGTGTTCAGAGGATTACGATACTCTGTTTGTTGTGTTGTTGATATGTACATAGTACTGGAATCACTTGTAGACTACTATCACTGCAACCTTTGAAGGGGTTTTTACATTTTGTTCCATTTATGTAATGTCCTGTACATTTGGGTGGATCTTGTGGTTGGTAGTTGGCAAAGGTTAATAAGTTTGGAACATTATTTTTAATATTTTGTTTATTCATTGAAAAAAATTTTTTTATGGATTTTTGTGAATGTTGCCTACTAAAAAAAAAGTTTGCCACAAAAATAAAATAAAAAAACAACAACTTTTTGAAAGTATAGGTATTGTTTCCATCAATAAATGTCGTCGTTTTTGTGGCTATTAATAGCAACGCCAGGTACCTTTCTAGCGTTAAAAATAGGATCTAGTAGATCGTAGAGCACATTGGTGTGCCGTTAAACAGGGGAAGCCACACCTTGTCAGAATAGCAAAGGAAAATTCTAAATGTAGCGGTTGTAGGGTTGAGCAACCCAAGCCCACTGTAGCCTGTGTGTATGTCGTAACAATGCGGATTTAGGTTAAGCTCATTGTCGCCCAAAGTAAACAAATCCTTCTAAATGAGTACATTTATCTAAACTGGGTTGTGCTACGTCATTTATGAACTTGCTGCCCAGCCCACAGTCAATGCTACGTCATCCTTGAACTTGCTGCCCAACCCACAGTCTATGCTACGTCATCCATGACCTAAAGTTGCTCATTATATTAGCACAAGCCACATTCTGTGCATCGAAATGCATAATAATAATATCTTCTCTGTATAATATGGATTCTTCACATTTTATTTCATTTGCTTGCTGTTTTGTCTTTGCTCAGCTTTATTTTGTGGTTGCGCTGTTCAAGCCTGATAATGTTAGAAATGCTGTAGTGTCCGCTAACTTGTAAGGTTGGGCAATAGGGAGGGAGTATGTTACATCATGCTGGTTACCATGCAACAGTAGGAGGGAGAACGAGTAAACCCAAGTGATGAAATGTTATCTAATAAGGATTGTAGCCTACGTCATGTTGAAGTGAATCTGAGGTCATTGTGTTTAAACCTTTACATCGGATAGCTTAATGATAGGAGTGTTATTAGTCGACATTTATTGCGGTGAAAGCTCTTTCAAGGCGTGTAAACATCCCTCGGTTCCTCAACAATGTCACCTCGTGGGTCTAGCACAAGAGTCCTAGTTACAGGAAGCGTCACTCCACACAACAGGCGCACAGCTCTCTCCTTTATTATCCACAGCCGACGCGCTAAAGCATGTTGATCAAGCTGCGATGATTTTTTTTTATTTGTATGTGCCTATGAGAAATTAGCCATCTTGTGCTTCTAGCAGACGATCTTTAGAACGCCCGAACTCCATCTTTAGATTGATTTGAGATATCACAAATATCAGCCAAAAAAGTATATAAGTTTGATCTGGACCTCAGAGGCACTTGAACAACTCGGTTCCAACGTCGGCAGAGTGTTGAATTCAAATACATTACCTATTGTGGATAGGAGAAGGGGTGAGGGGGGGGGGGGGGAATTGGAGGGTAAGAGGGGTGCACTGCTGGCACCCACCCACATCGACAGCCTCCAGCCACTAAGATGAAGGTTTTACTGGGTTTGAACTATGTGGTTATTACAATAATCATAAGTGTTTGATTTTCACACTATTGTTATAATGGAATAAAGTATGCTTGGCTTTGTAAAAAAAAATTGTTCAATGTGTGTTAAAAAAAAATATTTCTAGTCTCTATATGTGTGTGTATGTATGTATGTGTGACTGTCTGTTTCTCTCTATGTCCTAGGTCTAGTCTCAGACTTAATAATATGGTTCTTTGTTTAATGGCTTTGCAAAGCGAACATAGCTGAAGGACAAAGAGGTGAAAGGGCAGCGGTTGACATGTGTAATACATTACGTGTAATACATTATGTGTAATACATTATGTGTAATACATTATATGTAATACATTATGTGTAATACATTATGTGTAATAAATTAATAAAACATAGAGGAATAGTTACACTCAGGATCACATTTAACCCTCACCTGCTATGATTACCTAACCAACAAACTGTTCTGTGTTCAATTATTGGACAACATTGCCTAGCAAGCTTCAGACCGTTACAATCCATGTTCAGTGTTCAATTATTGGACAACATTGTCTAGCGAGCTTCAGAACGTAACAATCCATGTTCTGTGTTCAATTATTGGACAACATTGTCTAGCGAGCTTCAGAACGTTACAATCCATGTTCTGTGTTCAATTATTGGACAACATTGGCTAGCCAGCTTCAGAACGTTACAATCCATGTTCAGTGTTCAGTTATTGGACAACATTGTCTAGCGAGCTTCAGAACGTTACAATCCATGTTCTGTGTTCAATTATTGGACAACATTGTCTAGCGAGCTTCAGAACGTTACAATCCATGTTCTGTGTTCAATTATTGGACAACATTGGCTAGCCAGCTTCAGAACGTTACAATCCATGTTCAGTGTTCAGTTATTGGACAACATTGTCTAGCGAGCTTCAGAACGTTACAATCCATGTTCTGTGTTCAATTATTGGACAACATTGGCTAGCCAGCTTCAGAACGTTACAATCCATGTTCAGTGTTCAGTTATTGGACAACATTGTCTAGCGAGCTTCAGAACGTTACAATCCATGTTCTGTGTTCAATTATTGGACAACATTGTCTAGCGAGCTTCAGAACGTTACAGTCCATGTTCTGTGTTCAATTATTGGACAACATTGCCTAGCTAGCTTCAGAACGTTACAATCCATGTTCTGTGTTCAATTATTGGACAACATTGCCTAGCTAGCTTCAGAACGTTACATTCCATGTTCAGTGTCGTCTTGATGTAGTGATCAAAAGGAAGCCTTTCCGTTTCACATATGGTAACATGGAAAAATAACTGCTATCAATAAAACTGAACAAATTGTATAGCGCCACTTTTACAACCAGTTTATGACTTAAAGTTCTCGTGATTTGACATAATAAAAGAATTCTTATCTTATCTTATTATAGAAGACAATCAATAATAATAATAATAATAATAATAATAATAATAATAATAATAATAATAATAATAATAATAATAATAGTAATAATAATAATAATAATAATGGATGCTATACGCGCCTTATCCATAAGACTCAAAGAACGGCGATCGGTAACCAACATACACGCTGACCTGTTACAGACACTCCTACTTACAAAACAAACATTCCTCGCTCAAACACGTGGCCTATAGGCAACTAATTATTAGAAGACGGAAAGGAAATCAAACTTATTTTGAAATTTTTGACAGATTGCATCCAAGACCATTATTGAAAGGAGGGAGGAAACCGGAGTATCCGGAGAAAACCCTCGATGTGCTGAAAGTCTGGTAACTAAGTCACATAAGTTCGTCCCTTGCGGGTTCGAATCCGCGATCTTCAGCATTGAAAACCATATGACTATCCACAGAGCTAGGAGGCAAATGCCAGTGACTCATAGTCCTACAATTTGACGTCGCAATATAATATACTGCGGTCTGAAGCTAAACGCAAACTTTGTTGATGGCGTCATTAATGACTTGAACGCAGGCTACTACATTACATTACATTACATTACATTACATTACATTACATTACATTACATTACATTACATTACATTACATAATTGTTGCTTTAGGTCCAGCGGACTCTTCCGAGCCAAATCAGGACCGGACAACCCCCGATCCGCATAAAAGATCTGCTGAAACAACCCTAGTGGGAAAACTGAATGCCCTCCACCAGCCAGTCACTTTACAATAAAGACATCCCACGCAGGGGACGGCTGAGGCTTCACCCCAACTTATCGAACCCCCGTTTACAAAAACAAAATAGAATACAAACATCATTATAAAATATTAACAAAACATATAAAATGCCTACATTGCTAAATAATAACATCATAGGAAGCCCTAGTGACCACCTGGCAGAAAGCGTCCAATATTCCCAAGCTGATCCAACAGACCTCATACACAAATAAGGAGTCTTGTCCCGGAAGAGTTTTCAAGAAAAAAGGTAGGAGACTGGTCTAGCGAAGAAGACGATCGTATAGCAGATTGATAGAACAGAGCAGGAATGAGAAAGAGCAAATGAGAAAGACAGCGACAGTGGGAATTTAAAGCACTAAATTTCCAGAAAATGGGGATACTATTTATACTGAAACCCCCGGCACCCCAACGGGGGTACGCAGGCTACTGGCAACGTTTAGTCCTAGACTTGTGGTGGCCTTAGTCTATTCATGGCAGTGTGGGATTTTAGTCCACTGCTATCTGGAACTAAAGTAAGATGGGCCGTTGTTATCCATCAATTCTCTGATGTTGACGCAGGCGGCAGAGGCCAGGCAAGGCCAGGGCGAAACTTGAACCATCCTCACCAGTGACAGAATAGTGCAGATCAGCCCAGAGAGCTGCTCAAGTCCAGTGGAACAATAGTGCAGGTGGTAATATGCTGAAGCGTGTTGGAGAGGTGGGGAGTTCAATTCCGGCGGTCAAAAATGTAGTAGTAGTAGTAGTTGCTGTAGTAGTAGTAGCAGTAGTAGTAGTAGTAATAGTCGTAGTAGTAATAGTAGTAGTAATAATAGTAGTAATAATAATAGTAGTAGTAGTAATAGTAGTAGTAATAGTAGTAGTAGTAGGAGTAGTAGTAGTTGTTGTTGTTGTTCTTCTTCTTCTTTTTAAAATGTAGTAGTAGTAGAAGTAGTAGTTTGTTTTTGTTGTTGTTGTTGTTGTTCTTCTTCTTCTTCTTCTTCTTCTTCTTCTTCTTCTTCTTCTTCTTCTTCTTCTTCTTCTTCTTCTTCTTCTTCTTCTTCTTCTTCTTCTTCTTCTTCTTCTTATTCTTCTTCTAAATATTTTTATTATTATTATTATTATTATTATTATTATTATTATTATTATTATTATTATTATTATTATTATTATTATTATTATTATTATTATTATTATTATTATTAATAGTTGGGGTGGGGTTTTCGAACGACATCTTGTTTAAAACAATGTTTTTAATTTGTGAAGAAATGCTGGGCGGAAATAATTTGCCACGTATTCAAAGAAAAAAATTAAAATAAAATAAGTACAATAAGAATGAATAAAGGAACTTTAGGAAGTAGGTGTACAGGAGTTGGTATTTTAACAACAATCCTTCTCCTCCTCCTCCTCCTCTTCCTCCTCCTGCTCCTCCTCATCATCAACAGGAAAAGGAGAGCAGATAAAGTTATATCACTTAAGATATTTTCCGATATCTTTAAGGTCAACTTCACTATCAAGGAAAGACTTAAACGGCAAAAATTAAACAACCGAGGGACAGCTGCTCATCAATAACTTTACCAAGTTTTTCATCCATCACCAGTCACACTATACAGATGTTGTATTCAGAGGTCTCAGTTTTATATGGAATTAGGCAGTGCACAAATTGACGGCAGGTTGTGTTTTCAGTGGCCTGGTTCAATCCTGACGTCTTTGGCTAATAACATGCGCCGTTTTTTGAGCATTGTAATGATGATAATCAACCAACAATACCATGTACGGTGATGACCATCAACTGTCGGGATATGTTTTTCAATACAGACTGACGGAAAAAACTGGACACTGTGACCACAATACTGCTACCTTATGACCGCCTCCACACACAGAAAAGATTGTTGATGTGTGGTGTTGTTATGGGGTAGGGTGTGGTGTGTTATGATGCTAGGGAGTGGGGGATAAAAAAAAACAAAAAAACACTGGATGTGGAAGCCAGCCAAGAAGCACCATCATGTCGGGGAGAAAACTACACACACGCCATCTTCGATCCAGAGTCCTCTCCCTTCGGTCATTATCTCCCTTGATCCTGCATCCAGAGAGCGCCACCTGGAACAGATGTTGGCCAAGGAGAGGAGACAACCGGTTTAATTGCCGCGGTTAAGTCCCCTCAAGAGTCGTCCGTCAGACGGTGGAAAAAACATCGTTAGAACGACGCTGAAAACCGACACCGTCGCTGATGCTGTTGATGTCGGTGCAGATAGCAAGGCCGCTTAATATAGGGTAGTCCTTGGTGGATATCATTCTCATCAAATGTTGTTGCTGTTTCAAAACAAGAAATCTTTGTGCAAACAAAGGAAAAAGAAGTCATGTTATGTAATTCTGTTTGTTTTATTGTCTTCTTCATCGAAATGATAAGACACCCCCCCCCCTCTTCCCATCAAAACTGACATAATTAGAAAATGCAGTACATGAATAAATAAATACATTTCGGCGGTCAGAGTTGATAATTATGCATCATATAAACTGGCCAATTGAAGAGGATATAAACGCTGTTGCCAATGCAATACAAATTTCAAAGCTAATGTCTCCTATTTGTGCTACATTTCTAGGCAATGTATCGTTTACAATGTCGCACTGATATAATGCATGTTTGAAAGAAATATTTTCTTTGCACGCACACACAACATTTGTACAATACTTGGTTCTCACAGAATTCATATAAATTCGGTAGGCGATGCACGTAACAGATCTGGGGATTCCACAATGTTTATCGTACTGTTGTTGAAAAAGACAACCTTTCTTGACCTCTAGAAGTTTGAAACTTATTTGACCGTCAATGGTAATGACAACGAGACCGCGTTTATACGTAAAATTCTGTAGATCCCTGGCATGCATGTCTTTTAAAGTAATAATTATAATAGTGTCACTGATCCTGATGCTGAAGCTGTTGCTATTTCTGCTGTTTTCATTTCATAGAAATATCCTTTACTACGTCTGAGTTGCCACCCTTGTAACAGAATAGCAATATCGTGGCATCAACATGGATGTCCAAAATAATGGAGAATGTTGAGTGTCATTCTCATAAAATGTTTGTAATCACAGATCTGATAATCTCGCAGAACAAGAAGAAGAAGAAGAAGGAGAAGAAGAAGAAGCAGAAGAAGAAGAAGCAGAAGAAGAAAATATGATAATGATAATGATAACGATAACGATAATAATGAGATTTTCCAGCGTTGTGAACATGCCTTGTGTGTGGATAATTTGCATACGTTCAATTCATTGTCAATCAATCAATTAATGATGATAAACCATTATAATTAGCACTACAGCTACATTGGGTGTTTTTCTTTTACCTTACCAGTAATTATGCGCACCTATTTAAAGCGCGGGTTGTCTGCCCTTCCAACACACAGGCGCGCGATCAGCACTATAATCCTGTAGGAAAAAGACAACAATAGCGCTCTATGGCGTTTTTCCCCTCCACGTACACATATCAAATCAATGACGCTTTTTTGTTTAAAGGCAGAGATTCGAGAAATAAAAAAAAAACTTCATGTGTTGTCGATTTGTAAGGTGACCTAACCTACATCCAGCTAACAAATGACCCCTCAGGCTCCAACTAGCCAATAGGAAACAAAGGGGCTGTAGCATCTTATCTTAAGCCTTCAATCAGACTAGACTCGAGGTGACCTTTAGTGAGTGAAATTCAAATGCAGATCGAGGTTGTGAGCCTTAGTCACCCTTGTCCTGGAGAATGCCGCACTACGGGTTCTTATGTCCGCTTGAAGCGACCAAAGCACCAAGCGCAGGGCTGGCCATAGTAACCTGCTATTGCTCCAATATAACCACAAGATGAAAGTAGTTAGCAGAAGTTCAAAGATCTGCTTAGATGTGCTTAGATGTGCTTAGATCTGTAGATATGTAAAGCGCGGTGAGTCTGGTCGTAGGCTGGAGTACCCGCTATATAAAAACCCGTTATTATTATTATTATTATTATTATTATTATTATTATTATTATTATTATTATTATTATTATTATTATTATTATTATTATTATTATTATTATTATTATTATTATTATTATTATTATTATTATTATCTTCGCCTTCAATTTATAACAGTTTGAATTTATAACACTTCCATAAACTACCTTGTGACGGGATGAGGCAGGTTGTCATATTATAAAACCTAGAATTCTGTCCGACACGTATTACACCATTCTCCGTCGCTCGATTTAAGAAGATACAAATTTTTTTCCCGGGAGTTTGCAGCAGCCATCAGTGCGGTAAGATTGGCCAAACCCTGCCTTTAAGACCCATTTTAACACAGCCAAGGAACTCGCATACAGCTGCCTTTGAAGATTTAAGTTCCGTTTTTATCGCAGATCATACTTTAAGAACTGTACACGTCCATCCAAAGAAAAGACAACAAAGCTATGCAACTACGCACATTGAACCTAAATGATCGTGTCGAGGTAGGTTTAGCTTCATGGGTATGAGTTTAGATTTTGTGCAGCAAACGACTTTGGACTCAATTCCTGTGTCGCCCATGCGTGCAAATGTTTTGTTTTGAGTTCTGAGTACGCAATTTTCTGTTGTTTTTGGGACAATAAAGCCGTATTGTAATATATTGTACAGTTTTGTATTGGAAACATAGCAGAGGCAGGGCAGCGCCACTGTTAACGTTGTGCTTGCAAGGTTTTTAATGTTGCACGCACTCGTTAGATGACAGTACCGTTATGATCTTTAAAATCCGTGCGATGGAATGTATGCAGAGACTAGACCACGGTTTATATTCTCAACTGAAGAGTAAAAAGTCATCAGTAATGATAACTGAAAATGAGGGCTCAGGCTGAGATTTCGGATCACAAAAATGTTACGTTTTATTTGTAGTTTTAATTTTTCTGTCACAGGAATCGACTCAAGATTCTGCCTGTACTCATTAGACATTGTCACACTTCCCTTACTATTCCTCTTGCCTCCACGGCACGTAAAAGAGCTCGTTGGATAATTTCTGTCCTAGCATTAAACCCACAGTTCTGTATCGCTGTTTTAACTATCCATAAGCTTCTTTGGTCTATATTTTGCATTTCACAACTGTCAATTCCTGTGAGCTATAATCTTCATGTTTGGGATTGGCAAAGGCGTATAGCTATGGCAGTTTGGGGACAGCTGTTTTCTGTTGGGCTTTGTGCTGCCATTTCGGGTTAAGGTTAAATGTTTTGATCAAGAAGAGTTGGGGTGGAGAAAGGGAATGGACAGAGAATGACGTAACACGCTGATTAATACAGATCTACAATTATGTTGTTATTTGTTCACAGTTGTGGAAAGGGTTGTTGGGTGAAGGGTATAAACGAACAAAGCAAACTAATTATCTTGATTGAACAAAATGTGCACGGAGAACAATTAGCGTGTAAACTAGGAATCTATGTCGGAGGGGGGGGGGGGGGGTGGGTAGGGGAGAAGTGGGTATCTTCAACCCTTTCAGCAACTTCTTCCATATTTTGGTGGAAAGTAGACCAAAGCCACAAACATGGACGTCATTTAAAAGGTAGACATTAAACCTATGTGGCCTTAAACGATACAAGCTTTAGTGTCAACTGTTTCTGTCTGAAACTGATTTTTTAAAGTTATGAAAGTCTAATTTAGACAGCCTAACGGGTAAATTGAACTTAATCGAGGGATAAATTGGACCGGGTTCAATGTTTACGCACACAATGTAAACACCCACTAAAGTATAACATTATGGAATAAAGGGTACTTGTGTCTCTCTATGTCATACACACACCCACAGAGAAACACACACAATTACGCACACCCACACACGCACACTTACGCACACACACTCCCCTAGGCAAACTCATTCACCTACGCACTCATACATATAATCAGTAACATCGCGCTAAAACCAAAACAGCATACAAAAAATAATATTAAGATTTGGTATTACTTGAAAAAGACCCTTTCTTAAAACCAAAGCAATGCACTCATTTGGTATAAGTTTTTTTGTGTTTTTTTTAAAGTTATTCTTTCAACTACTGTCACCAAATTTAGCATACAAAATTCAATCAAAGCAAATTTCTATTTATTAAAAAAAAGACGAAAGAAAATAAATAAAGGAAAATTAAAGCGTTTATTAACTTTAAAAATATCTTGTTAAAAACTAAAACAATATGTTTATTTCCTAGTAAACCGCTGTGCTTTAGAAATAACACTTCTGGACTATTGAACCAATGTTGCAAATTAGCCGCCAAGGTTCAAATAACCCTCGCATCATAGGGAATGATCGCTACTTGGTTTAGATTCGTGTGTTAGTGTGTGTGTGTGGGGGGGGGTGTGCGTGTGTGTGTGTGTGTTCGTCCTTGTTTACACATTATTATCTGGACAAAACAGTGAACATCTACATAACTTGTATTGACATGCCTACTTGTTTTGACGTCAGAACAATTATCCGTTAGGGTTAGGGCTGGGTTAGGGTTTGGGTTAGGGTTAGGGTTAGGGTTCGAACACTGCAAAGTACTTAAAAATGGGGACGAAATATGACCCATTGTCAGCACAACGTAGGTGGCGTTTCGGGACAGTCATGATAATACTGTGTAACCTCGGCTGTGCGCACGTGCATGTATGTGATTTCTAAAGCAGAGCGTTTTACTAATAAATAAACATATTGTTAGGTATCTACTAAAGCAGAGCGTTTTACTAATAAATAAACATATTGTTAGGTATCTACTAAAGCAGAGCGGTTTAGTAGTAAATAAACATATTGTTAGGTATCTACTAAAGCAGAGCGGTTTAGTAGTAAATAAACATATTGTTAGGTATCTACTAAAGCAGAGCGGTTTAGTAGTAAATAAACATATTGTTAGGTATCTACTAAAGCAGAGCGGTTTACTAGGAAATAAACATGTAGGTGTGCAGCTAACACGTTGGACATGTTTTTGAACCTCAATGACTTAACAGCGGCTATCGTTTTAGGCTTTTAAAAATAAAATTATATTGGCCTACGTCATTTTTGTCTCACATGCACACACACACACCCACACCCACACACACACACACACACTCACACACACACACACAAGTGCACAAAAGTATGTAGAACACCAAAACTGGGTTTTACTAAGAATGTAGGAACCGGAAAGTGTTTTTTTGACAAAAAGAACGCAAACTTCTTCTAAAAATGTAAGAATCTAATGCAAAAATGGGCTCTTTCCGTCTTAAAAGTTGACCTAGTTCGTCTCCTATAGGCGACGAAATAGGTCGAACTTTCTTCAACATTTTTTCTCCGTCCCGGATAGAGCACCCCCTTGTACTTAAAACACTCTCATGCACTACAACTGCACTCCCATGCACTAACAAAACACTCCTGTGTACTTAGAAAAAAGTGGGTGGCTGGAAAAAAACGTGGGTGGCTAATACACACATCCATTCTCCGCATAAAAAGCAAGGTCAGTCACCCATTTCAAGGCTTATGTGTACACACACGCACGCACACACTCTCACACACACCTTTTTGCTAATCTGTGCAAAATGAGTCCTAAATAGTCCAAAAATGGCATTAAAAAAATTGTCCCTCTGTCTATCCGCCGTCCACTGTCTGTGCAAAATGTGCATGTGGATTAATATCTCAGAACCTATTTGTACTATCACAACCAAACTTAGTAAGATGTTGTATATCCATGAGACCTCATAAAGGATCAGTGAATGAATGACTTTACTTCAAGGTCAAGGTCACAGGATCAATAAAATAGTTGTCAAAAATGACAATTGTTCAATAATTTAACTATTCCCCCCCCTCCCCCAAGTTATTAATATTGAACTTGTGATGCATGATAGATATGAATGAGACACACACACACACACACACACACACACACCCACACACACACTATGCAAATTTGATCAACCTCATTCCAAGGCCAAGATCACTGGAACTGTCCAAAGTCGATTAGTATAAGTACTTAGAAGTGACCTTGACCCTAAACTATGAGAGATATCAAGTTCAAATTTGTATTTAGAGATAATAGATTGATCTTTCATATTGGATCCGTTTTTACGTTGATCGTAAAAGTCAAGGTCATTTTAGGCCTTGCAAAAACATACAAAAAAATAGGTCATTTTACAGTGGAATAGCTGTATGTTTAAAACATAGTATACAACATTGGTTATTTGCTCACGCATGAGCATGGGAAGTCACGTGATGGTCAAGGTCATCCCACGGACAAGGTCACTAAAGGTCAAAGTCATCCCAAGATCACTGTGTGCCTCTTTGGCATAATACAACTTGTGCTTTAGTTTAGTTGCTAGTACATGAGTGTATTTGGAGCCGGAGGTCAGAGTCATCTCAAGGTCAGGAGCATAGAAAGATTAAAGTTGGTGTTACTTTGCATTTTAATGCCGCTGTTTTATTTTGTTTTTTTCTGGGCACTCACTTTCATGTTAAATATTGCAAGTTCTATAAGCAACAATTGAGTCATATAGGAGTTGCCCTTCCAGTTTCCTGTGTGATTTTAATTACGTTAGTATGTTAATAATTTTAATTACTTTAATAAACCTACGACTGATAGGCATTAATTATGAGAAACAATGCTTTTACTTAAAACCAAGTGAGTTGATTATTTTACTGTTGTGGTGAATTTTTAAAAAATAATTTTTATTTACTATGATTGATGTTTTATGCGCGCGCACACACACACAGACACACACACACACACTTGCGAACACACACACAAACCTACATACACACACTAACACACGAATCTAAACCAAATAGCTACCGTTTCCTATATAATTAAAAAAAAGCGAGCGTAATTTGAACCTTGGCGGCTAACTTGCACCACTGCTTTAATATATCAGAAGAAAAGAGACTCAGTTTAATTGCTAATACTTGTGAATTTGCAGTAAATGCAACACGCTCGAAGAGCACTAACAGTTTATTTATGTACAGAATTACTGCAGAATGACCGAGTATTGTTCACAACATCATTCACATAAATTACATTACATTACATGGTTATTGCTTTAGGTCCAGCGGACTCCTCCGAGCCAAATCAGGACCAACATAAATTCCATTCCTTAAAAATCAAATGTTCACCAAAGGCTGTTAAACAATGGAAGAAAACAAGCTGATCTCACCGTCCGCGTGTTTTGTGTGTGTGTGTTAACGCCATGATACGTTTATAAGTGAAGTAATTCATATATACGCTTCTAATGGAAAAAAAATCGGTAGCCATTTCCCTTTCATTTCAGAGATAATGCAGTGATCCAAGGTACCTCCAGATCCAAGTTACCCAATTTTTCCTTAGCTAACTAACGACCTTACTAGATCAAAGATTCAACAACTAACTACATAGCTTATTCACTAACACCATGACTAACTCACTAACTGACTACATAACTAATTCACTAACACCATAACTAGGCCTAATTAACTAAGAGGAGGAAGTAGAAGTGAATGTGGGAACAGTTATCCCAGCATTCGTACCCCCCCCCCCCCCACCCACTCAACGTCATCGATCTCTACGACCAATCGATGAGCGCGAAGAGGCACGCGCGGGTCCTTTATTGACTCCCGGCGTTAGAGAGAGACGCGCGCGCTCCATATCCCGGATGAGCACGCTCTCTGACGTGTGACGTCACGACTGGCCCATAGCGGGCCGGTCTTAATGGGGGAGCTAAGCGGGAAGACTATTGAAACACCTGTTTTTAAGAAGTTGAAACAAGATGGCCGAGCAGATCGTACTTGGTTTATAAAGAAGGAGATGCCGGAGCCCCAATCAGAACATGTCAGTGACACATTGCAACTACTGCCCTAGCTTCCTACAGAACTTAACCTTATTTTTCTGGTGTAAATCTCTGTCAACATGTAACTACTGCCCTAGCTTTATACAGAACTTAACCTTATTTTTCTGGTGTAAATCTCTGTCAACATGTAACATCTATTTTATTAAATACATTGTCATTCGAGTCCAATTGGGTGCCTTAAACTTACAGACAAGGACGTAGGCCCAATTTTAATATTAATGGACGATTTGGTTAAGGAACTTCTGCAGTTAAATGTAGAAATGTTGTTATTTAAATGCATTTAGATGCAGTTCCAAGTTGGATTTCTTTTAAATAAATTGCAGTCTTTAAAGAGATTAAATAACGTCAAAGAGAAAGACATATTGTTTTCTTTCTTAGGACTTTTCTTGTGGTAGAGGTGTAATCATCAAAATACGTGTAGATCACATTTCATTTGTTCTGTCTTTTAACGATCGAAAAATGGTCAAAGCTTTACAACTATTGTGAATTTTATGTTATTTTCCTTATGCGGAAAGGTATAGTTCTGTATAGAAGTTAAGATTCAATAGTAAGTGGATTTAAAAAATCTGTTTTTTTCACTGTGGAGGAATGGAGAATATCTCATTAATAATGTTAATGTCAAAGTTGTTGTGAACTAACTAGTGCCTGGCAAAATATGAATTTTCTGGGTCAAAATATTATTTAAGTCAATCACTATATTTCAGAATTACACTTTGTCTTAACATGACGGCCTCAGCGTCTGTAAAGTTATGTAGTGACTGAAGGCTTTAATTACAAGTTGCTACAGACCGAAACAATTAAGAAATAGCTGGAAATAAATAAATAAATAAATAAAACGGAGTGATTAAAGGAGCAGAAGACGACATTGCGCTGTTGTAGAAATGGGTAAGTACGACTCCGTAATGAAGCACGCAGTCGCACCAACCTTCACACATACAGACACTCGCACGCACGCACGCTAACAAACAAAGAGGTATCAACATAGGAGATACAGAGTCTAAGAGAGTGACATTTAAACACAGGTTGCTCTATTTTCATACTTTATAATAAAATACGAGTCTAGAATAAATGCAACTGTAGCTTTCTAATCTCACAGCCTGTCGGGCTGTTTGGGAGTCGTGAGGGAGGCTGACACTGAGTTTTCGCCACTTTGGTCTGTTGCGGTTTTCAGGAGGCGTGATATATCCAGCACCGTCCATATTTTGACATCATTTGTCCAGTTCTTTATTTGTGTTTGCAAGGGTGTCCTGCCGCGTGGCGTTGCCAAACTACGCGAACTTCCTCCTGTTCATAATGGCAAGGAGTGGTTCCTGAGGGCTGGCAAGTGACGTGACCAAATTGCTGACAATTGGTCTTGTGTTCGTATAAAACTGTATCGAAGCCTTTTTAAAGTCAATGAAATTGTGGTTGATGTCTTTGTGATGGTGTCGGTGTTTGGCAATGACGATACGGCAGTTGTCGATTTGTTCTACCGTGCCTCTTCCTGGTCTGAAGCCTGCCTGTTCCTCTGCAAGTATCTTTTTGGCCCGCTACGTTAATCGGTCCAACGGGATTTCTAGCATGGTCTTATTGGGAGACTGATTATCCTGGAGTTTTTGCACTGTTTGAGATTGTCTTTCTTAGGGAGTTGGATTTTCAATGACCGAACCCACTCTTGTGGCCATTCCTTATTTTCCCAGTCTGTCTGGCGGATGACTGCCAAGATTGTCGTCATTTTATCTCGACCGTGCTTCAGCAGTTCTGCTGGAATGTTTTCAGGGCCTGAAGCTAACCAAAAGATAATTCATCGGATAGATGTTGATTCTTTTCCCAGCCTCAATTTGATATATTTAGTTATTTACTATTAAATTATTTACTTTTTGTGGTTGGTTCGCGTTGCTTCAGTATTGATTATGTATGTATTAAAAACTCTAGAAATATGTAGTTTTTTGGTCGATTTCAACAGTATGTAATGTGTAGAGTTTTGGCCTTGCTGCGTGCAGGCAGAACATTGCCCGTACCTGTGTCGTGTGAAGTGTGCGGTGACAAGAGCTACGGAAAACACTACGGCGTGTACTGCTGTGACGGATGCAGCTGCTTCTTCAAACGCAGCATCAGAAAGAACATCGCCTATACCTGTATAGGTAAGTCACAGTTCATTCCGTTCTAGTCTGTTTCTGTGCTATTGTATTGTATTGTATTGTATTGTATTGTATTGTATTGTATTGTATTGTATTGTATTGTTATATAGTATTGACTGTATTGTATTCTGTTGGTTTTGTTCTATTATTCCGTTCTATCGGGTAAAGTCACAATTAATAGTGTGAACTTGTGAGACAAAAAAAAAAGAATGCGGTGTGTGTTTGTGTGTTTGTGTATCTATAATATATATTATATCTATGTACGGTGGTGAAGAAACGGAAACTGCGATGGTATGGCCACGTCCCCAGAGCATCAGGCCTTGCAAAGACCAACCTGCAAGGCACGGTCCAAGGAGGCAGAAGAAGAGAGAGTCAGAAAAAGAGGTGGGAGGACAACATTCGAGAATGGACTGGCTTGACACTGAGCGAAGCCGTGATTGTTTCTGAGGACAGAAAAAGATGGAGTACGCTGGTTAAACGATAATATCTGTGGTGCGCCAACGACCTTCGAGTTACGGGATGGGATAGGATAGGATAGGATAGGATAGGATAGGATAGGATAGGATGTGTGTGTGTGTGACTGCGTGTGTGTGATTTTTTAAAACAATAGTTTGCACTTTAGTGTACTTGGTAATGTTTAAATTAATGTCTGTTCTTTACTTCATTATTCACATATGTGTTTTTTAAATTAATTATTTACATATTTGTCTGTTAACTTAATTATTTACTGATTTGTTTGTTAACTTAATTATTTACATATCTGTTTGTTAACTTCACTATTTACATATCTGTTTGTTAACTTCAATATTTACATATCTCTTTGTTAACTTCATTATTTACATCTGCTTGTTAACTTCATTGTTTACATCTATTTGTTAACTTAATTATTTACATATCTGTTATTTACACATGTGTTTGTTAACTTATCTATTTACATATGTGCTTGTTAACGTAATTATTCACATATGTGTTTGTTAACTTAATTAAAAGTGTAACTGTAGATTATAGTCACACGACACCGAAGCGTATAGGCGACTACTGGTCACATTATTCTGACACCAGCGAACCAGTTGATGGTAAGGGGAAAATAATATGGTCACACATTGGCCAATCCGGGATTCGAACCAGGTACCTTTCGGTTACTAGTAAGACGCTCTACCAACTGAGCTACCCGGCCCCTCTGAACTTAATTACTTACATATGTGTTTGTTAACGTAATTATTTAAATACGTGTTTGTTAGCTTAATTATTTACATATGTGTTTGTTAACTGAATTATTTATAGATGAGTTTGTTAACTTGATTATTTATTATGTTTGTTAACTTAATTATTTACATCTGTTTGTTAACTTAAGTATTTATATATCTGTTTGTTAACTCAATTATTACCATTTGAATTAGTGAACTTAATTATTTACATATGTGTTTGGTAATTTAATTATTTTACGTATATGCTTGTTAACTTAATTATTTATTCTGTTTGTTAACCTAATTATTTACAGATGTGTTTGTTAACTTAATCATTTGCATCTGTTTGTTAACTTAATTATTTACATATCTGTTTGGTATCTCCACTATAAACATATTTGTTAGTTAACTTCATTATTTACATATCTGTTTGGTATCTCCACTATAAACACATTTGTTAGTTAACTTAATTATTTACATATCTGTTTGGTATCTCCACTATAAACATATTTGTTAGTTAACTTCATTATTTACATATCTGTTTGGTATCTCCACTATAAACACATCTGTTTGTTAACTTAATTATTTACATATCTGTTTGGTATCTCCACTATAAACATATTTGTTAGTTAACTTCATTATTTATATATCTGTTTGGTATCTCCACTATAAACATATTTGTTAGTTAACTTCATTATTTACACATCTGTTTGGTATCTCCACTATAAACATATTTGTTAGTTAACTTAATTATTTACATATCTGTTTGGTATCTCCACTATAAACATATTTGTTAGTTAACTTAATTATTTACATATCTGTTTGGTATCTCCACTATAAACATATTTGTTAGTTAACTTAATTATTTACATATCTGTGTTACACTCTGTTTGATGATGGTGTTTTCTATCAGTATCTGATTCAGCCCCGATGCTTGAAGTCCTGATAGTTGTGTAACTCAGATTCGTTTATCCACGCAACCCGTCCAAACAGCATACAAGTCACGAAGTCGGCGTATGAAGTTTTCCACTTTTATTCAGCACACACCAACAACTGCATACAATTCTCAACTCAACTCAACAACTTTCACAGCAACTCTCCTGCTTCACTATCAACAACTTTACTATCAACAACAATCTCTCAACAGCAACTCGGCACACGATTAAATAACCTCTCTCTTTTCTCGAACAATTTGGTACATGGTAGAAATGACGCACTGCCACCAATCGAACTAAAGATCGTCATCACTGACTTACGTCATTCACATTTTCTCTACTTCCGGGAACATTCACGACCTTCGATATCCATCCGGAAATTTCTATCAAGAGTAAACACGCAGATCCAGAATATTCTACATCAATATCGACCAACAAAAATTATCAACGTTATACAAAGCCTCTCCTAACAACAATGCAAACTCAAATCAAAGGTAAATAAACTCCATTATTGAATACTTTGCAAATCGAAACGATTAGATCTATCGTACACGCTTCCGACATACTTTCGTTCGCGTTTCAACGTAACAATCTGTTTGGTATCTCCACTATAAACATATTTGTTAGTTAACTTCATTATTTACATATCTGTTTGGTATCTCCACTATAAACATATTTGTTAGTTAACTTAATTATTTACATATCTGTTTGGTATCTCCACTATAAACATATTTGTTAGTTAACTTCATTATTTACATATCCGTTTGTTAACTTAATCATTTCCATATCTATTTGTTTACTTCATTTTTATGTATCACTTTGTTAATTTATTTAATTCCATATCTCTTTTTAACTTCATTTTTATGTATCAGTTTGTTAACTTAATTATTTACCTCTCTCTCTCTCTCTCTCTCTCTCTCTCTCTCTCTCTCTCTTTCTCTCTCTCTATATTCGTTGAATATCTATCTATCTATTAACAAATACATATACAATAATAACATTGAAAATAAACCACAAAGATAAAGTGGACAGGCGAGCAAGCAAATGCATAAATAATAAACTAAACTGAGACATGTAACTAATAAATTTATGAAAAAGATATGTAAATAATTAAGTTACCAACCGGATACATATATATGTTCATTTACATGTAATTATACAAATCCTTTCATTGTAGTCTCAAATTAGACTTCTTCTTGTTCTTTGCTTACATGTTGACTGTATTATTTATATGTTTGTGTTTTTGTTTACTTGTATGTTTGATTGACGTGTAGGCGTGTTGTGTTTCAGGGAAAGGTAACTGTGTGATTGACAAGGCACGGAGGAACTGGTGTCCTTACTGCAGACTGCAGAAATGTTTCACTGTCAGCATGAACAGAAATGGTTAGTCTCTTGGGTGATGATGATGATGATGATGACGATGAAGATGATAATGATGATGATGACGATGATGAAGAAGAAGAAAAAGAGAAAGAAGTAGAAAAAGAAGTAGTAGAAAAAAGAAGAAGATGATGATGTTGACAATGATGATG
Source organism: Oncomelania hupensis (assembly GCA_036898135.1). NCBI lineage: Eukaryota > Metazoa > Mollusca > Gastropoda > Littorinimorpha > Pomatiopsidae > Oncomelania > Oncomelania hupensis. The sequence goes on along the minus strand of CM072523.1, from coordinate 60,287,537 downwards.
ATGTTGACAATGATGATAATGATGATAATGATGATGATGATGATGACGATGATAATGATGAAGAAGAAGAAGAAGAAGAAGAAGAAGAAGAAGAAGAAGAAGAAGAAGAAGAAGAAGAAGAAGAAGAAGAAGAAGTAAAAGAAGAAGAAAAAGAAGTAGTAAAAGAAGAAGAAGATGATGATGATGATGATAATAATGATGACGATGACGATGATGATGGTGATGACGATGATGATGACGATAATGATGGTGATGATGATGATGATGATGACGATGATGATGATGATGATGATGTTGATGATGATGTTGATGATGATGGTAATGATGATGGTGATGCATCCGGTGCAGATGTTTTGTGAAGCAGCGACGGCTCTTGCTATTGGAAGATATTTTCTGGGCAGCCCTGACGGCTGACTGGAATATGATGGTAGTGGTTATGAAGATAATGATGGTGCTGGTGATGATGATGAGGAGGAGGTGCAAGAGGATGGTTATGGGGGTGGTGGTGGTTGTGGTGATGGTGTAGATGATGATGATGAGGAAGACGGGGAGAAATAGGGGGTGGTGACAATGACGAAGGTGTTGTTGGTGTTGATGGAGTGGTATTGATGATATTAAAGATGCTGATGATGAGAACTAATGATATTTAATTTTTCTTTACTGTTTCTTTCCTTACGCTTATACATTGTTTAAAACTTGCTATAGTCACCATTGTATTATGGTCGCTGTTGCTTTTGCCTGTAATGTTAGGTGCAGCAGTAGTCAACATTGTAACGTGTGTCTGTGACATCTGGTGCAGCAGTAGTCAAGATTGAAACTTGTGCCTGTGATTTTTGGTGCAGCAGTTCAAGAGGAGAGAGGTCCCAGGAAGAACAAGGGAAGTAAGCGACCCTCCATCCCCACCCGCCGTTCTCTCCTCCCACCACCCCACGCCCTCACCACCTCCAAGCAGCCACCAAAAATAATGACCTCCCTTGACGCGCCAAAATATGGGATGCAAGCGCGTGAAGTAGGGTTGCCGTGGAGCCCATGTTTGAGTGCATTCAGACCTGTAGCGCCACGCGGCACCTTCTTGCCTCCCTTGCCTCCTTTCCATCCGTGGCTGACGTGGTCCATGCCCGCGGCTTTCCCAGCCCTGTTGCTGGGCAACGTTGCCGGGAGTGGGATGTCATCGTCTTCGTCGTCATCTTCAACGTCATCCTCGGCGCCATCTTCGGGAGACAGCTCCGCGTCATCGGGTAAGCGCTTTACTGGAAGCTTCAAAAGTGTGTCACAGTTTAAGATTTTCTCTCACAGAACTAATCACTTATCCAATCTAATCAAACCAACCCAATCCAGAGTCCAGGTGTTTAGCGTACAACTCCATGCTATAATGGCAAGCTCAATACGCTGGACAAACAGGCCTACTCAGCGTACAACTCCATGCTATAATGGCAAGCTCAATACGCTGGACAAACAGGCCTACTCAGCGTACAACTCCATGCTATAATGGCAAGCTCAATACGCTGGACAAACAGGCCTACTCAGCGTACAACTCCATGCTATAATGGCAAGCTCAATACGCTGGACAAACAGGCCTACTCAGCGTACAACTCTATGCTATAATAGCAAGCTCAATACGCTGGACAAACAGGCCTACTCAGCGTACAACTCTATGCTATAATGGCAAGCTCAATACGCTGGACAAACAGGCCTACTCAGCGTACAACTCCATGCTATAATGGCAATCTCAATACGCTGGACAAACAGGCCTACTCAGCGTACTGTTATGAAAAGAAATGAGTCTCGAGTTTCCCATGCAATGACTGCACATCCACTGAAAGTAGCCCCATCAACTAAAGTAACTGCACACACTGTTTCGTGTGTTTGCTGTATATGTGATACGTTTGTTATATTAATTATATTTGTTTGTTGGCGTGTTCAGGTCATTTAGATGAACCACGTGACGTCTTAAGATTCCTCCGCGCCACGGCTGAGCACATTCTCCTGTCCTGTCTCAGGAGGTCGCATCACAACGTCTTCTTCAAGGCGCTGCTTCCGCGAGAGCAAGTAGTGCAACTAGAACGTCGCTGGGCGGAAGTGTTCCTTTTGGCGGCTGCGCACTGGCCTGTAGACATTTCATGTATTATTGCACGCTACCTGCGTCTGTCTACTTCGGTGAGTGCCGCTTCTCCTCGGGTATTTTCATTGATAGCCTGGGTATTAACGATCAGCGACAATGGAAGGTGAAGCTACGTCAAGAATGACCATAAACTATAAATAATGATGACGGAACGTTTTGTGCAGATCTTTGGAGAGTCTTCCGCCTCCTAATGGTGTCATCTAATTAGTCACTGAGCTTGTTTGCACTTTTATTTAACCAAGATAGTTTTTTAATTGAATCTTATCTTCCCCAGACTACAGAAAATGATGACGACATATCAATGCTGACGTCAGTACAAACGGTGATCCGGACCTTCCATTCATTACATGCTGACGTCACAGAACTTCCCTTTCTGGAGACCCTTGTTCTGCTTCGGCAAGGTGAGATGGCAACCATGGATGTGTTTGGGTGGATATGATCATTGATTTTATAGATCTAAATAATTGTGGGCAAACAAAAACAAACAAATCTATTCACTACTGTTAAGGTTGTGCTCAATGGATCTGGGTGTTAATGTTGTGTTCAGGAGATTCAGTATTCAAAGAAATGTGTTATGGGGAAAGACCCTTAAGCTCTGGCATCTCTGGAAAGGTCTTAACTGTTAAAAAAAAGTATGTACTCTAAAGCTTAATCCTATGTAAAAACTGGCCGGGGTCTATCAGGTTTTTTTAACTTGTAATATTGACCTTCATCAGGGTGAGAATTTGTCACCAATCCTGTTTTCATTATTTTTAAAACGATCTTACATTATTTCTTGCTCAACACTTTAGTGGTCTAAATCTGCCCAACTCCCTATATGATGATCGTAACTTTTCCTTTTCCTTTTTCTGCAATGATAATAAAGCTATTTTGGCCGAGTCAGCCGAACACAGGTAGCGAGCCCTGGATGTGCTATGTAACTATTGTGCAAAGTTTGGGCTGAGTATCAATGTTGCTAAAACGAAAGTAATTGTTCACGTTAAAAAGCACGCAACTTACCAAACTTTTCATTTAGTAGTGATAAAGTTTAAATAGATAATATAAGTATTTAGGTGTTATTTTCAATTATAATAATAAGTTTAATAAATCAATTGCATCTCAGTGTAACTCTGCTAATAGAGTCATGTTTTCAATAACAAAGGAATGTTATAAATTAGGATTACCTATCGATTTACAAATAGACGTTTAACAAATGCGTATAAAGCTTATCTGTAATTTTGTATAGCAGTAAAGTTTGAGGTTTTGAAAATGTAACCGTGTGTGACAAATTACATCTTAAATTCCTTAAACTTTTGTTTAATGTAAAACCTAGCACACCTTCTTGTATGATTTTTGGCGAAGTCGCTCAATTGCATGTGTCATTATATGTCAAATTTAGACTGCTTAGCTTCTGGTACAGTCTCCGTAATGAATTCTTCGTAAACGGATTATGTGAAATCTCATTGCTTATGTTCTTTATAATAATACCCCGTACACATCAGCATGGTTGGAAAAGGTGCATTCAACATTAGGTGATCTTGGTATGTCCCATGTATGGTTACCCCCGTTGGGGTGCCGGGGGTTTCAGTATAAATAGTATCCCCACTTTCTGGAAATTTAGTGCTTTAAATTCCCACTGTCGCTGTCTTTCTTATTTGTTCTTTCTCATTCCTGCTCTGTTCTATCAATCTGCTATACTATCTTCTTCTTTGCTAGACCAGTCACCTACCTTTTTTCTTGAAAACTCTTCCGGGACAAGACTCCTTATTTGTGTGTGAGGTCTGTTGGATCAGCTTGGGAATATTGGACGCTTTCTGCCAGGTGGTCACTAGGGCTTCCTATGATGTTATTATTTAGCAATGTAGGCATTTTATATGTATGTGTATTGTTGATAATTTATAATGATGTTTGTATTCTATTTTGTTTTTGTAAACGCGAGTTCGATAAATTAGAATATAGCCTCAGCGTCCCCTGCATGGGATGTCTTTATTGTAAAGTGACTGGCTGGTGGAGAGTATTCAGTTTTACCACTAAGGTTGTTTCAGCAGATCTTTTATGCGGATCAGGGCTTGTACGGTTCTGATTTGGCTCGGAAGAGTCCGCTGGACCTAAAGCAATAATCATGTAATGTAATGTAATGTCATGTATGGTTAGATATCAGAGGTTCACTGTGCGTTTTTTTTATAAAGTAGATCAATTTAAATGTTAATTAAACAGAAAAAAGAAGACTAGTTTGTTTTCAGTCTTGGCAGCATGTGTTTAATAATAAGATAATTATGTTAAAACATGATTTTTGCTTAGACTGTTGGCAGGCCAACTGATGGAGACATACATGTTGAAGATTTGTGTGGAGTATAGTAGGTAGAGGTTGATCAGCGCGTCCAGTCTTAGACTGTTGGCAGGCCAACTGATGGAGACATACATGTTGAAGATTTGTGTGGAGTATAGTAGGTAGAGGTTGATCAGCGCGTCCAGTCTTAGACTCTTGGCGGGCCAACTGATGGAGACATACATGTTGAAGATTTGTGTGGACTAGGTAGATGTTGATCATCGCGTCCAGTCTTAGACTCTTGGCAGGCCAACTGATGAAGACATACATGTTGAAGATTCGTGTGGACGAGGTAGATGTTGATCAGCGTTCAATACTTAGCAGAAATTATAATTGTAGTAAGGAGAGTGTTGACCAAGTAATTAACATTTGATATGTGGACTGACAGCGGATGGATGGGTGGGGTGTAAGAGTGGCGGTGTTGTCAAAGTGGAAGGGGAGAGAATGTGTAATAGGGGAGTAATGTAGAGAGGGAGAATGTGTAATAGGGGAGTAATGTAGAGAGGGAGAATGTGTAATAGGGGAGTAGTGTAGAGAAGGAGAATGTGTAATAGGGGAGTAATGTAGAGAGGGAGAATGTGTAATAGGAAAGTAATGTAGAGAGGGGAGAACGTGTAATAGGGGAGTAATGTAGAGAGGGAGAATGTGTAATAGGGGAGTAATGTAGAGAGGGGGAATGTGTAATAGGGGAGTAATGTAAAGAGGGGGAATGTGTAATAGGGGAGTAATGTAGAGAGGGAGAATGTGTAATAGGGGAGTAATGTAGAGAAGGGGAATGTGTAATAGGGGAGTAATGTAGAGAGGGTGAATGTGTAATAGGGGAGTAATGTAGAGAGGGGGAATGTGTAATAGGGGAGTAATGTAGAGAGGGAGAATGTGTAATAGGGGAGTAATGTAGAGAGAGAGAATGTGTAATAGGGAAGTAATGTAGAGAGGGAGAATGTGTAATAGGGGAGTAATGTAGAGAGGGAGAATGTGTAATAGGGGAGTAATGTAGAGAGGGGGGATGTGTAATAGGGGAGTAATGTAGAGAGGGAGAATGTGTAATAGGGGAGTAATGTAGAGAGGGAGAATGTGTAATAGGGGAGTAATGTAGAGAGGGGGGATGTGTAATAGGGGAATAATGTAGAGAGGGGGGGATGTGGGGACAGGGAGGTTGGTTGGTCAGAAGTGGTTGGATGGGATAGCGCGGGGGTCAAGATGGGAGGGGGAGGGGTTGAGGGAGAGAGAGAGAGAGAGAGAGGGGGGGGGGGGGTAAGAACACTTCTAATTCTTGATTTCTTGATATTTATTTCCGCCAGCTGAGGACATACCCGGAGGTTGATGATTTGAGACTGCACGAATTCCCTGTAGCTCCAGCAGTCGCTCTCTATTTTACCTTGTGCGTTTGATTGTCATCACATTGTGCTACAAACCGCCCTGTCATTATTTTGTGCTATGTACCACCATCTCATTATTATGTGCTACAGACCACGGTGTTATTCTTTTGTGTCACAGACCACAGCGCCCCTCAGCAAGACGCCAGGCGACTAGATCTCCTGCAGGAACAGGCTCAGATGGCCCTGGCTCACTACACCCAGCAGTCTTACACACACGCACAAGCTACGTCACCACCCTCTTTGACGTCATCACTTATGACGCCACCGAACATCGCGTCATCGGCACTAGTTGCGTCATCGTCTGCATCAGTTTCCTCCAGACCGAATTCATCAGCCAGGTTTGGTCGCTTACTGCTGACGCTGCCCTGTCTGTCGTCAGTGGCCAGTGACGCTCTGGAGAGGATGCTGTTTCCTGACGTGGCCATGACTTCACTCATTCGATCGCTGTTGACCTGATGAGCGATATTTTCTATGGCCCTGTATGGTAGCTTAACGTCACGGAGCCATTTGCGTCACTACACTGAACGTTGTCGTCACGATGACGTAACATGTTTTAAATCCCAAAGACCTTGAAGTAAAGATGAGATTTTCTGTGCAGTTGTGAGGCACAATCCTCATCTAAGCAGACTTCAGGGATCGCAGCAGTTCTTTTTCTTGTTTGACATAATGACTAGTTAGCGTTGTAGGCTTGTTAAAATCATCGAGTTAGTGACTAGATATCGTCATATGTTTATTACGATCGTCGACTTCATGACCAGATTGAAACAGAGGCAGGCGTGGTCCGGTCGCTCTGGTGTATTTACAGCCTATTCATATTTACAAAGATTTCAACATAGATCAATGAACGATAACTAGATTCGACGGCTTGTCTCTCTCTCTCTCTCTCTCTCTCTCTCTCTCTCTCTCTCTCTCTCTCTCTCTCTCTCTCTCTCTCTCTCTCTCTCTCTCTCTCTCTCTCTCTCTCTCTCTCTCTCTCTCTCTCTCTCTCTCTCTGTGTGTCTCTCTCTGTCTCTTTCTGTCTCTCTCCTCCCTCTCTCTCTCATGGGCATTTCAAACATCGTTAACTATTGTATTTAACAGTAATCTTTCGCTTATCCACATAATTTTAAATTTTTATTACTACAAAGTGGTCATGGTATCAGTGTGTATGTGAGTGGGTGCATGCGTGTGTGTGTTTTTGCGTGTGTGTGTGTGTGTGTGTGTTTGAACTCTATACCCTTTAAGGCTGAAGTGACACTAGCAACCAACGCGCAACGCAAAACACGCAACATTTGTGAAACACTAATATTTTCACCCATCATTCTGTCGCACAGATGTTTTTAAAAATGTTCCGGGATTTAAAACCTGCTCTAAAATTTTTCGTTGCACCGAAACTTTTATAGACGATCAAATGTTTTTAATAAAAAACTTTGGGGAGAAAGGGGGGCGGGGAGATGATAGTGGTGGTGGTGGTGGTGTTCGTTTTGTAGCTTATCAGATCCCCGAACACTTCCACCGCAAGCGCACATCAATTAACCCAGCGTCCAAACTAGCGGCCATAATGTCTGGATCCATTCCAATCTGACAAGGCAAAAATGACACACGTTGATACAATGTGAAACACTGCCATCAGTGACTTTGGACGGTCAAGTACTTACTAAATATTACGCTCGCTTCGCCTGATGGCTATTGCATCAGCAAGCCTAAAAAACGGCCAGCAGTTCAGGGACGTAATTCCTTTCTGAATTACTGAAATTTGGTGTATTTACACTGTCGCAACACAATGAATTGAAAGGTTGTGTTTGAAACATTGTTGAAAAAGGTCACTCGTCTGATTTGACCTTTATATTTTTACTGCAAATCGTGTTATTATTGCAACATTGGATACCGCGTGTGCCGCTGTCTATTAATTAAGTCTCGTCAATGCCGCTTGTTCTGTGGTATGATTAGCCTGTGACATAGCGAGTGAAGATAATGTTGCTGACTGGTGCCATATAAACTTATAAGACACCTTGGGATCAGAATATGGTCTGCACGCACGCATTCCATGACACGGATTTTGAAGATGTTGACGGTCAGTTCCTAGAGGAGAGAGTGCCGGCTACAGAAATCCATCCAGCACGCACTAGGTCCCCCAACCTATTCCAGGTGGCCCTGCATTGTGCTCAGTCGTCTGGGCGTCAAACAGTGCCCCCAAGGGCAGCAAGAGGGGTGGCATGAGTTAGATCCTGTATGGTCAGCGCCTTGAGCGGCTCTTGAGCTGGAACAGCGCTATGTAAACAACGAAATAAATAAATAAACAAACAAACACTTTAAAAAACCAACTCACGTTAGTGGGTCAATAAATATCTTAAAGACATTAACCAAGTATAATGGATCCCCGACAGCACAGCGGTAGCAGTGGTATGTATGTACCTACATGGACCAAAGAATAGAAAAGATATTTTTGGTCCATGGTACCTAGGTATATACAGCGGTAGCAGTGGTATGTATGTACCTACATGGACCAAAGAATAGAAAAGATATTTTTGGTCCATGGTACCTAGGTATTTACAGCAGTAGCAGTATTATGTGTGTACTTAGGTATAGATATACAGCGTTAGCAGTAGTATGTATGTCCTTAGGTATAGATATACAGCGGTAGAAGTAGTATGTATGTACTTAGGTATAGATATACAGCGGTAGCAGTAGTATGTATGTCCTTATGTATAGATATACAGCGGTAGCAGTAGTATGTATGTACTTAGGTATAGATATACAGCGGTAGCAGTAGTATGTATGTACTTAGGTATAGATATACAGCGGTAGCAGTAGTATGTATGTTCTTAGGTATAGATATACAGCGGTAGCAGTAGTATGTATGTTCTTAGGTATAGATATACAGCGGTAGCAGTAGTATGTATGTTCTTAGGTATAGTTATACAGCGGTAGCAGTAGTATGTATGTCCTTAGGTATAGATATACAGCGGTAGCAGTAGTATGTAGGTACTTAGGTATAGATATACAGCGGTAGCAGTAGTATGTATGTACTTAGGTATAGATATACAGCGGTAGCAGTAGTATGTATGTACTTAGGTATAGATATAAAGCGGTAGCAGTAGTATGTATGTACTTAGGTATAGATACACAGCGGTAGCAGTAGTATGTATGTACTTAGGTATAGATATACAGCGGTAGCAGTAGTATGTATGTACTTAGGTATAGATATACAGCGGTAGCAGCAGTATGTATGTACTTAGGTACAGATATAAAGCGGTAGCAGTAGTATGTATGTACTTAGGTATAGATATACAGCGGTAGCAGTAGTATGTATGAACTTAGGTATAGATATACAGCGGTAGCAGTAGTATGAATGTACTTAGGTATAGATATACAGCGGTAGCAGTAGTATGTATGTACTTAGGTATAGATATACAGCGGTAGCAGTAGTATGTATGTACTTAGGTATAGATATACAGCGGTAGCAGTAGTTACTAGTATGTATGTCCTTAGGTATAGATATACAGCGGTAGCAGTAGTATGTATGTACTTAGGTATAGATATACAGCGGTAGCAGTAGTATGAATGTACTTAGGTATAGATATACAGCGGTAGCAGTAGTATGTATGTCCTTAGGTATAGATATACAGCAGTAGCAGTAGTATGTATGTACTTAGGTATAGATATACAGCGGTAGCAGTAGTATGTATGTACTTAGGTATAGATATACAGCGGTAGCAGTAGTATGTATGTACTTAGGTATAGATATACAGCGGTAGCAGTAGTATGTATGTACTTAGGTATAGATATACAGCTGTAGCAGTAGTATGTATGTCCTTAGGTATAGATATACAGCGGTAGCAGTAATATGTAGGTACTTAGGTATAGATATACAGCGGTAGCAGTAGTATGTATGTACTTAGGTATAGATATACAGCGGTAGCAGTAGTATGTATGTACTTAGGTATAGATATACAGCGGTAGCAGTAGTATGTATGTACTTAGGTATAGATATACAGCGGTAGCAGTAGTATGTATGTACTTAGGTATAGATATACAGCGGTAGCAGTAGTATGTATGTACTTAGGTATAGATATACAGCGGTAGCAGTAGTATGTATGTACTTAGGTACAGATACACAGCTGTAGCAGTAGTATGTATGTACTTAGGTATAGATATACAGCTGTAGCAGTAGTATGTATGTACTTAGGTACAGATATACAGCGGTAGCAGTAGTATGTATGTCCTTAGGTATAGATATACAGCGGTAGCAGTAGTATGTATGTACTTAGGTATAGATATACAGCGGTAGCAGTAGTATGTATGTACTTAGGTATAGATACACAGCGGTAGCAGTAGTATGTAGGTACTTAGGTATAGATATACAGCGGTAGCAGTAGTATGTATGTCCTTAGGTATAGATATACAGCGGTAGCAGTAGTATGTATGTACTTAGGTATAGATATACAGCGGTAGCAGTAGTATGTATGTACTTAGGTATAGATATACAGCGGTAGCAGTAGTATGTATCAGAATCAGAATCAGAATCAGAATCTTTATTGTCCCCATGAAAACACAAGGAAATGTGTGTGCGGCGTACACTTCATCAAAACAACGGCACAAAAGCAATAAAACACAAAATACTTCAGGGATTAAAACAATACACCCCAAAGAACAGAAAAGCAGTTGTACACAACATGAATGTAGCTTATGAAATAATAAAAGTCATGCATCCTACTTTCTAACCCCTAACACAAAACACCCACCTACACACACACCCACACACACCAGAAGTTAAAAAGTTACCGGTACAGTATTTAATGCAGACTGTCACTGGCCTGTGGCCGGACCAGTAATGACGTCACTTCTAACCTAGTTACAGTGTTCTAAACACACAACGGGAGTTGTGCTAAGTCTGTGTTTATTTCAGTTCAGTGCAGATCAACTGCAATTCCTGGATATTATTTTTATACGTACACAGCAGGACCCAAGAAACAAAGACCTGAATTTCCAAGCAGTATACATGTTTTTGATATTAAGAACCAGACTGCCATGCAAGGAGAAACTGGGTCAGTACAGGGTTCTGATGATTAACTTTGCACAGACTAAGTATGGTTATGCATATGAATCTCTTAAAAACTAGACGACTAAAATCTATTGCTCTAAAGTAAATTACATAGAATCACGCTGGATCCAGCTGATAATAAAAGAGTCAAGCTACAAAGAGGTAAGTAATAAATGCTTCAACCTACAAATTTTGCTCCACATGCAGGTTTATTATAGCTAAAATAAACAAAACAAAACAAAACAATACTTGTACAACCACTCCTACAGGCATACACTCATGCACACACATGAATACACCCCACCACTACTGTTAATAACAATAATCACAGTCGGATTATGACATATAAAATGATATTGCATCCAATCTAACAATCATCATCACAGTTCTTGATGATTAAGAGTCATTCCAAGACGATGACGATGATGGTGATGGTATGCAAATACATGTTCACATTGACAGCAGTGATGGGAATGACAACAACAGGAAAAGGTAATCATAGCACATTGCACGGGCTGTTTTTAATTATTTGCAAAGAACCAATTTCTAAGTATGTACTTAGGTATAGATATACAGCGGTAGCAGTAGTATGTATGTACTTAGGTATAGATATACAGCGGTAGCAGTAATATGTAGGTACTTAGGTATAGATATACAGCGGTAGCAGTAATATGTATGTACTTAGGTATAGATATACAGCGGTAGCAGTAGTATGTATGTACTTAGGTATAGATATACAGCGGTAGCAGTAATATGTAGGTACTTAGGTATAGATATACAGCGGTAGCAGTAGTATGTATGTTCTTAGGTATAGATATACAGCGGTAGCAGTAGTATGTATGTACTTAGGTATAGATATACAGCGGTAGCAGTAGTATGTATGTACTTAGGTATAGATATACAGCGGTAGCAGTAGTTACTAGTATGTATGTCCTTAGGTATAGATATACAGCGGTAGCAGTAGTATGTATGTACTTAGGTATAGATATACAGCGGTAGCAGTAGTATGTATGTACTTAGGTATAGATATACAGCGGTAGCAGTAGTATGTATGTACTTAGGTATAGATATACAGCGGTAGTAGTAGTATGTATGTACTTAGGTATAGATATACAGCGGTAGCAGTAGTATGAATGTACTTAGGTATAGATATACAGCGGTAGCAGTAGTATGTATGTACTTAGGTATAGATATACAGCGGTAGCAGTAGTATGTATGTACTTAGGTATAGATATATAGCGGTAGCAGTAGTATGTATGTACTTAGGTATAGATATACAGCGGTAGCAGTATTATGTATGTACTTAGGTATAGATATACAGCGGTAGCAGTAGTATGTATGTCCTTAGGTCTAGATATACAGCGGTAGCAGTAGTATGTATGTACTTAGGTACAGATATACAGCTGTAGCAGTAGTATGTATGTACTTAGGTATAGATATACAGCGGTAGCAGTAGTATGTATGTCCTTAGGTATAGATATACAGCTGTAGCAGTAGTATGTATGTACTTAGGTATAGATATACAGCGGTAGCAGTAGTATGTATGTACTTAGGTACAGATATACAGCTGTAGCAGTAGTATGTATGTCCTTAGGTATAGATATACAGCGGTAGCAGTAGTATGTATGTACTTAGGTACAGATATACAGCTGTAGCAGTAGTATGTATGTACTTAGGTATAGATATACAGCGGTAGCAGTAGTTACTAGTATGTATGTCCTTAGGTATAGATATACAGCGGTAGCAGTAGTATGTATGTACTTAGGTATAGATATACAGCGGTAGCAGCAGTATGTAGGTACTTAGGTATAGATACACAGCGGTAGCAGTAGTATGTATGTATTTAGGTATAAATATACAGCGGTAGCAGTAGTATGTATGTCCTTAGGTATAGATATACAGCGGTAGCAGTAGTATGTATGTACTTAGGTATAGATATACAGCGGTAGCAGTAGTATGCATGTACTTAGGTATAGATATACAGCGGCAGCAGTAGTATGTATGTACTTAGGTATAGATATACAGCGGTAGCAGTAGTATGTATGTATCCAGAAGATTCTCAACTAATATCGACTAACGCAAATTATCAACGTTATACAAAGCCTCTCCTAACAACAATGCAAACTCAAATCAAAGGTAAATAAACACCATTATTGAATACTTTGCAAAACGAAACGATTAGATCTATCGTGCGCGCTTCCGACATACTTTCGTTCACGTTTCAACGTAACATAACCCCCCACTCAAGAAGAAATTTACCCAATTTCTTTCAACAACGTTGAAACGTAATGCACAAACAAAATCCTCAATTGAAACTAATTTAAGACTTTCTGAATACTGTAATTGCGCTCAGCTTATCTACACAGAGTCAATGGTTTCCATCTTCAAGTCTATCTGGATATTGTCAATGTTCACAGTTCATCCACACAGTCAATGTTCTTTACTCACACACTCTGCTGAGGAAATCCGCACCAACATTGTCTGATCCTTTGATAGATTCTACTCGCATGTTAAAGTTCTGCAAGTACATAGCCCATCTCATGATCCGACTGTTCACAAACTTGGCAGAGTTCAAGTAAGTTAGCGGCTTGTGATCAGTCTGTAGCACGAACTTCACTCCTTGAAGGTACAGTTCGAACTTCCGGATTCCCCATATGATGGCAAGGCACTCTTTCTCCATGGTCGAGTAATTTTTCTCAGCCCTGGACAGCTTCTTGCTGGCGTAACTGACCGGAAATAGTTTCCCTTCGTGCTCTTGCATCAGTATGGCGCCGATGCCTTCGTCCGCTGCATCTGTCCTTAAAACGAATTCCTTGGAAGTATCGGGCAGTCGTAGCACCGGATCCTTCGAAAGGAGGTCGCGCACAGTCTGGTATGCCCTCTCCTGAGACGGTCCCCACTGCACTTGGTTTGGACAGCCTTTCCGCACCAGGTCCGACAAAGGTGCTGTGATGGCTGAGTAGTTCGGTACGAACTCCCTATAATAGCCAGCCAATCCCAGGAAAGATCGTACTTGCTTCTTTGTTTGGGGACGTGGAGCGTTCAGAATTTTGTTGACGTTTTCTAGCAGAAGCCCCTTCTGTCCTTCTTTCAGCGAATGGCCGATAAAGTCGACGCTGTCAGTCCCCAGAATGCACTTACTGGGTCTCACGGTCAGGTTAGCTTCTGTTAGACGGTGAAACAGCTCCCTCAAGGTCTGCAGATGCTCTTCCCAGGTGCGGGTGTGGACTAGCAGGTCGTCCCAGTAACACACGACATTGTCCATCCCTTTGAGCATCTTCTTCATCCCTCTCTTCAGGGTAGCTCCGCTGTTGACCATGCCAAAGGGCATCCTTAGGCACTCGTACGTCCCATCAGGGGTTATAAAAGCAGTCTTTGGTATGTCCTGTTGACGCACGGGGACTTGCCAATAACCTTTGCTGAGATCAATCTTTGAGAAGATTCTACTCCCCGATAATTGGCGGAAGAGGTCTGCTGCGGTAGGCATCGGCTCAGGGTCGAAGACGGTGATCTTATTAACCTTCCTGTAGTCGATGCATACTCGGTTGCTCCCGTCCTTCTTCTTCACGACCACGACAGGGGACGCGTAGGGGGAACTGGACTCCCTGATGATGCCCATCTTCAGCATCTCATCGATGTCTTTCTTCAAGGATTCACGGGCCTTGAAAGGGATCGGGAAGGGCTTGGATCGAACAGGGATATTCGAAGTGAGGTGGACTTCGTGTTCGACCAAAGTTGTAGAGCCAGGGACATCGCTGAAGTTGTGGGGAAACTCGCCCATAAGATCCTTGAGCTCCATCTTTTGACCTTCCGTCAAGCTTGGTCCTAGCTTAACATCATCGATGCCTTCTTTGCTGTGGAAGTTTCCAAGTTCCAACAGTTCCTCGCTATCAAAGCTGTTGTCGATCTCAGCTGCTGTTGCCACATGCACAGTCTCTGATGGCCTTTCCACGTACAGCTTGAGGAGGTTGGCGTGGTATATCTTGGAATGCTGGCCGACCTTCACCTTGTAGTCGTTGATCCCCACCACGGTCTCCACTTCGTACGGGCCTTTCCACTGCATCAGCAACTTATTGTGATCAGTAGGTAGCAGCACCAGCACTTTGTTGCCAGGTTTAAACTTCCTGTTCACAGCCCTACGATCATAATAGTGCTTTCCACAGTCCTGGGACTTCTTCAGGTTTTCTCTGGCTATCTCGAGAGTCTGCTCCAGCTTCTCCCGTAGCTCAAACACGTACTGGTAGCTGTTCTTCACCTCTGGGGTGTCCACTTCTTTCGTCCACAGTTCTTTCAGGATGTGCATCGGCCCTCGGATGGTTCTTCCGTACAGCAGCTCGAACGGAGAAAAGCCGGTGGACTCCTGCGGCACTTCTCTGTAGGCGAACAGTAAGGCGTTGATGTAACGATGCCATTGTCTGGGCTGCTCGCTGCACAGTTTCTTCAGGGTGGACTTCAACGTAGCATTGAACTTTTCGACAAGCCCGTTGCACATCGGATGGTAGGGTGTCGTAGTCAAATGCCGGATGCTCAGCAGTCTGTTCACCTCCTTCATGCAGTCGGAGACGAACTGCGTCCCGAGGTCTGTCAGGATCTCTTCAGGCACTCCAAGTCTACTGAACATGTCCACTAGCGCCTCTGCGACAGTTTCAGTGTCAATCTTCTTCAGAGGCACTGCTTCTGGGTACCGAGTCGCATAGTCCACTAAAGTCAGTACCCATCGATGACCTTCTTCACTCGGAGGTCTTATTTCGCCAATTAAGTCTAAGGCCACCCTCTTGAAAGGTCGGTCGATCAGAGGCATCCTCTGCATAGGCACTTTCGGGACCCTTCCTCGAGGTATGGTCTTCTGGCAAATGTCACATGATCGGCAGAAACGGCTGACGTCCGCATGAAGTCCTGGCCAGTAGAACACCGCCTGGATTCTGTCCGACGTCTTCTTGATGCCTAGGTGACCTCCCATAATTGAGTCATGCGCTACTTCCATCACCTGGCGCCTTAAGGGTAATGGTACCAGTACTTGACGTAGTGGTTTACCTCCGTTGACCCTCGGGTGCTGGAAGATTCTGTACAGGATCTTGGCCTTCACCTCAAAATAGACCGTGCCACTGCCCTTGGTCACGTGGTCTTGGCGGTTCCTGTACTTGTTTAAAGTGCTATCAGCTCCCTGGAGCTGGATAAGCTTATCTCTGTCCACGATGGCAGCTTTAGAGTTGTCGGCGACCTTCAGTGGCGTAGACGTCTTGTCTCTCTTGGCCTGGGCCCTGGTGGTAACGGCACCGACGATCTCTGGTCGGCAGGGCTGAGCCGGAGTAACCACATTGTCCCGTAGCAGCTCTGTAAGGTCTCCATCGGGAAACGGCAATGGATCCTCCTCCACAACTTCGACGTGTTGAGTTGAGGCAGGACTCCACTCTGGATCGGGGTCGTCGGGTCGTCTCGCGCCGTCGATATTCCCGATCATCAAATCATACAGCGGCTTCTTCAGGCAAACCGCTTCGACTTCGCCTATGTAGAAAGGGGTGTTGACATGAATCTTCGCAACTGGCGCTCTCACACATTTGCTGTCGGCCATAAGTGTCCATTTTGAATCGCCAGTGAACTGTTCTTTAGCGATTAGGTCTTCTCTGACGATGACCCCACTGCAGCCAGAGTCTCTTAAGACAGTCACTTCATGATTTCCGACGCGTCCCTTTGAAACAGGCATGTTCTGGACGGTCACAGCTGCGCTGGCGACGACGGGGATGGATTTTCCGTTGGCAAGGAGAAGTTGGCCATCGGTCATGCACTCTTGCACGTCGGCAGGAGTAGCTGTGCGCTTGGTCTCACTCGGAAGAATGACGCTCCCGCCGCACACCTGATGGTCAGATCTACTGGTTTGCCGTTGATTGGAGAACCGCCTCTGCCGGTTGCCCGCCGCTGCGTTGTCCGTACTGCTCCGCTGTCCGCTACTTTTGTTTTGAGGACAATTAGCCGCCCTGTGGTCTGTAGCGTTGCAGGTGAAACAGCCTCTTGAATGCCCTTCCCTGGGAGGAGGCGTGGAGTCCGTCTGTCTCTGGCTCGTCTGGCTCCCTTGGATCTGGTTCCCATGGTTTGCAGTCTTCTGAAAATGTTTCGTCGCGCTGGGTGGCCCCAGGGTCTTCCCATGAGCGATGAGATATCTTTCAGCAGCCTCAGTCACATCTTTAAGCGTCTGCAGCTTTTGTTCTTCTAAGTGGGTCGCTAGGTCCTTGTGACAGGCATTGAGAAATTGTTCCTTCACGATCAGGTCATGGAGACTGTCGTAAGACTTCATTTCGCCTGATAACTCCACCCACTTGTGTAGATATGACGACAGGCGCTCCACAAACTGCTTTGGCGTCTCGTCTGACTTAGGCCGGCATTCACGGAAACGTTTACGGTAGCCCTTCTCTGTAAAGTTGTAGCACTGCAACAGGGCCTCTTTCAAGACGTCGTAGTTTTTGGCGTCATCGTTCGACAGTCTGGTGTAAACTTCGAGAGCTTGCCCCGTCAGAAGTGCACTCAGTCGAATCGCCCAGTCTCGAGGTTGCCAATTGGAGCTTTCGGCGAACCTTTCGAATCTCGCCAGATAGCTGTCGATCTGGTCCTTCCCGTCGACGAAAGCTGGCAATTTTGGAGCCGTATGGTCGTTGGTGACTTGTGGCGCATGCTGATTGTTTTGGATACGCGCCAACTCTATTTGGTGCTGACGCTCAGCTTCTCTTTCTTGCCGCTGCTCTTCTCTTTCTTGACGCCGCTCTTCTCTTTCTTCTCGGCGACGCTGCTCTTCTAATTCTAGACGCTTCTCTTCTAATTCTCTTTCTCTTTCTTCGCGCCATATTCTCTCTTGAGACTTGACGTACTCCGTCAGCTGTTTGCCTTTTAGATTTAGTTCAACCCCTCTCTGCCAGAAGTCAGCCATCTTGATGCTTCTGGAAAGTTCTTTTCTGAAAAGTTCTTTTTCTAGAAAGTTCTTGGCTGTGCTGTACCTTTCTAGACTGTTCTAGAACAGCACGCTTTCTGCAGTAGCGCTGATGCTTGTCACTAGTCGCCTTCGCTGACGCAGGCCCCGCTGTCCTCGTCGTATGCGACGCTGCACCACGCTGGTGTTGATGTACACGCTCCTGTGCTGAAGTAGACGCGACGTCCACTCGTCGCTCTCTCTAATACTGGCGATGTAGCTCCGAGACTGTCCCTCGACGTAGTCCTGCGGCAGCCACGTAGTCCTGATCTGTTGTTCGCTCACGAAGCAACTCTTCAGCGACTACACGCCCTTGCAGTCAACCCGAACCTATCGGTGATGTAGTCCCAGTATGTTGGCCCCTCTCGACGCAACTCGTTGGCGGCTACCCTCGATGACTGCCTCTCGTAACGTTGACTCGCTTGTTGTAGCAGTTGAACCCTTGGCTATTTCGTGAATCCCGGCTTGGCCCCCAAAATGTTACACTCCGTTTGATGTTGGTGTTTTCTATCAGTATCTGATTCAGCCCCGATGCTTGAATTCCTGATAGTTGTGTAACTCAGATTCGTTTATTCACACAGCCCGTCCAAACAGCTTACAAGTCACAAAGTCGACGTATGAAGTTTTCCACTTTTATTCAGCACACACCAACAACTGCATACAATTCTCAACTCAACTCAACAACTTTCACAGCAACTCTCCAAATCACTATCAACAACTTTACTCTCAACAGCAACTCGGCACACGATTAAATAACCTCTCTCTTTTCTGGAACAATTGGGTACATGGTAGAAATGACGCACTGCCACCAATCGAATAAAAGATCGTCATCACTGACTTACGTCAATACATATTTTTATATCTTCCAGAACGACCTCTTGCTTCGACATGTATCGGGAATTTTCTATCAAGAGTAAACACGCATATCCAGAAGATTCTCAACTAATATCGACTAACGCAAATTATCAACGTTATACAAAGCCTCTCCTAACAACAATGCAAACTCAAATCAAAGGTAAATAAACACCATTATTGAATACTTTGCAAAACGAAACGATTAGATCTATCGTGCGCGCTTCCGACATACTTTCGTTCACGTTTCAACGTAACACAGTAGTATGTATGTACTTAGGTATAGATATACAGCGGTAGCAGTAGTATGTATGTCCTTAGGTATAGATATACAGCGGTAGCAGTAGTATGTATGTACTTAGGTATAGATATACAGCGGTAGCAGTAGTATGTAGGTACTTAGGTATAGATATACAGCGGTAGCAGTAGTATGTAGGTACTTAGGTATAGATATACAGCGGTAGCAGTAGTATGTATGTACTTAGGTATAGATATACAGCGGTAGCAGTAGTATGAATGTACTTAGGTATAGATATACAGCGGTAGCAGTAGTATGTATGTACTTAGGTATAGATATACAGCGGTAGCAGTAATATGTATGTACTTAGGTATAGATATACAGCGGTAGCAGTAGTATGTATGTACTTAGGTATAGATATACAGCGGTAGCAGTAGTATGTATGTACTTAGGTATAGATATACAGCGGTAGCAGTAGTATGTATGTACTTAGGTATAGATATACAGCGGTAGCAGTAGTATGTATGTACTTAGGTATAGATATACAGCGGTAGCAGTAGTATGTATGTACTTAGGTATAGATATAAAGCGGTAGCAGTAGTATGCATGTACTTAGGTATAGATACACAGCGGTAGCAGTAGTATGTATGTACTTAGGTATAGATATACAGCGGTAGCAGTAGTATGTATGTACTTAGGTATAGATATACAGCGGTAGCAGTAGTATGCATGTACTGAGGTATAGATATACAGCGGTAGCAGTAATATGTAGGTACTTAGGTATAGATACACAGCGGTAGCAGTAGTATGTATGTACTTAGGTATAGATATACAGCGGTAGCAGTAGTATGTATGTACTTAGGTATAGATATAAAGCGGTAGCAGTAGTATGCATGTACTTAGGTATAGATACACAGCGGTAGCAGTAGTATGTATGTACTTAGGTATAGATATACAGCGGTAGCAGTAGTATGTATGTACTTAGGTATAGATATACAGCGGTAGCAGTAGTATGCATGTACTGAGGTATAGATATACAGCGGTAGCAGTAATATGTAGGTACTTAGGTATAGATACACAGCGGTAGCAGTAGTATGTATGTACTTAGGTATAGATATACAGCGGTAGCAGCAGTATGTATGTACTTAGGTATTGATACACAGCGGTAGCAGTAGTATGTATGTACTTAGGTATAGATACACAGCGGTAGCAGTAGTATGTATGTATTTAGGTATAGATATACAGCGGTAGCAGTAGTATGTATGTACTTAGGTATAGATATACAGCGGTAGCAGTAGTATGTATGCACTTAGGTATAGATACACAGCGGTAGCAGCAGTATGCATGTACTTAGGTTTAGATACCTAGGACTAGTTACGCTATCGAGGATCGTCTACCGCTTTGCCTGGGCCTGTGCTACATGTGGCACGTTCATTTGGGTAACACTGCCAAAAAGCACTAATAACCTGAAACTGAGCAGCAATGTATCTTCTATATATATAAATTGCTTAGCCGGAAGTCCTTCTTCGCCGTTACTATAAAGTTTGTCTCCTATGGACGCTGATCTGGGCAGGTGCTGAGTGCTGCTGATCGGCCTGCTGTGTGCTCAAAACCACCCAAATCGTTATAGCCGACATTTCCTTACCGAACGTTTAACCGTTTCTGAGATAAATAAATAAACAAAATGTCCACAAACTGCAATAGCCTCATTCCGCGCGCTTCCATTAAAAATCAAATTGAGGTTTCAGCATGTTTTCCCATATAGACCAAAAAATTTATTGTTTTTGTACGAAGCATTGATAGCTCAGTCGGTAACGCTTTCGCCTACCGTTTAGGGCGACCAAGTTCGAATCCGATGTGGGCCATATTTTTTTTTTTTTTCCCCACTACAATATGGATATTTTTCTTTTTAATTTAGGATTATTATTATTACTATTATTATTATTATTATTATTATTATTATTATTATTATTATTATTATTATTATTATTATTATTATTATTATTATTATTATTATTTATAATATTATATCTTATATCAAATTTTCTTTTAAAACCTTAGTGTTTATGATTTCTATTTGTATTATTCTATATTCATTATTATTATTATTATTATTATTATTATTATTATTATTATTATTATTATTATTATTATTATTATTATTATTATTATTATTATTACCAAGGATCGGGATGGGGTGGTACGTTATTATTATTATTATTTTTATTATTATTATTATTATTATTATTATTATTATTATTATTATTATTATTATTATTATTATTATTATTATTATTATTATTATTATTATTATTTATAAACTAATAATAATAATAATTATTATTATTATAATTATAATATCTTATATCAAATTTTATTTTAAAACCTTGGTGTTTTTTATGATTTCTATTTGTATTATTCAATATTATTATTATTATTATTCTTATTATTATTATTATTATTATTATTATTATTATTATTATTATTATTATCAAGGATCGGGATGGGGTGGTACGTGTAGGTAAAAGGGGGCTACGGGTAGGTTTAAAGGGGCATGGGTAGGCATAACGGGGATACGGGTATATATAAGGGTGTATGGTGATGGTCGATTCCTTTCATCCATACCTGCGAAACGATCAACGGGGAAGTATCAAGGAGGGTACAGGTAGGTTACAAGGGGGGTACGAAAGGTATCAAGGGGTTATGGGGAGGTATCAAGTGGGTTCGGGGAGGTATCAAGGGGGTATGATGAGGCATCATGGGGGGGACGGGGAGATATCAGAGGGGGGGGGTATGGTGAGGTATCAAGGGGGATATGGGGAGGTATCATCGTCCAAATGAAACTCGCAGACAACAGTTGTCTCTCTGTCTACATTTTAAACAGCAACCTGTGTACCCTGGCTTGCCAGGGTACAAAAACCACTAGTTATAAATGTTTTTGTTGATGCTGTTGTTTTACAATGTAATCATCTTGTTGGCCCAAAGGGTGATGAGCAAAATGGAGAGGACAATGGGGGTGAGGGGAGGGAAGACAGCCTGATAATTGCCTACAAAGTCAACCTCCAATCCTATCATCATAGGGCGATGCTCGAAATAGAATGACCTAGACCTCCGCTGAGCCTGACCTGCAACCTTTGACACGCTGGCAGCGCGCATGTGCAAGCGGAGGGACGTCGTCAAGCATGCGCCGTAAGGGTAATTAATTGAGTTATCTGTTGCAGTAAATTTTAGGACGGTGAACATAATAGGGGCGTAAAGTGACAGCTTTAACTGCAGGCTGTGTGCATAGGGGTAGGGCAACGGTTAAATAGGGTTTGATGTAGTATTATAGCCACCCCCCCCCCTTTTCTCTACCCCATCTTTCTCTCTCTGTCTCTCTCTCTCTCTATCTCTATCTGTCTCCTCTCTCTCTCTGTCTCTCTCTATATCTATTTCTGTCTGTCTCTCTCTGTCTCTCTCTCTATTTCTGTCTGTCTCTCCTCTCTCTGTGTCTCTCTCTATATCTATTTCTGTCTGTCTCCTCTCTCTCTCTCTCTCTCTCTCTCTCTCTCTCTCTCTCTCTCTCTCTCTCTCTGTCTTGTCACCCTCCTCCCCACACCCTGTCTTCATTGGTAGGCCTACTTTCTATATCTTAGCAACAACGACAATAATAATAATAATAATAATAATAATAATAATAATAATAATAAGAAGAAGAAGAAGAAGAAGAATCATCATCATCATCATCATCATCATCATCATCATCATCATCATCATCATCATCATCATCATCATCATCATCATCATCATCATCATCATCATTTATTGTTTACTGACAAAACACAGAGTAAGCACTGACGCGCTTTGTGTAGCTCCATGGCACTGGATGTCACCTCCCCCCCCACACCCATCCCCTCCCGCCTCCGTCCCACTACGGTGGCTGAAAGGGCAGCTGCTTAACCTCTGACCCCGTAGGGACCAGTTTTCTTTTGTTGGGCTAGCTATCCTTGGTCTAGGGCTCCCCGCCGATATGTCCGGTTGTCCAGCGGCATTCAAAAAGTTGGGCCAAACCTTCCTTGTGCGTGTAGCAAAGTTGATTGCCGACTCTGATGCGTCCTCTATTCTAAAACAACTCTTGTTTTTTGTCCGCAATGGATAGTTATATAAAATTAATTTTTTAAAAATAGAATACGCGCATTTGATTAGGGTTATGATAATAGGATATTTAATATTTTATATAGAAATGTTTTAAAAACACTCTTATGCATCTATGTTTTGGTTCTTATAAGGCTTTACTATAATTTTATGGTTTTTGTTGACGATAGGATAGTATATATAATATAATATTAACAAGTACGTATTTCCCGAGTAGGGTTATGGTAATTGGATATAAAATATTTTACACATAATTATATGCTTTATAGGCACTTTTATGCCTGGATGTTTTGTGTGTGTGTGTGTGTGTGTGTGTGGTGTTTTTTTTCTTTTATGCCTCAAATGACCCAGCTTATGTTGATATTTAAAAATAAAGTTTTACATTGGTCCTGGAAATGTTTGTAACGTATTTATAATTTAACATTTTATATTGTGCACTAATGTTCACGTCCTGTATATACCGCAGGTATCCCCGGACAAGAACTTTTTCTAACGACAACTCTGACCCCGCGCTAAGACGTCAGCCTCAAGGTCACTGGCTATTCCTCTACCCCACATCAACATCTCCAACCCACCCCAAGCACACAAATACACGAGCGCGCTTACACGCACACACACTCACACACACACCCACAAACACACCCACACACACAAACTCATTGATATGCACAGAGCAATGTGTTATTTATTGGTATTGGAATATGTCTTGTCGCCGATTGTCAATAACCTGACGACTGACTTTCTCAGCAAAAGCACGGCATCTTCAGTTCAGCTCCTTCGAGTTCAAAGGACAACACGATGCACAATGCGTAGGTGTGTATCTGAGGGCACGAACAAGCGTGAGTCCCGTGTTTGAGAGAGAGAGAGAGAGGGAGAGAGAGGGAGAGAGAGTGAGAGAGAGAGTGTGTGTGTGTATTTGTGTGGGTGCGTGCGGGTGTGTATGTTTTTTTGTATTTTTTTTGCATAGCTGGGTGTATGTGATTGAACTTGCGTGCTAGCGTCTGTGCGTGTGTGTGTGTTTTGTGTGTGTGTTGTTGTTGTTGTTTTTTTGCAGAGTCGGGTGTATGTGATTGAGCTTGCGGGCTAACGTCTGTGCGTGTGTGTGTGTATTTTGTTTTGCTTTTTGCAGAGTCGGGTGTATGTGATTGAGCTTGCGTGCTAGCGTCTGTCCGTGTGTGCGTGAGGGTTTGTTCAGTGTTGAATTTCGCTGTTGCTGAGTTTGAAAACGTGATGAGCAGCAATGGGTTGAGATCAGTGTGGTGTTGTGATTTTGAGATCAGTATCGTGTTGTGGTGTCGAGGAAAGCAATCCTGAGTTTTCCTGAAAAACAGCGCCACAAAAAGCTTCGATTTCTCCGCACAAACTATTTTTGCTTCTGGGCAACCTTTTGCCATAAGCGAGCGCTTTTAAAATGGCGCATCACATGTTGACTGCACAACAGCCAATCAAAGTGAAGTTGGCTAAAAGTGAAAGTTACTGTCAATTGCACTGACGACACAACAATACTATCAAATATAAATACTTATTCATACCGATTGCGCATAAGCATAATTATTCCGTTAAATAACAAGTAAGCCTACACAAATCTTACCAGACTGTAAATGACAAAAAGTCCTCCCTTGCTATTTCACCGTTGAACACATCGCCATTCGCAAAACGAAAGCCCACTACTCTGGCCGCCATCTTTTTCTGTTCGCGAACAACCTTTCGAGACCGCTACAGAGCGCTCTCCGCGGGCATAGGGTTGCGTAGACTTTCCGCCAAAATAGTTAGGTAGCGCACTACCTAGGCAACTCGGGGCAGGCACGATACCACAGGCTGTTCGTTGGGTCAATTGCTGAGAACAACTATTGGAGTGAGCGACAGAGAACATTGAAGAGCAGCCCGGTGGGAACCCTCCTCAGCTCTGTTAAAATGCATACATCACATCTTCTTGGCAACAGCTGTGGTACAGGGAGACACGTGACAATGACTGGCTTGAGCCGCCAGTAGAGCAAGTCTAAACAGCGTTTGCAAACACTGTAGCCGTAAAATATTTACTGAATTAAAGTCAATGTTGATTATAATTGTCATTGTTTTCTCAGATCGTTCCAACAGCATGGAAGAGGATGGTGGTCCCATTTAATTCCCGTTGATATGCATTTATCTTTTTTTTTTATTGATAGGTGTGGCGACGATTTAGGCTTATCAGCAAGGCCATTAGCAAGTGGCGAGGATGGCGTAGTTATTAACACCGAGAGCTGACTGACATGGGCAATGCGGCGTCATCTTCACATCACCGCTCAAGTCATAATGTCATGCTAATAGGGGTGAGGGTAGGGGTAGTGGGATGAAAGAGAGAGGGAGAGAAAGAGAGTGAGAGAAAGAGGGAGAGAGAGGGAGAGAGAGAAATGAAGAGAGAGAACAAACTTTATAGTTTGTTTTGTACCTACATCTTTTATTTATTTATTTATTTATTTATTTATTTATTTATTTATTTATTTATTTATGTATTTATTTATTTTTAATCTTTCTAACTAGCGGTGGATGCAACCATTCAGTCATGAAGTGTGACGGCTATCTCTTTATCAGGGGAAAACTTTGTCATTACGTCTCCATCTTCATTCAATTACCCCCGTCCATGACAGAAATTGAAGAGGAATATATCTTTTGCTGCTAGTTACTTCCCTTGATAACGTCACGCTTGGAAGAGTTCAGTCCCCATGACGTGGGGCTGAAACGGTGGCATGCCTTTGTTAAGACTGGGTGTTGCTGGATGTTGCTGTCATTGCAGGAGCTTGTGCATAGTGTCCTTCCTATTCACTCCCAATGTTATATGAAATACCTTTTTGATAACAAAGTACCGTGCTGTTGATTTATAAATGTCTGTTAGTTCATTGATGGACATGAAGAGCCTATTGTGTTTTTCTCCACTTTCAACTCTGTCACATGCATGCACTTTTAAAACTAAAGAGGAGAGAGAGCGAGAGAGAGAGAGAGAGAGAGAGAGAGAGAGAGATGAAATAAAACTGATTGATCAGTTTTCAATGTATTGTATTCACCCTAGTGATTTACACAGGCGCGCACTCAGTAGGGTCGGGATAAAAAAATCTCATCACATGAGAGGTTCATCTTTATGCAGTGAATCAAGTGAAGACGCCCTAACAACAATGTTAATTCATAATTTAGTCTTCAAATATTGTTCCTACTCAGCAATGCCCCACCAGCAATGCCCCACCAGCAATGCCCCACCAGCAACGGCTTGCCAGCAATTGAGTAACGCTACGTCCTGAAACGGGCTGCGTCCAACGGTCGCTTATACTGTAGGCTACAGCTGTAGCATAACGCTTGACTCTAGGACCAAGTTCATGGTCCTTTTACAGGAAACCGGCCAGTTAACCTTTGGATGACGGTGTGACTTTTGATCTTGCCCTTTGACCTGCCCACTGTCCATTGCTGTCCATAGCGGTCAAGCCAAAGTGATGCGGGCAGTGTCGTTAAAGGTGGATTGACCATGCCCCATGCAGATAGTCTGGAACACACCCACTTGTCGCACCACAATAGCTGGCTAACCAGAGTAGTGGTGCTGATAAACTGTCCCACGTATCATCCTGTGCAATGGTCATGCAGTCAAACAAGTTTACACATAGCGCACCAACACCTCACTAAGCTGGCCATGCTATACAGCGCATGAACACCTCACTAAGCTGGCCATGCTATACAGCGCATGAACACCTCACAGAGTTGGCCATGCTATACAGCGCACACCTCACGAAGCTGACACTAATACCTCACAGAATTGTCCATGCTACACTGCACACTAACATCTTACTAAGCTGGCCACGCTATACAGCACCACTATTTTATTTTTATTATTTAATCGTTCTTATATTAGCGCTTTTCCAGCTCAAGAGATGATCAAGGCGCTGGCCGATAAGGAATCTAAATCAAGCCGCCGAGACCGCCACCCGCAGCCTTTGGGCGCATGGTCTGACGCCCGTTACAACTGAGCACAATCTGGGCAGCCAGGGGATGGGGGAGAAGGACCTAGGTGCATGCTGGGTGTGTTTTGTCACCGGCACTCACCCGTCTAGGACATGAGCGTCAGGATCTTTAAAGTCCGTAATGATAGAATGTATGCGACACCGACTAGACTCGGTTTATACTCTCATCCGATGGAGTAGGGAAACGGGAGTAAAGTGTCTTTCCCAAACACCTCACTATCGGGTTCTGCTATACAGCACCACTAACACACTCACAGAGCTGGCCATGCTATACAGCACACTAACACCTCACCGAGCTGGCCATGCTATACAGCACACTAACACCTCACTAAGCTGGCCATGCTATACAGCACACTAACACCTCACTAAGCTGGCCATGCTATACAGCACACTAACACCTCACTAAGCTGGCCATGCTATACAGCCCACTAACACCTGACTAAGCTGGCCATGCTATACAGCACACTAACACCTCACTAAGCTGGCCATGCTATACAGCACCAACACCTCACTAGAGCTGGCCATGCTATACAGCACACTAACACCTCACTAAGCTGGCCATGCTATACAGCACACTAACACCTCACTAAGCTGGCCATGCTATACAGCACACTAACACCTCACTAAGCTGGCCATGCTATACAGACCACTAACACCTCACAGAGCTGGCCATGCTACACAGCACACTAACACCTCACTAAGCTGGCCATGCTATCAGCACACTAACACCTCACAGAGCTGGCCATGCTATACAGCACACTAACACCTCACAGAGCTGGCCATGCTATACAGCACACTAACACCTCACAGAGCTGGCCATGCTATACAGCACACTAACACCTCACTAAGCTGGCCATGCTATACAGCACACTAACACCTCACAGAGCTGGCCATGCTATACAGCACACTAACACCTCACAGAGCTGGCCATGCTATACAGCACACTAACACCTCATAGAGCTGGCCATGCTATACAGCACACTAACACCTCACAGAGCTGGCCATGCTATACAGCACACTAACACCTCACTAAGCTGGCCATGCTATACAGCACACTAACACCTCACTAAGCTGGCCATGCTATACAGCACACTAACACCTCACTAAGCTGGCCATGCTATACAGCACACTAACACCTCACTAAGCTGGCCATGCTATACAGCACACTAACACCTCACCTAAGCTGGCCATGCTATACAGCACACTAACACCTCACTAAGCTGGCCATGCTATACAGCACACTAACACCTCACAGAGCTGGCCATGCTATACAGCACACTAACACCTCACTAAGCTGGCCATGCTATACAGCACACTAACACCTCACTAAGCTGGCCATGCTATACAGCACACTAACACCTCACTAAGCTGGCCATGCTATACAGCACACTAACACCTCACAGAGCTGGCCTTGCTATACAGCACACTAACACCTCACTAAGCTGGCCATGCTATACAGCACACTAACCTCACTAAGCTGGCCATGCTATACAGCACACTAACACCTCACTAAGCTGGCCATGCTATACAGCACACTAACACCTCACTAAGCTGAACAACGCTCTGGCTCAAATCAGGATCTATGCCAAAACGCCCAAAACGTCAACTTGCTGCACCTAGCGAACAGTCAAACGCCCCGGACAACTGAGTGACCATGGTTGACGTTAACACGTGTGCGCCTTTAGTTCTGTGGCTCATTTAAAGTGCATCTGAGGTCCAGATAAAAATTGCACATAACAAAATGTCTACTTCGCGCTAACAGATAATTGCATGTCTACTTCACGCTAACATATAATAATAATTATAATAATATTAACAACAACAACAACAACGACAACAATAATAATAATAATAATAATAATAATAATAATAATAAATAATAATAATAATAATAATAATAATAATAATAATAATAATAATATTAATAATAATATTAATAATAATAATTAATTGGAACATTTACATCCCACCAAATCTAGACAAAAATAGTCTACTCTAGGCGCATACCAAAACTTTCGCAGTATGCACATACACCCCCACACACACACACACACCTACCCACACACACCCACCTATCCTTGACAGGTAAGAACAAAATACCCCAAAAAGAGAAGAAGCAAATCCAAATGACCAGTCAGCCAGTGAGAATGAGAGGAGGAAGGGAGGTCACTCTTTAGCTGCTCTCCTTCTCCCCCTCATTCCTTCGTCTGTTATACAGGGTGTTCCAAAAGTCTTGGGCACATTTTGACATTGAATATTTCCGAAACTATTAAGGATATAAAAACGCGTCTGGTAAATTCAGAAAGCTTGTAATCTCAATTTTTACATGGAATGTTCAAAGATGTTCAATGTGAGCACCATTGGTCACACGACACACATCAAGCCGATAGTCAAATTCTTGCCAAAGGCGTCCCAGCATTTTCTGGTTGAGTGAACGCCATTAATGGGTCTGAAAAGAAATAAAAAAATCAACAGCTTTACAAAAAACTTAATGTAATTAGCTTTAAAATGGCACAACTTTTATCTTACTACCATTCCTAGTAATTGAGATATGGGGACTTCAAATGTGCCCAAGACTTTTGGAACACCCTGTATTTTACTGGTAAATAGTCTTTTTCACCTTTGTATTAGGTCTTTGCATAATTTATTAGTGTCGCCTTTTTTCTCACTTCTTTTGCTATGTGTTTCCATGGTTAACGTTAAGTATAAATGGCTGACAACGGCCATTTCAATGTCAATAGCAAAAAAGCCGCTATATAAATACCATTATTATTATTATTATTATTATTATTATTATTATTATTATTATTATTATTATTATTATTAGTATTATTATTATTATTATTATTATTATTATCATTATCATTATTATTATTATTATTATTATTATTATTATTATTATTATTAGGCTTATTATTATTATTTATTATTATTATTATTATTATTATTATTATTATTATTATTATTATTATTATTATTATTATTATTATTATTATTATTATTATTATTATTATCATGTGATGATGATGATGATGATGATGATGATGATGATGATGATGATGATGTGATGATGATGGGATCACCGAGGCGGAAGAAAGATGAGTTTTGGAGAGCAGAGTTGAAGACGGAGAGTGTAGGCTTGCTGCGAAGAAATAGGGCGAGGACGCATAAAACAAACTGGTCTTACTTCCGGCTAACACGATAACAACCAGTCTTACTTAACACGCTAACATGATTACACAGGTTCTCCACTTCACCAACGCCCAAATATTATTTCATTTTACACTGGGGGTGTACTTATTTGCGAACATGACTTCACATTAACAGATAACACGTGTCCGAGTGTTAAACCAGAACAAAAGGTTACTGTCGCCGGTTAACAGGTCGCGCAACATGGGGCTTAAAATTAAAAGATCCTTGTCTACTTTCACATGAAGGAACTGTCTGTCACGCTATAGCGTCAATGGCTACTTCGCACCTTCATGCTGCCTAGGTCTTCATCTAGCGAAGGTGCATTTTGTGCCTATAGAGGCGCTTACTAGCTAAACCTACCTACCTACGGGCGCGCGCGGGGGCGTCGATCGGGTCTTTTTCTCTCTTTTTTCCTTCCCATCTTTCCCCATGCAACCTCTTGGCTATACCCACACCCCCAATAGCGGTCTTTGTCCGCTATAGCAGTCAATGGCTAACTTCCTAACACTAGAGGCTGTTGTCGCTATAGCAGTCAATGGCTAAATTGGTGGGGGGTATTTCACACTGATTCTCTAATCCTATTTAGTGAGTTATTTCCAAATATTCAAGAATAATAACATGTGTCACTGGCCACCTGTATCGTACCCTCACTTTTTTTGCTGCAGTTTATTATCCCTTTCTATCGCCATGGCGCGCCTAAACCCTACCTACCTAACATTATTTGTGAATTTTTGAAAAATATTCGGAAAAACATAACGCCCAGATGCTGGCTCGAACCCACACCTGTCAGGCGCCATTGGTTTCTGGCTTGTGGACAAGGCAAGTTAGTCCCGCCTTAGCCCACTTGGCCACAAAGCTCGCCTAACATAGTCAACTACTTCGTGTTTTGTGAAGGTTGCGACGGCGAAGCTATGGAAAACTACAAGAGTCTTCAGGTCTTGTTTCACTTTCTGTCGATGATCGACGCACCTCCGAAGTCGCCACAAATACAGGCCTCTACAATTGTTTTTTGCATCCTTTCACTGAGCATGTACTTCCTCCACCGTTTTTATACTTATCCCACTCGTTTTCTGGCTCTAACAATCGTCGTTTTCGGCAATTTGCCATATTTAAAAGTCACGCATCAAGCTTTGATAAAAGCAAAACAAACCAGACCGGAACTTGGTTTCATTCTAACCTCGTTTTAATTTATAATAGCGATACCCACGAGTTTTTATGAGAGGTGCCGGAAAGTTGTGAATAGCAGTAAATGGCTAAATTCCCTAACAATAGAGGCTGTTGCGCACACAAATAAATCGCAGCCGAGCGTGACCGACATACTCCAAAGCGTTGTTGTGAAGTAAGCAGTGAGAGTACTGGTGTGTTGTCTATGCTGTCGGGTGACGCGTCATTACTTTTAGAAAGAACTCCTTTGCTAGACTGACGCCTTGACTTTATCGGGAAGCCCAATGTCCTTTAAGATGCTTATACGCACATCGGAGAACTTTCACCGCAATTATTCGGATGATTATACTCTTCTATGACGATAATAATAATAATAATAATAATAATAATAATAATAATAATAATAATAATAATAATAATAATAATAATAACAACGTAAATTTATATAGCTCAGTCTCCTGAAAAATGCCCAGGCTCACTGTGCTTCACAATTAAAACTTAATTTAAGAATATGTTAAAAAAAAAAACAAAAAAAAAACATTATACGTAAAAACTTCACACTTAAAATGAAGTCATAACACTAATACAAGAGCAGTGACAAAGCCATGCATAGCACAATAAAAACAATCAGGACATATCTGCGGCACACACTAAAATCATTGACAATGACAATACATGTATGCAAAACAATAAGTTAAGAATCAGGCATGATCAGGCACGATACTGACTAGATACTATCATGTATTATCCCGTTACATGTGCTCTATGATACCCTGGGATAATAAGGCATGCTTGGTTAGCTCAGCTGTGACGTGCGTGTGTGTCGGTGTATGTCAGAGAGACGGAGAGAGAGAGCGAGAGAGAGGAATGGGGTAGGGGGGGGGGGAGAGAGGAAATGTTTTACGATGATGTTATGTGGATGAAAGCGGATTATTGTTGGAATCTTAAATGTATATGAATTTAACATGTGATTCGTTTTGTGTTGTTGATGATGATGTTGCTGTTGCTGTTGTTAAAAGTGTGGAAATGGTATCACAGACTGACTTTAACACAAAATCTTCAAAGGGCCCTATTTATTCCCGCACACCAACAAATACACCCCACTCCCCCCCCCACCCTCAACTCTTGACAATTCGTTATTAACATCCTTTACCCTCCTCCTTCCTCGTCACACACATTTGGCGCCAGGACAAATAAACTTATATACACCAACATACATACAACATACCTACGTTTGGCGCCAGCATATAAACGTATATACACCAACATACATACAACATGCCTACGTTTGGCGCCAGCATATAAACTTATATACACCAACATACATTCAACATACCTACGTTTGGCGCCAGCATATAAACTTATATACACCAACATACATACAACATACCTACGTTTGGCGCCAGCATATAAACTTATATACACCAACATACATTCAACATACCTACGTTTGGCGCCAGCATATAAACTTATATACACCAACATACATACAACATACCTACGTTTGGCGCCAGCATATAAACTTATATACACCAACATACATACAACATACCTACCTTTGGCGCCAGCATACAAACTTATATACACCAACATACATACAACATACCTACGTTTGGCGCCAGCATATAAACTTATATACACCAACATACATACAACATACCTACGTTTGGCGCCAGCATATAAACTTATATACACCAACATACATACAATATACCTACGTTTGGCGCCAGCATATAAACTTATATACACCAACATACATACAACATACCTACATTGGCGTAGGCACACACACACACATACGCGCGCGCAAAATGGAACACGCTCAAACTGACTTCAACAGCAGTGTGATAACGGCGCGGCATCCTACCCATGGTACCGTTATGCAAATGAAGCTGAAACATCCCACTTAAATGCTAGCATCATCATCAACACCCAAATCATCACCCTCATTAGAAGCCACTAAAGTCACGTGATCTGTGACAGTCTCTAACGCCGCCCCGGCGGAGATTTTCACCGCCACCTTCGCTAGCAGCAGCACCTCCTCGTAGGGATGCTGCCCCAAAGTGCGGTAACTATGTAATGCCATTTAGCAATGCAACAATCAGTGGAGGCAGATGGCCGGTAGTGTTGTCAACCATTAGACAATCCAAAGCTGGAATCCTCGCACGGTAAGTGACAAGTGGTTTTGTACTGTCCTACTATACATTGCTCTGTCGTTGTGTCAAACATTGTTTAAGGCAGTCAAGACAAAAACAAGGTAGTGGGTTGCTTCGCCAAAAAGAAAAGTCAGCAAAGTTTTAAAGAAGCGTCTTAGATATAATCCATGTTACGTGATGTTGATTAAGTTATATTGTGATAATTATATTGTGATACTTATATTGTGATAATTATAGTGTGATATTTATATTGTGATAATTATATTGTGATAATTATAGTGTGCGTTATTGGGTGCCATATCGAGGTAGGGAAATGATATGGGAAATATAGCTATCCTCTTCTGCTTTTTAAACGGCATTGTTAATTAAAGAAGAAGAAGAAGAAGAAGAAGAAGAAGAAGAAGAAGAAGAAGAAGAAGAAGAAGAAGAAGAAGAAGAAGAAAGACAAACAGAAAGAAAGATTGAAAAAAAGAAGAAGAAGAAAAAGAAAGAAAGAAAGTAGGAAAGAAAGAAAGAAAGAAAGAAATAAAAGAAAGAAAGAAAGAAGAAGAAGAAGAAGAAGAAGAAGAAGAAGAAGAAGAAGAAGAAGAAGAAGAAGAAGAAGAAGAAGAAGAAGAAAAAGAAGAAGAAGAAATAAAGAAATAAAGAAAGAAAGAAAGAAAGCAAAAAAAAAAAGAACGAACGAAAGAAAGAATGAATATTTTTCAGTGTATGTTAGTTGCAGTTTAGTTTAATTAGTTTAGATGTTCGGCTTTTTAGGTAAAACTAAACTGGACATAAACTTAGTCGTTCTTACATAGCGCTGTTCCAGCTCAAGAGCTGCTCAAGGCGCTGGCCGATACAGGATCTCACTCAAGCCATCTGAGGCGCCCAATTTAGCCCAGGGCCGGGCGCATAGTTACAAGCAATGATGGAAACGAAACATCCATTGT
>CM072523.1:60235896-60252596 GCA_036898135.1 Oncomelania hupensis | reverse complement strand
CATTTTATAATCCGAGATTCAACACCATTGAAGAGTTTATCGTCGTGGTTCACCCTAGTTGTAAAGCATTGAGCGTCTCGATAGATAATGCGTGTGTTTGGGCCTTTACATTGATGTCCGTTTTGCCTGCAGCTATACTCGACATTTTCTTTGGCTCCGAATTCTGGTGGTGGCCGTTTCAAGGGTCCGTGGCGCACTCCATTTAAGCACGTGCGTCTTGGTTGATTTAGGTTCGATCCGGACTATATCCTATCCCATTCCTATCCCGTAACTCGAAAGTCGTTGGGGGCACCACAGATGATCGCTTAATTAGAGTTCTCTTTATTTATTTGTCCTCAGCAGGCCTCATGGCTTCATTCGTGTCAAGCCGGGTTTTATAAGAAAGGCTATGTGTGCGCCTTCTTATCTCCCTTGCAAGGGCCTTGAGCAAATCTTTGAGATTGTAAGCGCGCTATGTTCCTCACACACATGATTCCACACACATACAATCACCCTCACAACATTACCGACAACCACAACAAACAACGACAAGATTCAATATATATTAGTTGTCCCCATAAATGACAAGGATATCTGGTGTGCGATGTGATTATTCCGTATACAAGGACATTTGGTGTTTGGTGTGACCATTCCGTATACAAGGACAATAATACAAACACAACTAATAATAACGGACAAATGCTGCCTGTATTCCATTACCTCTGAACAAAACAACAACAGTAAAACCACCCCAGCCTTGACTTCCACAGACCCATCACACTACACCACTCCACACCACACCACTCGACACCACACTACACCACTCTACACCACACTACACCACTATAAACCACACCACTATATACCAAACAACACCAGACCACTCTACACCACTACATAACCACTATACGCCACACTACACCACTTTACACCACTATACATCACTATATACCACACCACTATAAACCACACCACACCACTCTACACCACTATATATCACACTACACCATACAACACCACTCTACACCACACTACACCACTCTACACTACGCCACACTACACAACTGTACACCACACTACACAACTATACACCACACTACACAACTATACACCATACCACACGCTCTACTCCACTCTACACCACTCTACACCACACTACATTACTCTACACTACACCACAACACCACACCACACCATTCTACTTTACACTACACCACACTACACCACACTAGACCACACCACTCTATACCACACTACACCACACTACACTACACCACACTAAACTACTCGTAAGAAGGCTTCCAGGCAACGATTTCACCTACACGTAAACACTCCACAGCTCAACAACAACAACAGCAACAACAACAACAACAAACAAACAAACAAATTTAACAAACGAGCTTACAATTTCCAAGTATGAATACATCGAGTCTATCTTCTAGAACTTACTGCCATACAACCCTATGCTCCACATCTTGCCTTCCAACCTTCATCCCCACCCCTTTGCGCCCCCCCCCTCCCCCCACCCCCAAGATACTCCCCGCACTCTCCAAAACCTTTCCCACACTCACGTCATCGAACCGAAAATCCTGAGGGCATTGTCGGAAGTCCGCCCCGGCAAAATCGAAAGCAGGGGAAACGGAATGTCTTTAATTTGAGAGTGATGAGGTATAATTATGGAAAACCTCGTCGTCTCACTGTCCTGCTAGAGTGTCTGTAAGTAGGAGGAGGAGGAGGAGAAGAAGGAAGGGGCAAAAGAAGAAGAAGAAGAAGAAATGAAATAGAAAGAAAAAGAAGATGGTTGAGAAGGAATAATTAGGACAAACTTAGCGTCAGATTCTGCTAGAGTTTCTGGAAAAGAAGAAAAACAAAAAGAGGGGAAGAAGAAGAAGAAGAAGACGAAGAAGAAGAAGAGAAGGACGAAAAGGTCACGCCAGGAATAGATCTCTCAATGTATTAACTTGAGACTCTTTCTTTTCCCTTGAGGCCAATATACCCCAGCGACAGTGAGAAAGACAGAAAGAGGGGACAGACAGAGAGACAGAGACAGACGGACAGACAGAAGAAAACGGAGTGGAGAAGAAGAAGAAGAAGAAGAAGAAGAAGAAGAAGAAGAAGAAGAAGAAGAAGAAGAAGAAGAAGAAGAAGAAGAAGAAGAAGAAGAAGAAGAAGGAGAAGAAGAAGAAGAAGAAGAAGAAGAACAAGGAGAAGGAGGAGGAGAAGAAGAAGAAGAAGAAGAAGAAGAAGAAGAAGAAGAAGAAGAAGAAGAAGAAGAAGAAGAAGAAGAAGAACAAGAACAAGAACAAGAAGAACAAGAAGAACAAGAAGAACAAGGAGAAGAACAAGGAGAAGAAGAATACGAAGAACAAGGAGAAGAGCAAGGAGAAGAAGAACAAGAAGAAGAACAAGAAGAAAGAAGAAGAACAAGAACAAGAAGAAGAACAATAAACAAGAGGAAGAAGAACAAGAACAAAAAGAAGAAAAAGGAGGAGGAGGAGGAGAAAAAGAAGAAGAAGAAGAAGAAATAACTTCTCGTTTAGACGTCTGAGATCTAACATTTCTAAACAGTCCACATGGGTGTCGTTTAAAAAGAACGCTATTTTCGGTTGGCATTTGTTTGCTAAAAGTTGGAATTGATTTTCAATACCGGAACGTACTTATTATATTGCAAACTTTTAAAATGTGTTCGGAATGAAAATTAGTTCTGGAGTAAACTACTTTTTTTTTTTTAAAACTCCAATGTTATTTTTGCAGTTTCTTTGTATTATTATTATTATTATTATTATTATTATTATTATTATTATTATTATTATTATTATTATTATTATTATTATTATTATTATTATTATATTATTATTATTATTATTATTATTATTATTATTATTATTATTATTATTATTATTATTATTATTATTATTATTATTGTTATTATTATTATTATTATCCTTTGGGATGATAATTTTAACCGAGATATTATCTTATCTTATCTTATCCGAGATCTGCGTACGCATGCATTCCATAGCATAGACTTCACACTCATTCAATCGTAGGCAGGTGAGGGCAGCTACATAAGGGCACTGTGCACACCTGTGTCCCCCCTAAACACTGTCGCTGTCGCCCACAATTGCCCTCAGTGGTCTGGGCTTCAGACGATGCGCCCAAAGGCAGCAAGTGCGCTCCTCGGGCGGCATAAGTTGGATCCTGGGTCGGCTAGCACCTTGATCAGCCCTGGAGCTTTCATCGGCTTCTATTCACAACTTTCCGGCACCTCTCATAAAAACTCGTGGGTATCGCCATTATAAATTAAAACGAGGTTAGAATGAAACCAAGTTCCGGTCTGGCTTGTTTTGCTTTTATCAAAGCTTGATGCGTGACTTTTAAATATGGCAAATTGCCGAAAACGACGATTGTTAGAGCCAGAAAACGAGTGGGATAAGTATAAAAACGGTGGATGAAGTACATGCTCAGTGAAAGGATGCAAAAAACAATCGTAGAGGCCTGTATTTGTGGCGACTTCGGAGGTGCGTCGATCATCGACAGAAAGTGAAACAGGACCTGAAGACTCTTGTAGTTTTCCATAGCTTCGCAGTCGCAACCTTCACAAAACACGAAGTAGTTGACTATGTTAGGCGAGCGTTGTGGCCAAGTGGGCTAAGGCGGGACTAACTTGCCGTGTCCACAAGCCAGAAACCAATGGCGCCTGACAGGTGTGGGTTCGAGCCAGCATCTGGGCGTCATGTTTCTCCGAATATTTTTCAAAAATTCACAAATAATGTTAGGTAGGTAGGGTTTAGGCGCGCCACTGGCGATAGAAAGGGATAATAAACTGTAGCAAAAAAAAAGTGAGGGTACGATACTGGTGGCCCACTATAAAACTTCCTATTGTACAACTTATGTTAATCTGATGAATAAAAATTGATGCAACAACAACGGAGAAAGAAACCGGAAGTATGTTTCACATGAGGGGATTCCCGTTGGTGCATAGGATAGCAGAAAAGTGTGAATAGTTCTGTTGAACCCAAAGAACAGTGTTGTATGCCCCTCCCCTCTTTCACTCTTTTTATCTCCCCTTTCCCTGTCCTCCCCTCTTCTCGTCTCTCCGCTCCCCCCCCTCCCATTCTCTCTTTCTTTCTCTACCTATCCTGTCCCGTAACCCGGAGGTCGTAGGGGCACCACAGATGATCGTTTAACCAGCATTCTCCATCTTTCTCTGTCCTCAGCAGCCCTAATGGCTTCGCTCAGTGTCAAACCAGTCCATTCTCGAATGTTGTCCTCCCACCTCTTTTTCGGTCTCCCTCTTCTTCTACCTCTTGTGCCTTGCAGAATAGTCTTTATCCCAGGATAAAACGGAAAAAGGAAATGTTTGTGGGTAGTGGAGACGGGGGAGGGTCAAGGGGGGGGGGGGGGGAGTGGATAATTTGTATTTTGAAAATGAAATTCGCTTCCTGGTCGAACTGCCAAGGAATAATGAACAGTTATTTTCGGTGCTGCTGTTCTATTTTAGAACTTCTTTATTTGGATTATATCCTCTCTCTCTGTGTCTTTCTCTCTCTCTCTCTTTCTGTCTGTCTCTCTCCCTTTCTCTCTCCTCCTCTCTCTCTTTCTCTCCCTCTCTGTCTCTCTCTCCCCCTCTCCCTCCCTCTCTCTGTCTCTGTCTCTTCACGTCCACCCACTTTCCCAGGGGTGGGCAAGTGCCATTGGTGCTGACGCACTGGCTGCCTACCTAGGAATTGAAACATTAGCGCTGTCAGTTAGAATTTCACATTTAAAACGAGTCTAAAGTTCGATCCCACCCCCCACACCTCCCGCTCTTTCCACATGCGAGAGCATGCTCAAGGAAGAGTGAGTTAATCCAGATTACTGAATTCAAAACTCTCCCATAAGCGTGCACACAGATCAAAAAGGACATACGGTTCCTCGATCACGTCATCTTGCGAATTTAGCGAAAGGGTTCTTTAGGCACAGTGGTTACCCATCTCCCGATACCACAGGCACACAAATATCATATCGCTTGGTGAATTCACCAACAACGTCTTGGGGCATGTTGGTCAAGCACAGCGTTGCGTTCCCTGGTTGGGCGGTTCATTTTAAAGGAGCCAATGCCATGTCCTGCTATAGCGGACGATTTTTGGATTGGGCGGGCACGAAGTTTAGATTCCATTTGGGGTGGGGTGGGGGTGGAAGCAAATTACGGATCCTCAAATTTGTATTAATATAAATGTTAAGCTAATAGTCATGTTCGACATTTGATTTTTGGGTAGCGCAAATTTGATCTCGAACTGAGAGTGAGGCGCGCTTCAATGTAGTCTAAATGATGATGATTTGTCAAACTTTGGGAGTCGGTACTCTTGCACCAAGGTAAACGTCAAGAAGCGGACGTTGGGGTGGATGGATGTGGGATGCGTTAGGAGTGGTGGTGGTGTGAGGTTGGGAAGGGATGTTGGGAGGAGGCGGGGCAAGTGGGGAAAAACAACAGCTGCCACAACGCAGAACTACATCGTTAAATGTAAGCCGTAATCCGAGTAAGAGCCGCTCTGTCCCCTTCAAGTTGCAGATGAGTCATATCGCAGAAAGCGCGTGCGTGAGTGAGTGAGAGAGAGAGAGAGAAAGAGAGAGAGAGAGTGCATTTGTGTGTAGGTGTGTATGTGTGTGTATATACGTGTGTGTGTGTGTGTGTGTGTGTGCACTTGAATGAACGCACAAATGGGTAGCAGACCTTGTCTTTCTTAGTAACAAATGGGTTTATTTGCTTGGACCCCACTTTTTTCTAAGTGCGCGGGAGTGCTCTTTTAGTGCATGGGATTGCAGTTGTAGTGCGTGAGAGTGTTTTAAGTACAAGGGAGTGCTCTATCCGGGACGGAGAATATACAGTCAATTTTCAGAGAAATTTTGAAGAATGTTCGACCTATTCGCCTATAGGAGACGAACTAGGTCAACTTTTTAGACGGAAAGAACCAATTTTGCATTAGATTTTTACTTTTCTAGAAGAAGTTTGCGCTCTTTCCGTCAAAAAATCACTTTCCAATTCCTACATTCTTAAATAAACCCAGTTTTGATGTATTGCAAATATGCGTGTGTGTGTGCTGATTCTTGACATCGTAGTTCAACAAACTTATTCTCTTTTTTTTAATTTTTATTAATTATCTTCTTCTTCTTCTTCTTCTTCTTCTTCTTCTTCTTCTTCTTCTTCTTCTTCTTCTTCTTCTTCTTCTTCTTCTTCTTCTTCTTCTTCTTCTTCTTCTCCTTCTTCTTCTTCTTCTTCTTCTTCTCCTCCTTCTTCTTCTTCTTCTCCTTCTTCTTCTTCTTCTCCTTCTTCTTCTCCTTCTCCTTCTTCTTCTTCTTCTTCTACTTCTTCTTCTTCTTCTTCTACTTCTTCTTCTTCTTCTTCTTCTTCTTCTTCTTCTCCTTCTTCTTCTTCTTCTTCTTCTTCTAAAGATCCAGATGCTCATGTCACAGATGGATGACTGCCAGACACCCAGCACACAGTTAGGTCTCTTCTCCTCCTCCTCCAGTCGTCCAGGATTGTACTCAGTGGTCAGAGCGCCAGACTGTGCGCCTGAAACAGCAAGTGGGCGCCTTTGGGCCGTTTGAGTCAGATCCCGTATGGACCAGCGCCTTGAGCAGCTCTGGAGCTTAAGAAAAGCGCGCTATAAGAGGGATTAAATAAAAATAAATGTTGGTTTTCTGGGCAACTTTACAAGTTGACTCGGTTTACATAATATATGCTGATACTGTTCCAACAGTCGTGTGCTTTTAAACTTTGAAGTGTTGGGAAGTGAGAGAAGACGTGTTGGGGAGTGAGAGAAGAGTGAGGTTGTGGGAGAGAGGGTTTTGTGGGGTAGGGGAGAGGGGGTGTCTTATCTATTTACAGGCAATACGGTCAATTGCGCGACCGTGAGGTATACAGTTGAATTCTTGCTGTTGCTAATGTATGTAATAGTTTCGTGTTTCAAGGGATGTTGGAGTTTTTGCCGTGGTTGTAGTTCGCTCTGTAGGGGTAATCCCTTTGCATGAACCATCTTCTAAGATACAAGATAGGAGATACAAGATACAAGATGTAATGACCACATGGCTGGGGTCTTGTGTAAAAAGCTATTGTAGCGTTTTGAGTCTGTTCAGTACATCATTAAGAGAGAGAGAGAGAGAGAGAGAGAGAGAGAGAGAGAGAGAGAGAGAGAGAGAGAGAGAGAGAGAGAGAGAGAGAGAGAGAGAGAGAGAGAGAGGAAGAAGAAGAAAAAAAAGCAGTGGAAGAAGAAAAGAGACATACATGTCGCCAAAGGAAGGGATAAAGACAGTCGCCGCCAACAGACAGCCACTGGCCGACCGATATTTCCTATTCTATCCTATCCTATCCCGTAACTCGAAGGTCGTTGGGACTCCACAGATATCGTTTAACCAGCGTACTCTATCTTTCTCTGCCCTCAGCAACCCTCATGGCTTCGCTCAGTGCCAAGCCAGTCCATTTTCGAATGTTGTCCTCCCACCTCTTTTTCTGTCTCCCTCTTCTTCTGGCTCCTTGCAACGTGTCTTACAGGATGGTTTTTGCAAGGCCTCATGCTCTGGTGACGTGGCCAACGATCGGAGTTTCCGTTTTTTCACCACTGTGACCACGTCATCGTGTTGTCCAATGGCTTGTGTGATGGTCTGTCGGACTTCGTCGTTGGTGATATGCTGGGTATAGGAAATGCCCAGAAGTTTTCTGTAGCACCTCATCATCATGCTTTGTATTCTTCGTTGTAGATCTGCTGTGAGGGTCCATGTTTCCCAAGCGTATAGGAAAATGGAGATGACAAGGCAGAGCAGCAGTCTTACCTTAGAATGTAGACTGATGGTCCTGTCTATCCAAATTGGCTTCAACCTCTTCAGGGCAGCAGTTGTTTGTGCGATCCTGGACAGGTTCGATATTTGGCTCGTTCTAATTGTCGACTATTTCAAGGTATTTCTAGGTAAACCATTCTGGTTGATTGTGTTGCATTATTGGTCCCAGAACGCTGAAACATGATCTTTATAGCAGACCTACAATGAAGAATACAAAGCATGGAGATGAGGTGCTGTAGAAGACTTCTGGGCATTTCCTATACCCAGCACATCACCAGCAGACCATCACACAAGCCATTGGACAACACGAAGACATGCTCACGGTGGTGAAGAATCGGAAACTCCGATGGCATGATCACGCCCCTAGAGCATTAGGCCTTGCAAAAACTATCCTGTAAGGCACGGTGCAAGGAGACAGAAGAAGATAGCAACAGAAAAGGAGGTGGGAGGACAACATTTGAGAATGAACTGGTTTGACTCTGAGCGAAGCCATGAGGGTTGCTGAGGACAGAGAAAGACGGAGTACGCTGATTAAACGATCATCTGTGGTGCTCTAACGGCTTTCGAGTTACGGGATATGATAGGATAGGATAGTCCCAAAAACAAATTTTAATTAGAGTTGCTTTTTTCGAGTTATTTACAGAAATAATCTTAGTCTAGAAAATGAAATTTCCTAAATTGCAGTTAAAACCTTTGTATTTATCATTGTGAATGTTAAATTTCGCCTGTGTTGTAGTAATCCGTTTTTTTTGTTCTTGTTTCTTTGTTGTTTGTTTTTGTGGTCAGTAATGAATAATAATATTGTCATTTGGTCCTTTGGCGAAATGTTATTCAGTATCTATGTTTTAATGATAAAGAGTATGGATTCGATTTTTGTAAAAGTTAAGAAAAAAACAACAACGATAGTCTATATTCGTGAATAAATATTTGTTGTTGTTGTTGTTGTTGTTGTTGTTGTTGTTGTTGTTGTTGTTGTTGTTGTTCTTCTTCTTCTTCTTCTTCTTCTTCTTCTTCTTCTTCTTCTTCTTCTTCTTCTTCTAGTAGTAGTAGTAGTAGTAGTAGTAGTAGTAGTAGTATAGTAGTAGTAGTAGTAGTAGTAGTAGTAGTAGTAGTAGTAGTAGTAGTAGTAGTATTTCTTCTTCTTCTTCTTCTTCTTCTTCTTCTTCTTCTTCTTCTTCTTCTTCTTCTTCTTCTCATGTTTGTTTTTGTAATTGTGTGTGGGCGTATATTTCATTCTGAAAATAGAAAATGGGTAACACAATGGCCGGCAGTGCTTTGGACTTAAATGTAATCTTCTTTCGCACAGGAGTGCAACTGAAAGGGATGTAAGTCTGCCGTCTGAGTCAACAACCTGTTTTATTGGGTTTAGGAATTGATTGGAATGCGAAACTGCACTCTAAAATTACTTCTGCGCAGGAGAGTTTAGCAAGCTCCTGAGTCGCAGGATAGTGTCGACGGTAATAACCTTGTTAGTAATAATACTGGACGCTGATATATACCCTGAATCACTCGTTTCAAAGCGCGGCGATCTGTACGCAACATACACGCTCACGTCACTTCTGTCACTCTAACATGTGGTGTAAAGGCAGGGAGATCGCTATTAGAACATGATTTTATGTGTTTCATCTCGTGGCCGCTCAATTGCAGCTAACACAATGGGTCTGATTGAACAAATAGTGGGTGTAGGCAATTGCGGACGGGGTGTTCGCATTTGCGGACGGGGTGTTCGCATTAGCGGGGAAGGGGGGAGAAAGGAGAGAGGGGGGGGGAGGCTGTCATTTTTATTTTTCATTTATGGCGACTAAACCAGTCCTAAAGTATTAAAGTCAAAGTTTCAAATCGAAGTCCTTGAACCGGCGAACCCAAAAGGTACAAAATTGGCAGCTAAATGCACTTGAAAAAAAAGCACCGAAAACGTTGGATCGGTCGCATAGAAGAGGTGTCGTCGTCTTCGATCTATCATAAAGTAGTATAACAACGCAGTAACTTACCCCATGAGTGAAAACCGCTTCGATACCGCATTGATATCGCGTCAGATTCGCACCACTGTCGACCCAATATCGCACCGATAGCGCACCAATACCGCATGGATTCCGCTTGAGTCAATACCGAAAAAGGACTAGTATTAACTCGAGTACTCGTGTATCCCTCATTAATATCGCATTAATATCGCATCAAAATCGCCTCA
This sequence comes from Oncomelania hupensis, assembly GCA_036898135.1. NCBI lineage: Eukaryota > Metazoa > Mollusca > Gastropoda > Littorinimorpha > Pomatiopsidae > Oncomelania > Oncomelania hupensis. The sequence goes on along the minus strand of CM072523.1, from coordinate 60,242,611 downwards.
ATACCGCATCAATTTTGCGTAAGCTGTGATTGCTGTCTTCACTACATCTGTCGATTGGATATAAATTATTATGAAGGGATTAATATATAGTCTTGATGGATTGCAATAAAAACTGTACAGCTGTACAATAATATGCATAATGACAATCATATTGGCAGTCAATATTGACTGAATATTCAGATATTGGTTTGAAGAAGACTGAAGGAAGACAGAAAGAAGGACGACTATCGTTCAGGGTGTATAACGTGAAGGACGACTCTGTTGTGTTTGCGAAATAGGACTAGATCTCAGGATGGAAAGAAGGAAGGAGAAATGATGGCGAGTTGTTCACAAAAAGACGAAAAGAAAGTGTACCCCAAACATCTGTGCATTACTACTGCTACTACTACTACTACTACTACTACTACTACTACTACTACTTACTACTACTACTACTATTATTATTACTACTACTACTACTACTACTACTACTACTACTACTACTACTACTACTACTAATAATAATAATAATAATAATAATAATAATAATAATAATAATAATAATAATAATAATAACACAGGAAGCCATCATGAATTTTGTCTTCAGTCGAACTCAGGGCGGCGCGATCTGACAGAACTACATGTTGTTTGATAAATTAAGGATGGAAGAAAAGAAGAATGAAAGGATGCAAATCAGGCAGCGAGTCAAGAGCTCTCGTTTATTTGTGAAGGAAGAACAGTCTGAAGGAAGGAAAGAAGAAACGAAATGAAATGACGACGTGTTCAAACAGGACTAGATTTGTTGTTGTTGTTGAAAACTTCTGTATCTGTCAGTTAAAGGAAAGAGGGCCGCAGTTCAAACACAGTGGATTATGAAGACTTGTGTATTTGCGAAAGAAGAACAGGAAGGAAGGAAGAAAGGAAAAGATTACGTTTTCAGTAAAGACTATATGAGGTTTGACGAAAACTTGTTTTCTATGGATTAAGGACTCCAGGACGGAAGTCAGGAAAGAACGACATAAATCGAGCAGTGGGAAGGAAGCAAGGAGAAAAAAAAGAAGAAATAAGATGATGACGTTTTCGGACAAGATCAGAATGATATCGAGCGCTGGTGTTTCTGTAAATTGAAAACGCCACGAACAGCAAAAGCAGAACATTACTGCGCCATGCGTAGAGCTCGTGATATGGCGAGTGCAGCTCTTCAAACTCAAAGTCAATTTGTGAAATAGGAACGGAAGGAAGGAAAGAAGGAAGCAGACATGTGGGAGGAGAGTGGTGTATTGGTCAAGTAAAGGATAGACAGAAAGAAAGGAGGAAGATGATGAACTCCTTGAAAAGACTTGGACGACCCAGGTGCAAGTCGTTCACCTTTGGGGAGTCTTCCATGGATGTAAGTACCCTGTATTGCTTGGTATAGATAATACGTGTTAAGTGTAAGTATACATGTGCACACATTCTCGCACATTGTATACTTCAAATATGTGCAATTATCTTTTTTCCCTAAATGCTGGTATTCTGTGACTGGGTAAGGCAGTGTTTATTTTTAGAATCAACCTTGATGCTATTATTAGGAACATAACCATATGATTGTGATGCCGCCTTGCATTGTATGGCAGCCCTAAACCCTATCCTCTTTCACCCTTTGTCTCGGGCTAAAAAGACTCCTGAGCCGAGAAGCTTTTTGTCTTTTGTAAAATAGTTTTGTGGTTGATTGAAATAAAAGGAATTAGTTCTAAAGCTCTGCATATTGATTTTGCGTGGTGTGTTGTGTTGTGGTGTGTTTAGATTTGGATTAGCTTAACATTCTTAATCATTCTCATCATTTTATTTAATGCTGTTATATTGTTTTACTGCTGTATTTTGTTTTAATTGCAGTGTGTGTGTGGCTCCATAATTTGTGATATATGACTGATGTCTGTTTAACACTGTGTTTACCTATCCTTTAGTGCTGTATGCATGTTGAATGCCAATGAAGCGTATGACACGATGAATGCGTGTGTGACAGTGCAAGAAAGGGTGTATTTCATTGTCGCCATGCCACACCAAAATCCTTGTAACGTTTTTACTTGGTGAATAAATATTCTTATCTTATCTTATCTTATATGAAAGTCGAACTGTTGAGAGAGGTTAAAATGTAGGTTTTAATCGTATTTCTTTCAGAGGGGACACGCTTACCGGAAATGATTTGCGACGTTGAAATATGATATATGAATGTTAGCCGCTTTAAGTGTGTGCTACTTTGTCTGGTGACTGTAAGATTATCATTTGTTACATAGTCCTAAAGCCCTATCAGCATTCGGCACGCACTTTACGTGACAGCTGTGTAACAAACCAGAAAATGCGACAAAGCTCGCTGTTTTATACATTGCTATCTCATGCCGCCTCCTTCACACTATGCCGGACTAGGAGTGCAAATATTGTTCATGTCGGCACTGTACACATTTACATCAACAGAACACTGTCACGAAGAAAGGGATTTGGGGGAAGGGGTAAGCTCTTAATCTCTAGCGCTGTGTTATCTCCTTTGATAGATCAACGTGCGATGACATTCCAGAGACTAAAGCAAGGCCAAATTAATAAGTGATAAACAGAGTAAAGACGAGATGGAAAGTAAATGTACTAGTTAAGAAATACACAGTCAAAGGCCAGTCAAGGAAATTGCGATTTCTGTAACTATCTACTTTTAATAATTTGAAAAGGGAGAGTCCCGGTCAGATTGTTCTGGGGTGATTCATCGGCGTGGCGTCTCTAATACTGAGTAGTCTGGTGATATTGGGGGAAGTCAATCTTATGGGTACTAGAGCTATCGTAGACTGATCACATCATCGGGTGAGAGAGTATCTGTATGGGGGCCAGAGTTTCTGTGATAATCTGGTGAGTGGGGATTTCTCAGGCTTAGGCACTTTTAGCTGGGGACTGCAGTGCGGCGGGTTGTCCAGGATCCTCTGGATGGCTTGCCAGTGGTGGTGCAAGATGCTGTTCAGTGGTCACGCGAAGATGACTCACTGACCACGAGTGCAAGTAGTGTTGTCTTTGTTGTGGCACAGGCGTTGAACTTGGCTTACGTTGCTAGTCAGTTCAGAAATAGCGAAGTCCCAAATCACGCGTCTCATTGACCTCCGGGTTGTCGGGGGCCTGCAGCGGGTCAGAGATTGGGAGATGATTCCAGTCCGGGGCGATGCGTCCGGCACAGGAACCCGTCTGCAACGTGTACAGACGCTGTATCAGCTGGGGATAGGGATAATGCGAATTCTGGGCCTGTGGTTATAGTCACCCTTATCAGAATTCAAATTGGCTTGACCGGTCATGAGTGGAGCCGGTGCAAATACCAACAGTCAAACAATGCTACTAGATTTACTGGGCAAAGTGGAGGTTATGGGCAGCCACTAGTAAAAAGATACATTCGGCGCATTGGATGGGTTTGGCAACAGGGCAAATCTTTATACATTTGGGAAGCATGGTGGAAGGTAATAATAAGGGTACAGGACAAATGGGATATAGGTCTGGGCTGTACTTCGGGATTCTAATCTATAGGGAGGGGTTGGCATGGCATGGAATATCATACAGGGGGTAACGGAGTAGACAAGCATAAATTCAAACATGGCATGAGATATATACAAGGTAGAAAGTATGTGCAAGGGAGAAAATACGAGTCATAGCAATACAGCAAGGCAAAATTATAAACATGAACATACATACTGACAGGACGCATGAACATGATGGTGAACGATAGGTGATGGGGTTGCTATATGACAAGGGGTAAATTCCCTCTCTTACCTTGGTTTAAGACGGGTGGAAGCACAAGGATACTGACGAAACTCAGGGGTCGCTCGGTGATGGCGGCGTGGATTCGCAGGTTGTGGCTTCGAGGTTGGGAAGTTAGCATCTGACACTAAGTCTTGGTGTGGCAGACTTTAAGCAGGGCGCCCTCGGGGGCGGGGCTTAAGAGACTGTGCGAGCTTGCTAGGTAGAGATGGCTGGTCAAGAGGAATGACGGCAGGTCTGAGGCTATCGTCGCTGGCTGTGCGGGGTTGGTCGAATGGTTGCGGCCAGGCCTCAGGGATGCAATTGTCCGCCTCGTCACAGAGGCCCCCCCAAGGAAAAAGGCGAGGACGTAGGACTCGACGAAGGCGCGGCCAATCAGCTCTGAGGTCGGCTGCCGGGTGCGACGATGGGTTGCGATGATCCGGGTGATGCGGGCGATGCAGGGTTCCGGGTACGATGGCGGGTGCCCAAGGCTGGGGTCCGCGGAGCTGCCGGGTTTCGGCTACGGTTAGTGGGCGGCGGCAGGAGTGAAGGCTGGGGCGTCGGCCCTCAGGGGCGACTCGATGGAGTCGGTTGCGGGGGTGACGGCTGATTAAGTCTGGCGCGGGGCGATGCTTTCCCGCGGGGCTTGCGTGGCGGGTTCTGTCGAAGACGTAGGGAGAGCGGGGGTGGAGCGATGACTCCGGCTGTTGGCGGAGCCTCTTCTTCCGTTCTTACCACTTGCTGCTGGGATAGTGGGACGGGGTACGGTTTCTGGCGGACGGGAGTGGGGTCCGTTAGGGTGAGTCGAACTTCTTCCAGGTCCGTCCTCCCAGGAATGTCGGTGAGGACTTCCCTGTACTCTGCTACGATGGCGCGTAGCTGGCGTTGCTGGCCGGCGGGGAGTGAGGGGTCCAGAGAGACGTCCCGGAAGGATTCCTTCCCTTTTAGCGGAAATTCGGCGACGCCGGTCTCTGTGCCATCCACCTCGACGGCTAGCGCGACCGTGAGTAGTGAGTGGGAGTCTGGGGCGGGTGCAGGTTGCTCCAGGTACCGCTTGAGCAGATTGATGTGGTGGGTCCTGGGTTTTCCGCCTACCTCGATGCGATAGGTGGTGCGCGAGAGCTTCTCGAGCACCGGGTAGGGTCCTTGCCAAGCTATGTCTAGCTTGTTTGTGCCGCTGGGGAGAAGCAGTAGGACTTGGTCTCCTACCTGTAGCTCTCGGTCCCGGGCGCGGCGGTTGTGGTAGCGGGCTTGTCGCTCTCTCGCCTTCTTCAGGTTGGCGGAGGCGGCTTTCCATGTTGCCTTGAGGGTTTCTTGTAGCTTCGTGACGTATTTTGTGGCGTCGACCGGTGCCTCGTCCAGTTTGGCGTCGGTCCAGCTACGTCGTAAGGCGGCTAGAGGTCCGGAAAGGGGTCTTCCAAAAGCAGCGTGGAAGGCGTGTATCCGGTGGAGGTGTGCGGGGTCTCTCGATACGCGAAGAGCGCTGACGCGACGTATGTGTCCCACGCTTCCGGCTGTTCGTCGGCGATCTTGCGGATGATCGAGATAAGTGTCCCGTTCAGGCGCTCGACCTGTCCGTTGCTAGCGGGGGTGGTAGGGTGGGGTCCGGATATGGCGGATGCGGAGTAATTGGAAAACCTCCTGCATAAGTTTTCCGGTGAACTGGGACCCGTTGTCGGTCAGGATGTTGTCCGGGAATCCGACTCGAGTGAATATGGTGACGAGCGCGTCGGCGACACGGGCGGCGTCGATCTTCGGGAGGGGAACGGCTTCGCACCACATCGAGCAGGCGTCGACGAGGGTTAGTAGGTACTGGTTCCGCTTCTTGGTCCGCGGGAGGGGTCCTACAATGTCAACAGCCACTCGCTGGAAGGGCGTTCCGACAACGACGGTGGGGCTGATAGTGACTGGTACGGTGTGGTGGCGGGGCGAGTATCGTTGGCACTGGCTACAGGACTTGACGTAGCGCTTCACGTCATCGGTCATCCCGGGCCAGTGATATTGAGCGCTGATTCGTAGAGTGGTCGCTCCTATGCCCATATGTCCGCTTAGGGGCATGCTATGGCCAAGTTCCAGGATTTGGGGGCGAAGTGTCGCAGGTACGACCAGTTGTGTATGGTCGTCCTTCTGGCGGAAGAGGAGTCCGTCTTCGACGAAAAAGTCCCCGGACCTGGGTGGAGTGCGTGCGGCGGGAAGTTTTCCGTAGCACTTGCGGAGGGTGGCGTCGCTTTCTTGGGCCTTCCGGATCTGTTCCGGCATCTGGTTGGGAATCGGGGGTGGAGTCGCGGCTGTCTTCGCCTGTGCGCGCGTCTGGACGGCGGCCATCGATTCCACAGGCTGGGGCGGCATCCCCAAGAAAACGTATCGGCATCCTAAAATTAAGTCGTACAGGGGCTGGTCCATTACTGCAGCTTGAATGGTCCCCGTTACGTACCGGCTGGTTACTTGGATCCGGGCTATAGGGAGCGTGGTGCTGGGTTGGGACGCGTCGGCCAACTTCAGGGTGATAGTCTCGCCGGTCAGGTCTTGTTCCCTGATGAGCGAGCGGCGGACGACGGCGTCGAAGGTAAGTCCAGTGTCGTAGAGACAGTGGGCTGGGCGATCGTTGACTGTCACTTGCTCGGTGACGGCAGGTCGATCGGCGGGAGTAGCGACGGGGGTGACAGGGGTCCCGTCGGGGGTAACTTGGCGTAGGGCTAGTACGGTACCTTGTTTGCGACGCTGGTCGCTGATGCGTCGAAAACATTTCTCCCGGGTGTGTCCTCTGCGTTGGCAGTAGCCGCAGAAGAGCTCTGTGCTCCGCTTCCCTGGCTCTGCTGTGAGGGTTGGGCGTCCTTGGGCGGCGGTGGACGGTGGTTCGCCGGCGGGACTGGCCGGCGAGGCTGGTGGCGGGTATCTGGCGACGAGGGTGCGGGGGGATCACGGCGAGGCTGTCTGTCGTCGGGATGGGCGGTGAGGTATCGATCCGCGACGATGATCAAGTCTTCAA
>CM072523.1:59855896-60230896 GCA_036898135.1 Oncomelania hupensis | reverse complement strand
TGCTCTTGAGCTGGAAAAGCGCTGTATACGAACGACTACATAAATGAATAATGATGAATCTGTGTACCTCCCTCCTCGTATCAGGCAGTTGTAATAAGACTAAACAGACTAGCTCCGCCATACGCCAAAGAAGCGATTGCACTCGGGCATCATACAATATGCAATGGTCATCATGGCGAAATAATGGCCAGCATCTACATGAATGTATGCATGAGCATGCCCCACACACACACCGTAGCGGGGAGAGGCAAACGTTAGACGACGCCTTCTCTCTGCCTTGCCGAGCCTAAAGCCCCAGCCACACTGTATGTTTGCATGACAACACTGCATGGAGTGTATGGTTGACTCATAAAGTTGATAGAGGTTGATGAGGGCCAGGTCTGTGCGGTGTTCTCTGTATGCGTGTCCGGTGGATATGTGTCACCTTGAAGCCACATCATTATTAATTATTGCTGTATTATTTATCCTGCTGTCGCTTGTATAGTGCGCGTTTCCAGAGCTACTGAAGGCGATGGCTCATAGAGGATGTAACTCAGCAGCTAAGAGGCGCCCACTTGCGGCTTTAAGCGCCTGGTCTGACGCCGCATACCAGTGAGCGTAATCCTGAGCGACCGGAAATAGCGTAACTTGCTGGGTGTATACATGCGGCTGGCACTCACCCGTCTAGGATATGAGCGTCAGGATCTTTAAAGTCCGTTCGATGGTATGCTGGCGTTTACGGAGCAGACCTCGGTTTATACTCTCTTCCGAAAGACAATTCACTGAAAGCGCTTAGCACGCTTCCGCCATTCTAGCACAGTGTCTCGTCCCCAGTCCAAGTTTGGGTTCAGTTCTGATCAATAATACAAATTATTTTTTATTGTGTAAAGCGCGATTCCAAACTAAAAAATGAAAGTCTGCTCAAAGTGCTCACAGGCATACTCACATTCTCGCGTAAATAAATGACTGCACAGTACACGAAAGCGTGCAGCAATTTAAAAAAATACAGATAAGAAAGTACATGTACATAACAAAATCATGCTAAAGTAGTTCTAGCAGATGTATTGATAGCAAAAGTAGTTCTTATTTCGTTCTGAGAGTGCCTTGAGACACTGATTGGCTAAGTAACAAAAACTAACTTTACTTTATAATATTTTATTTTAAGAGCCTTTGCTCTGTTCCGTCGTAGTTGCAATCTCGCTTTCTGCGAAAGATCGTCTTTTTGTCTTCATCGTTTCAAAACCGGGACTGGCGATGTGTAGTATCGCCATTATGTTACACTCGATGTTGGTTTTGTTTTTTATCAGTAGTCGATTCAGCCCCGATGCTTGAATCCTGATAGGTGTAACTCAGATTCGTTTATCCACGCAACTCGTTCAATCATCAACAAGGCTGGAGTCGTCGTATGAAATTTTCCAACTTTATTCAGCATACATCAAGATGGATGTGTGTTTGGTGTGGGTGAGGGTGGATGAGATAGGTGAGCGTGTATGTTGGTATAGATCGCCGCGCTTTGAGCCTGAATGATTTGGGTAAGGCGCTTATAGCATCCTGTATTATTATTATTAACTGCATACAATCGCTCAATCGCTTTTTCCACTCTACAATTCTTAACTATCAACCACAACAATATTTTGTTTTGTTTGTTTATCAGTTTATAGTCCCCTCTCTTCCCGTAAGGATTTTCAGAGAGGAGACTCTGATAGTGTAACTTTTTACGAATATAACAATATTTTGAAACAGTGCGACACTTATATAGTCTCTCTCTACTCCAGAGAAATAAAGAACGTTCTGGCAAGGCACAATTATAACCAATCAGAATTAACTTCCTCATCACTGTCTCACGTCATACAACCATATTTAGGACGGAAGCGTCTCTAGTTACCACTAGAATTATCCACACGCTTCGATCGATAGTAAACAACTAACTCTAGAAAGTTCTCAAATAATATCGACCAACTAAAATTATCAACGTTATACCAAGCTTCTTCTAACAACAATGCAACATTAAATCAAAGGTAAATACACTGCATGCTTTGCAAAACAAAACGATCTTATCTATCGCGCGCGTCACACACCAACCATCGTGCGCGTTTGAACGTAACACAGTATCCTTTTTTTGTTTTTTGTTTTTTTGTTTAAATCTTCCTAAGATGACGTAGTGTGTTTTGATTGGATCACCTCATGTCGTCTCCTAGCAACGCTGGCCTTAATCTGTTGCATTTTCGACCTTTCATGGGAGAAGTGCGTTTTCAGGATCTCTTTCAAGAGGAGGAAATAGAAATTGTTGATGACCTTTCCACCAAACTCACAGAGCCGACTGTTGAGAGAGAGAGAGAGAGAGAGAGAGAGAGAGAGAGAGAGAGAGAGAGAGAGAGAGAGAGAGAGAGAGAGAGAGAGAGAGAGAGAGAGAGAGAGAGAGAGAGAGAGAGAGAGAGAGAGAGAGAGAGAGAGGAGAGAGAGAGAGAGAGAGAGAGAGAGAGAGAGAGAGAGAGAGAGAGAGAGAGAGAGAGAGAGAGAGAGAGAGAGAGAGAGAGAGAGAGAGAGAGAGAGAGAGAGAGAGAGAGAGAGAGAGAGAGAGAGAGAGAGAGAGAGAGAGAGAGAGAGAGAGAGAGAGAGAGAGAGAGAGAGAGAGAGAGAGAGAGAGAGAGAGAGAGAGAGAGAGAGAGAGAGAGAGAGAGAGAGAGAGAGAGAGAGAGAGAGAGAGAGAGAGAGAGAGAGAGAGAGAGAGAGAGAGAGAGAGAGAGAGAGAGAGAGAGAGAGAGAGAGAGAGAGAGAGAGAGAGAGAGAGAGAGAGAGAGAGAGAGAGAGAGAGAGGAGAGAGAGAGAGAGAGAGAGAGAGAGAGAGAGAGATTATGAAGGAAGACGAGCAGGAGAACAGGACGAGGAGGGTTAAAAAAAAAAAAAGAAGAAGAAGAAAGGAGCTAAATATTGTTGATTTCCAACCATACTTAAAGAGCGGATTGATGAGAGAGATTATGAAGATGGAAGAAGAAAAAGAAAAGAGGAACAGGAGAAAACAAAGAAGGGAAAAAGAAGATGGGGGAGTGAAGAGGAGAGGGGGGAGGGGGGAGGAGAAGCGTGAACATTGTTGATTCCATAAACATAGTCGCTGAAGGGATTGATTAGAAAGATTATAGGAAGATTAAAAGAAGGAAAGGGGAGGAGGAGTAGTAGAAGGAGAAATGATGATGATGATGATGATGATGACGATGATGATGGTGATGATGACGATGATGATGATGATGCTGGTGATGCTGATGATGCTGATGATGATGATGATGATGATGATGATGATGATGATGATGATGATATGATGATGATGATGATGATACAGAATACACAAGGTACGGTGAAGTAGAAGAAAGAAAGGGGAAAAGCAGCTGGAGGAGGAGAGGAAGGAGGTTGACATAAAAAATTTGTAGAAGAGAAGAAAAAAAAAGATAAAGAAGAAGCAGAGGTAGAAGAAGAAGAAGAAGAAGAAGAAGAAGAAGAAGAAGAAGAAGAAGAAGATGATGATGATGATGATGATGATGATGATGATGATGATGATGATGATGATGATGATGATGATGATGATGATGATGATGAAAAGAAGAAAAAGTAGAAGAAGAAGAAGTAGTAAAAGTAGAAGAGAAGTATGAGGAGGAAAGGGAAAACTGAATGGCGAGAGGATGAAGTAAGAGGATGAGCGAGTTGAAGAGAGGAGAGAGAGAGAGAGAGACGGAGACCAAGAAGACAGATAGAGTGTTTGTGTCCGCCTGTCATTGGCTTTGTTGCCGCCTCTCGATTTTGCACCATTAGTTTACAATGTCGCCATTTTCTCATTATCATGCTCAAATTCAGTCGGCAAAACAAGAGCATCACTGTGTGCCTGGGTCCAGTTATCTGGGAAAACGACATTTTAACTAGATTGCCAACAAACGGACGCCATCTCTTCGCCTGGAAGAGACACGAATATTGTGTTTGCGTAACGCGGGGGTTTTGGATGCTAAGGCTTAGATGGTCCCATCTCACGACGATCTCATTATCGTTCTCTCTCACTGACAAACCTTTACCTGTCAGCATCTTTTGCAAATTTAAAGAGTTTTCCCCGAAGGTCCGGCTGTATACATTCGTCAAGCCGTTCTAACTTCGTCACAACCTAGGCAATGTGCCAGTGTCTTTCTTCCCTGATAATGCATGCTTCTACCTACATCTAAAATCTTCTTAATGACAATATTGGTCCACCTAGGCATATGCCTTCTATGTGAACTTGGCAATACAGTATTCCTCTTTTAACGTCACTACCGTTTAAGGTCACAACGCGGATAAGATCAATCAGGTTGTTGGTCCCGGCCAAACACCTTCTTTGTACCATTTAGAATTCCTCGCTTAGCGTCACCTCGCATAAGGGAAAACCTCGGATAACGTCAACCCCGTTTTGGTTCCCAAATGGAGGAGACTACTGCTTAAGAGAAATTGATGTCACAGATGACGTCATTTATGAGGTCACTTCCTGTTTTGAGATGATGTCATATATTCCTTATGATGTCATTTCCTGTTCACATAGCCTGGGACACTGTGCTGGTAAGTCTGTCACGTGCGTGCGCATCAATGTGTGTGTGTGTGTGTGTGAGAGTCTGTGTATGTGTATGCATGCTTGCATCCGTTCGTTTGAGTGTTTGAGTGTGTGCTTATGCATCATACACACGCACAAAAAATACATATACAGTAATGCATACATGCATACGCGCGCACCAACGTGCACACATGTACACACACACTCGCACCCACCCACACACGCACCACTGTCACACGACACAAAAATTTAGCACCTCGTATAAGATCAAGTTTTTTACTGGTAGTTGATCTTATCAGAGGACTGTTTATGGTGCCCCTCGGATAAGATCAAACAAAAATTTGGTCCCGTGGGGGTCACCTTAAGAGAGGAGTACTGTAACATGATTTGGCATGACGTGACGCGCGCCATGAGCGCGGATACTAGCGTGAAACTGCGCTAGCGTGAAACTGCGCGATATTAAACGAAATCTCTATAAGTCTCTGCATGCATGCACTACTTCGCACGGAGTTTAAAGATTCTGACGCCCATGTCCTAGACGAGTGAGTGCCAGATTAAAATTAAAAAAAATAAAATCCACCCTGCACAAAATATATCCTATTCTCCCTCGCCCTGGCTGGCGCAGAGAAGGCAAGCTGACTTTGCCCGCATAAATGACAAGAATTATCCCGAATCCAAGTCATAGTCATCATCATAATTATCATCATCCTTACCGTCATCATCAGCATCATCATCCTCATCATTATCATCATCATCATCATCATCTTCTTCTTCTTCTTCTTCTTCTTCTTCTTCTTTATCATCAGCAACAACAACAACATCCTCCTCGTCCTCCTCTTCCTCATTATCATCCTCACTAACTCCACGTCACCGTAATCATTATCCCCATGATTATTATCATCTTCCTGTATCCTACACCTCTTCCTTATTATCATTATTATCATCAACAACATCCTTAGACTCCTCATCATCACCTTAATCACCTACATCGTCGTCGTCATCATCATCATCATCATCATCATCATCTTCTTCTTCTTCTTCATCATCATCATCATCATCATCATCATCATCATCATCATGTATCGATGATTAAAACATACAGACGATCCATATGTTATGGACCTGATGCAACATGAGCTATAAGCCAGCAGATGGACTAGCACATGGACCGGCACATACAAATTAACTGCCAACAGGCACAATGCACAGCGTAGCTAGAACTCCACGAGCTCCCACTCCCAAGTAGAGAGGCCCGAACGTAAGGCTCAGCTCCGCAGAGTGCAGTCGAGAACCACAGTTAGCTACATCACCAGCTGAAAGCTTTTACAAGTATCTGGTGCTATCCATTATGAAATATAACCCACCCATCCCCACCCCTCCCTCCAAAACCACGAACGTGAATTAGCCACTATCATATTGTTTATGCGGTACTCAACGTACAGGACTGTTACATGTAGATTCCTGGAATACGTGTAAAATAATTAGTACGTGGCTTTGCTGGTTAAGCTGGTGTTCGGCTTCTTAGGTAAGGGTTCGAGTCAAGAGGTCGGATGCATACAGCGGTCATAGACAATAGCAGCCACCGCGGTGGTTTGGTAGCGCAGATAATAGCTAGCTGGTTTTTGATGCTAAAGGTCGCGGGTTAGAATCCCGCAAGGGAAGAACTTATGTCACTTAGTTTCGAGTCTTTTCAGGACACCCGTGGTACTCCGGTTTCCTCCCTCCCTTAATAATGACGTTGGATCAGTCTCTTACACGAATCAATGGTGCTTGATTCTTGTGTAACTCGAGTTCGTTTATTCACGCAGCCCGTTCACTCAGCAACAAGGCAAGAGTCGTCGTTTCCCCAACTCCGTACTCGCCTCTAAACACCACCCACACACTAAGCTCCCGCACAACCCCCCCCCCCCACCCCGGCTCCCTCTTTTAATTAATACCAGCAACTGCATATAAAGATCGCTTTCTGAAAGTCCTTTTTTTGTAAATAGACAAAACATTGCTTATATAGCCTCTTAACAATTTAGAATAGTTCGGAACATTCCAGGATCACGCAATAACAACCAATCGAAATCAAATTCGTCACCCGAACTACGCACTGGCTTACGTCATAGAATATTACCCAGTTTACAAGACTTGACTGTAGATCTCGAACATTCGATCAATAATCAACAAGTAATTCCAGAGAGTTCTCAACTCGGCTACAACACTGACGACGTCGAAAACTATCAACATTACAAAGCTTTCTCTAGCAACAGCGCAGAATCAAATTAAAGGTAAATACACACTATTTTTGTACGCTTTGTAAAACCAAATCTCAGTCGTAACACAATCTAAGTTACCAAATAAAAAAATAAAAAAGATTTAATAATAATAATAATAATAATAATAATAATAATAATAATAATAATAATAATAATAATAATAATAATAATAATAATAATAATGGATTTCTCTTCCGCGTTTTGTAATAAGTATCTACTGAGATCGCACGCGCTTTGAGGTCAATTTTAAAAAAGCGCGTGACCACATTCTTCTTCTTCTTCTTCTTCTTCTTCTTCTTCTTCTTCTTCTTCTTCTTCTTCTTCTTCTGTTTATTAGTAGTAGTAGTAGTAGTAGTAGTAGTAGTAGTAGTAGTAGTAGTATTTTTCTTCTTCTTCTTCTTTTTCTTCTTCTTCTTGTTAGTAGTAGTAGTAGTAGTAGTAGTAGTAGTAGTAGTAGTAGTAGTAGTAGTAGTATTCGCCATCCAAAAGCGATAAAAGGATAAAAAGGAAGTAAAGCAGGGTGGTTGAAAGGTACATCCCTATTAAACATTGCTTATAACGCTTGGAAATATCACTGCTTTGACATGAAGCTACGTGTATAGTGGTCTCTGTAGTAGTACAATGTACGTGCGTATCTCTGATTTTATGTTTTTGTGACGAGAGCAGTTTATAGTGGCCGAGCTGTCGGAAACTACTTGACAGGCTCGGCTAAAATAAGATTTCCAGAAAGTAAAGGCCCAACGGCATCTGTGGTCACTGTGAGATGAAATACCAAATCAGCAGTCTACCAAAACTGAGCGCAATACGGTTTTATTTCGTGCAAATACAGTAGGCCTACTAGTCCTATTAAGCAAGTTATAAGCGATGGACACTAGGGAGCGTTTCAACGACTCGACATAAACAAAAAAAAACGAATAGTAGTTGTTCTAGTTTAGAATCACTCCGGTGAAAAGACATTTTAAAGACACTAAATAAACAAATCAGTGTGGACCTAGACTAGACAAAGATACACAACAACAACAACAACAACAACAACAACAACAACAACAACAACAACAACAACACAAAAAACCCACTATATGATAGACTCTTCCATGGTTCTCATGACGACAGCGATACAAGACTGGACTCTTCCGCGGTTGCCATGGTGAGTAAAACCCCTGCGGTGTCTGACGGAAGACGTGGCAGCCTCGTTTCCCTCTTTGGCTGTTATTTCTCCTCACTTCCGGTGGAGAAGAAGATACGAGCAAAATGGCGCCGCGGGCGTCTAAATGACGCGCTGAGAAGTGGAGACCGCGCGAGAGCCTGTTAGACGCGGACATTTAACAGTTGAGTGTGTGTGCGACGTCCATAGCTCAGTGGCAGAGCCTTCGCCTGGCGCGTCCCTGACCCAAGTTCGAATTCCGTAGTGCGTAAGATTAAAAAAAAAAACACAAGTAGGAAATTAAACACTGTTTTTGCTAGCAGTATCATTGGTGGGTGGTTCAACGTTGTTTTGCCGCCCTCTTTTCCTGGAAGGTTAACCCTATCTTCGCCAATGATCACTGTACAGGTTAAACTTCCGTATTCCTTCATTAGGTCTTTCATCCATTCTTGTTCTTCTTGTTCTTGTTCTTCTTGTTCTTGTTGTTTTTCTTGTTCTTGTTCTTCTTGTTCTTGTTGTTCTTCTTCTTCTTCTTTTTGTTCTTCTTCTTGTTCTTGTTCTTCTTGTCTTGTTCTTGTTTTTTTTCTTGTTCTTCTTCTTGTTCTTGTTCTTCTTGTTGTTCTTCGTCTTGTTCTTCTTCTTGTTCTTCTTGTTCTTGTTCTTGTTCTTCTTGTTCTTCTTCTTGTTCTTCTTCTTGTTCTTCTTGTTCTTCTGCTTCTTGTTTTTCTTCTTCTTCTTGTTCTTCTTGTTCTTCTTCTTTTTCTTCTTCTTCTTCTTCTTCTTCTTGTTCTTCTTCTTGTTTTTTTCTTGTTCTTCTTCTTCTTGTTCTTGTTCTTCTTCTTGTTCTTCTTGTTCTTCTTCTACTACTTCTTGTTCTTCTTCTTGTTCTTCTTCTTCTACTTCTTGTTCTTCTTCCTCTTCTTGTTCTTCTTCTTCTACTTCTTGTTCTTCTTCTTGTTCTCGTTCTTCTTCTTCTTGTTATTCTTGTTCTTGTTCTCCTTCTTATTTTTCTTCTTGTTCTTCTTGTTCTTCTTCTTCTTGTTCTTCTTCTTTTTCTTCTTGTTCTTTTTGTTCTTGTTCTTATTGTTCTTGCTCTTCTTCTTCTTCTTGTTCTTCTTCTTCTTTTTTCTTCTTGTTCTTGTTCTTGTTCTTCTACTTCTTGTTCTTCTTCTTGTTGTTGTTCTTGTTCTTGTTCTTCTTGTTCTTGTTCTTCTTGTTCTTGGTTTTTTTGTTCTTCTTTTTCTTTCTTTCTTTCTTTCTTTCTTTCTTCTTCTTCTTCTTCTTCTTCTTGTTCTTCTTCTTCTTCTTCTTCTTCTTCTTCTTCTACACGAACAGCAACTTTCTGTGAAAATCGCTCTCATCTCTTGACCGAAAACAAAAATGTCTACCGTCTGATTACCGAAAAACTGTGTTGTCTGGCATGCGTGCGTGTGTGGGTGTGTGTGGGTGTGTGTGGTGTGCGTGTGTGTGTGTGTGTGGGTGTGTGTGTGTGTGTGTGTGTGTGTGTGTGTGTGTGTGTGTGTGTGTTCCGCGCCTACCTCTCCATAAACATCATGCTCTTTTCCGTCCATGTTTAGAGTGTTAGCATTAAGAAAAATACTGTCCAGCTACGCACACCAAAAAATGTCTTTATTACGATTATGCTTTCTTCCTTGTTGCCCACTCGGAGGCCAGTCTCGGGTACCTTCATGAACAGGCGGCACGGTCGGCCAAAATAAACATACCATCTTTGCAATTTTGTATCTTGGCAGTATATGTAGATATAAACTAGATTTTTGGCCATAATGTGAAAAATTGAATATATTTTAGGGGAATAGAACTTTTTGGGCCTGTTTAAAGTATAAAGGGGTGTAAAATTAAATAAATGAATAAAATGCAAAAAATGTTTTCGCAAACTATGTTAGACTTTTGAACACAATAAAACAAGTACTGTGTAACTTGCAGCAAAACAACTTTGCACACATTCAACTGATACTATTGCCTATAGTATGTAGCAGAATCTTTGCTATAGGCATGAAATATTGCTGGCTGGGTGTCCATATTTTTTATTAATAATAAATTTTTACAAAATTCACCCATCAGTATGTGAAAAATCTTTTTTTGGGGGACTATTCATCAAATTCTGCTACATACTGTAGCCACTGAAGCACTTGAAAAGTGTGCCAAGTCTCATAGAGCTAGGGAAAAAAATGTTGACGCAGCGATGTAAAAACTGAATCAACCCCGCGATTTTACGCGAAGTTTCGCATCTAAAAATTGAAGCACTGCCTACCTGCCCAGCCTCAGTAGCCACCTGAAAGGTATGGCTGACCTTCCCTAACTGCAGCTGTTTCATCAAGGTGAAGTCTTTTTGTTCTTCTGGCTTGTCTGGCTTCTTTTGATGCAAGCTGTGTCTGTCTTTGGGCATTTTGATGAAAATCTGAGCCTATGCATCGCATCGCGAAAGCTGCCTGTCTGTTTATCAAATTTATCTTTGAATTACAAACAGATTCCTGCTGGCAGGAAGAAAACACAGGCTGTCTACAATTTACTGAGGGACAATTAAATATAAACTCACTAGCTAACCCTTTTCTTGTGACTTCAATCAAAACAACAGCTTTCTTACAAAACCAGCATACCAGATTTGATGCAATGTTTTGGCCTAGTAATCCAATATCAACCAACCTGTGACCTGTGGGAGGGGTATCTAGTTGTACATACTGGATCACTTTCATTTTCACTACACTGTTCCTCTGGTTATGAATCAGATTCTTCTTCACTTTTCTTCTCATCTTCATCATCAGATTCATGTATTGTGTCATACAAGTCTTTTAGTTTCTGCTCAGATCGTGAGGTGGGCGTGGCAGCCTTTGAGCAAGCAGCAGGGGGGATAGGTTTCAGTCTGTTCGTCGCCTGAGTCATGACCGGTCACTGAACTATGCACTTCAACACGTTCACCAGTTTCTGTTCTATGTTGGTTGCCACGAAACTTCCTTTTCTAAGGCCTAGAAGGGTAATGCTTTCTATCTGAAGGCATGATGCCACTCAAAATCCTCTACTTTGCACAGTACATCCGAATTTTCACACAAACAATGTATCCATGCACAGGAGGCAGCCATTTATTGAAGGGAGGCGTGATTATACCGGATATATCGTAACAGAAGAAAATCGGAAAAAAGGGAGTAGCTAATTATTTCTCGTTATTATTGTGCAAGTAAAATTGATGAAATTTTCTCATTTTTCGCCATCTTGGAGTGAAAATGTCGGCCCCACCCACCTAGTTTGATGAGTTCTAGCATAAAAACGGTATCATTTATGGAAAAAAGGGCATCACCACGTAAAACACAAAAGGTTTGTCAGTCATTTTTACCACAATATATTAGTATTACCCACAACTCCATTTTTCTCGTTTTCCTGGCCGACCTTTCCCCCTGTTCATCTACGGCCAAATATTTAGTATGCATCGCGTTTCTCAGCCCTAAACCTCCCTCCGTCCTGTCCTGTTTGATGTACTATAGGTCATTCCGTAGACCAAGAGACGTTCATTCGTTCTGATTTCACCTCTCGTGGGAGAGTCAGTTGTGCTGTACTTCCCACTGTGCACCTGAAACCACCTGCTCTTTTACGAAGTCTATTGTAGCAGTTGTATGTTTTATGGTTGCAGTTTCAACTTTAAATTGGTACGTTTGATTGCTAGGTGTGTATGTGTATGTTCATGTGAAAATGAAGTAATCACCAATCGCACTGGCTTGAAGAGCGGTTACATAAAATATTGAACTGAAATTACAATTGAATCTTCAACGGAGACTGCAGTAAAACTGGTACCTTAAAAAATAAAAAATCCCAATTCGAAGGTTTTGTTTACTTTTGCCAAAAAGGGTTCCCGCTAAAACTCGCATTGTTATTTCATTACACAATGATAAAGTGGACTTTGTTATTACATTACACAATGAGAAAGCGGGACTTTGTTATTACATTACACAATGATAAAGTGGACTTTGTTATCATTACACAATGATAAAGTGGACATTGTTATTACATTTTACAATGATAAAGTGGACTGTGTTATTACATTACACAATGATAAAGTGGAATTGGTTATTACATTACACAGTGACAAAGTGGGCTTTGTTATTACATTACACAATGATAAAGTGGGCTTTGTTACACATTACTCAAAGTGCTTTGTTCTCACATTACCCACAATGATAAAGTGGACTTTGTTACATTACACAATGATAAAGTGGACTTTGTTATAACATTACACAATGATAAAGTGGACTTTGTTCTAACATTACACAATGATAAAGTGGACTTTGTTATAACATTACACAATGATAAAGTGGACTTTCTTCTCACATTACACAATGATAAAGTGGACTTTGTTATTACATTACGCAATGTTAAAGTGGACTTTTGTTATCATTAATGATAAAGTGGATTTTGTTATCACAACACAATGATAAAGTGGACTTTGTTATTACATTACACAGTGACAAAGTGGGCTTTGTTGCTCAAACCAAAAGCTAAAGTTTGAATTTTCAATTGCGGTTCTGACAGGGAGTGATTTCCCCTGTTTTTAACGGTACATCGATACATGTGAACTTTGACCCTTTTTTCTGAGTGAATGTAACGCTGTGAATGTACACATTCATGCTTTCAGTAAATGTCCATTCAGTTATGGTCAGGTGGGGTGGGGATACGGGAGAAAATGGAAATTTGGGAAGGGAGGTGGGAGAAGCCAGCTATGGTGTTGAATTTTGTCCAAACCTGGGTTTCCTCCATCTTCAGCTATTTTTTTTGAGGGACTGTTTTGAGCTGTGACTGTATTCTGCACCTTTTCAAACCAGTGTGTCTTGCTTATTACGTCTTTTAACAATTTAAAACAAAGCGACGTTCCATTTTTCTTTCAGACTGTCGGGCTACCAGCATAGGAGAGACCCCTATTAACATCACTCACTGCTTACCCAAAAGTATTTATTGAAACAGTGTTTTAATAATTATGTTCCAGTATTTCCAAATAGGGGAGACCACTGTCAACTCCACTCCCAGCAATCCCACGTTATCTTTTTTTTAAAAGCAACCTGTGGTGTGTTTGATATATTCCAGGATATCCAGGTGACGCGGGAGCCGCGCGCCGTCCAGCCTCGCTCATCGTCCATCTCCACCCCCTCCAGGGGCAGTCTCCGCAGCGAGCACACGACTGATGACACGTCCTCCATTAGCGCGCGCAGTGACGCAAGCGTCGATAGCCTCGTCTTCGAGGCCAATTTCGGTGAGTAGCCGGTTTGCTGTGCAGCCACCAGAAGCAATACAGCATCCTCCCAATCTCAACACTTTTTATCTTTCCATTTCCTACCCTCCTCCTCCTTCTCTCTCACTCCTTCCCCCCCCCCTCCTCCCTCCATACCTCCATCTCTTCCCCACTTCTCATACATCTTTCTTGTTCACACAGACACACTTCCGCCACCATCGCAATCTCCTTTCTCTTGCCTAGACTAGACGTGTACAGCCTCATCATTGAAGCATGCTCATGACCACACTACGTAGCTATGATTAGCCGAGGACTCCACTAGTGGAAAAGGCAAACGCAAGGTTCGCAAGAAAAACCCCCCCCCCCCCCCCCCCCCCCCCCCCCCCCCCCATGTCCGTTTAACGCTGTGTTACGTGGCCGTCACTTCTGCTGTCTCTTGCCTTCAAGTTCGCTTCCGACCGTCCTCATTCTCCTCCTTATCCCGTTCTTTACCTTCGTTCCTTCTCTTGTTTGGCCTCATTTCAAGGGGAAATGGTTAGTTTAGTCCGAGTTTTTATTTTCCGTCTTCCTATCCTATCCTATCCTATCCTATCCCGTAACTCGAAGGTCGTTGGGGCACCACAGATGAGCGTTTAACCAGCGTACTCGATCTTTCTCTGTCTCTCAGCAACCCTGATTGTTCTCTGTCCTCAGCAACTCTCATGGCTTCGCTCAGTGTCAAGCCAATCCATTCTCGAACGTTGTTCCTCTTACCTCTTTTTCTGTCTCCTCTCTTCTTCTGCCTCATTGCATCGTGCCTTGCAGGATGGTCTTTGCAAGACTGGTGACGTGGCCATACCCTCGGAGTTTCCATTTCTTCACCACTGTGAGCGTGTCATCGTGTGGGAGTCCGTCTTAGAGTCTTTCTTTTTTTGTCGGTTGTTCTTGCAGCTAGTGCTTGTTGTATTTTAATTACAACCGGGCGGTTGAAAAGTAGCTCCCTATTGAGCGTTCCTGATTACTTTAGCAAATAGAACTGCGTTAGCCTGAAACAACATGTATTGCGATGCTCACGTTAATGGAATGTAAAAATGCTGATTCCTATCCTATCCTATCCTATCCTATCCTATCCTATCCTATCCCGTAACTCGGAGATCGTAGGGGGGGGGCACCACAGCGTACACCATCTTTTTCCTGTCCTCAGCACCCCTGATTGTTTTCGCTCAGTGTCAAACCAGTCCATTCTCGAATGTTGTCCTCCCACCTCTTTTTCAGTCTCCCTCTTCTTCTACCTCCTTGCACTGTGCATTGCCAGGATGGTCTTTGCAAGGGCCTGATGATCTGGTGACGTGGCCATACCATCGGAGTTTCCGGTTTATTTTTTTTCCACCACTGTGAGCAGGTCATCGTGTTGTCCAATGGCTTGTGTGATGGTCTGTCGGACATGCCCTGTGGGTTCGGGCACTGATTATAATAGACCCAACGTTTCCCGACGTGTCGTAAGAGGCGACTAACAGGGGTGATGTCAGCTCGTCATCACGGGGCGAAAGTCTTCTATACAGAAGACACCGGCCAGGACGGAGGAACCTCATGTTACTACAGGTTCAACGACCACGTGCTCGGGGCCAAGGAGAGCCACACTGTATTCGTGGATATCGGCTGTGGCCAAACAGCCTGGAGAGGATTGGGCCCTGCCAGGTCTTTCTTGCCCAAGACACAAACACACACTGCAAAATGTGATAATTATTTGATTTTATTTCGCTGTGGACGAGCGCAGCCCATGATGAGCGGTCCCTGACATTGCGTGAGCGAGGTCCGCTAACGTAAGTCATAACAAGACAATGCTTTGAACGAGGTCCGCTAACGTAAGTCATACAAGACAATGCGTGAACGAGGTCCGCTAACGTAAGTCATAACAAGACAATGCTTGAACGAGGTCCACTAACGTAAGTCATAACAAGACAATGCTTAAACGAGGTCCGCTAAAGTAAGTCATAACAAGACAATGCTTGAACGAGGTCCGCTAACGTAAGTCATAACAAGACAATGCTTGAACGAGGTCCGCTAACGTAAGTCATAACAAGACAATGCTTGAACGAGGTCCGCTAATGTAAGTCATACACTAGACAATGCTGAACGAGGTCCGCTAACGTAAGTCATAACAAGACAATGCTTGAACGAGGTCCGCTAACGTAAGTCATAACAAAGACAATGCTTGAACGAGGTCCCGCTAATGTAAGTCATAACTAGACAATGCTTGAACGAGGTCCGCTAACATATGACATAAGAAGACGTATGCTTAATTGTCAGGCGACGGGCCATCGTCACTGTGAGATGCAATCAGAGATCCATAAGTAATTTCTACCACTGTAAAGATGACGACACAGGCAAATGCTGAGGTATTTTACACAAGGTATCAGCAATTTTCAAATGGATTTATTTTGCCACCAACTGGCACTTTCATTTCCTTCCATATTACGACAACATTTATTATCTCCAGCCTTCTTTTTCAGTGTTTTTATTTTATTTTTTATTTTTTTTTTGTGAGGGGGGGGGGGGGGGTGATGTTTCTTCGCGTCTTTTCTTCTTTTGTGTTTTTTTTGCCTTGCTTCGTTCGTGTTCACGATATAACAAAGAGTAATAACAAAACATTAATACACACCAAGTGTTTGGGTTGCGTGTGTGTATGTATTCATGCTTTGTTATTACTCTTTATTATATCGTTTTCATTAGGCAAAAACAAAATCTGTTCACGGTTACATAGAAATAAAAAAATAATAATACATTATTTTTCAATTTTTTCCAAACGATCTCTAAAACAATCTTAGGGGTGGGCCAAAACATTACGATCTGTTGGCATACCGTAAACAGATAATTTTTTTGTTGTTGGACCTAATCACAGACTATACCGGACAGACAGGAAACTCATGCCTTTTTTGCAAGTCAAAAGTGCAGAGTTGCGTCCCTTGGCCTAGGAATGTTACTTGTAGCAGACGCTCTTAGCTGTACACAGAAAAGCACTGCAGTTACACTATGATCGCACGATGTTTAAACATAACTGCTCATCTGTTTTAACTATAGGTGGACTTTATAGTTGTTTTCTTAACAAATTATATTGTTTGTTGTGATGCATTTATGAAGCTTTTCAACATCATTATTATTTGTTTCACAGTTAGTAGTTTGAAAGATTAGTATCATAAGTATGACTATAGAGTGAAGTATTTTCTACAAGAATACTGAATTAACCTCTGTTGCTATAACAGTTTGTTTTCTTTAAACCAAAATATAATATTATAAAATGGGTGTAATTTACTGTTCGTTTTTTTAAATTCCTATCCTATCCTATCCTGTCCCATAACCCGAAGGTCGTAGGGGCACCACAGATGATCGCTTAACCAGCATACTCCATCTTTCTCTGTCCTCAGCAGCCCTCATGGCTTCGCTCAGTGTCAAACCAGTCCATTCTCGAATGTTGTCCTCCCACCTCTTTTTCGGTCTCCCCCTTCTTCTACCTCCTTGCACTGTGCCTTGCAGAATGGTCTTTGCAAGGCCTGATGATCTGGTGACGTGGCCATACCATCGGAGTTTCCGTTTCTTCACCACTGTGAGCAGGTCATCGTGTTGTCCAATGGCTTGTGTGATGGTCTGTCGGACTTCAACGTTGGTGATGTGTTGGGTATAGGAAATGCACAGAAGTCTTCTGTAGCACCTCATCTCCATGCTTTGTATTCTTCGTTGGAGATCTGCTGTGAGGGTCCATGCTTCGCAAGCATATAGGAAGATGGAGATGACCAGAGAGCGCAGCAGTCTTACTTTGGAATGTAGACTGATGGTTCTGTCTTTCCAAATGGGCTTCAACCTTGTCAGGGCAGCAGTTGTTTGTGCGATCCTGGAGAGGACTTCCTGTCGAGACCCATTGTCTGACACAATGGCTCCTAAATATTTGAAGCTGTGCACTGTGTTGAGGGATTGGCCTTGTACTTTGATGTCCGTGTTGATGCCATTGGTGTTGTTGGTCATCATTTTGGTCTTCTCTGCACTTATTTCCATTCCATAAGCTCTGGAGGTGGTGTCAAGCCTCTGTACAAGCTGTTCAAGTTCTTGTTCCTCTCCAGCCAATCCATCAATATCATCCGCAAAACGAAGATTGGAGATTGCTCTGCCCCTATGCTGACTGTGCCTTCGTGATCTGCAAGAGCATCTGACATGATGCGCTCTAGGAAGATGTTGAAGAGTGTTGGAGAGAGTAGGCATCCTTGACGCACACCGATTGTTGTTCTGAACCAGTTCCCGATGACGCTGTTATGGAGGACTGCACTGGTAGCCTTGTCATACAGGCTTTTGATGACTTCTAATTTTAGGGCTGATGTTGTACACTTTCATGGTTGCCCATAGAGCTGCATGCCAGACTCGGTCAAATGCCTTCTTGAAGTCTATGAACACATGATATAGATGTTGTTGGTGCTGTAGGTATTTCTCACAGATTATTCTGAGGTTGAAAATCTGTTCAGTGGTACTTCGCCCTGCCATGAATCCTGCTTGTTCTTCAGCTATGATTTGTTCAGCTTGTGGTTTCAACCTGTTGAGTATTATTTTCAGGAGGACCTTGCTGGGATGGCTGATGAGGCTGATGGTGCGGTAATTTTCACACTCCTGAAGGTTACCTTTTTTGGGAAGAGTGATGACAAGCGACTGGGTCCATGGTGTAGGCCATTCCCCACTCTGCCAGATCTTGTTACAGATAATGGTGAGAGCATCAGTCATCGCTTCTCCTCCTGCTTGTAGCAGTTCCGCTGGTATGTTGTCCACTCCCGCTGACTTCCCTTTCTTCAGCGATTGCACTGCTGCCTCAACTTCTTCCCGGAGAATTGGGAGGATTTCTTCTTCTTCTCTGCTCTCGGGACATGCTAGAACTGATGGGTCTCCATTTGGTGTATGGTTGTAAAGGTCAGAGCAGTACTCTGTCCATCTGTCCAAGACTTCTTGTTCTTCTGTAAGGCAAATGCCAGACTTGCTTTGGATAGTGGAGACTTTGGGCTGTTTAACACTTGTCAGCCGCTTCACAGTCTGGTAGGCCTTCTTGCTGTTGTTCTTGTTCAGATTGTTCTCTATTTCCTGGCATTGATCTTCTATCCAGTTCTCCTTTGCTGTGCGCATGCCTTTTCGGATGTCATTGTTGATTTTTCGGTAGACATCAGCTCCCTGTGAGGTGTTCTTTTTCTTTTTTTAACTCTCTTCGTTTATCACACAGATCCAAAAGTTCAGGTGTGATCCACGGCTTCTTCTTTGGTCGGTGCTTGCCAAGGATCTCAGTGGCGGCATCTGTTACAGCTGAGTTGAAGGTATTGGTCATGGTGTTGACATCTACTTCGCCTGCCCCCAAAATAAGCAGTGGTGCAAATTTCCCTCCAATTGTGGCCTGAAATATTTTTGCCACCTCCGGGTCTTGCAGTTTGTCCAGGTCGAACTTCAGCCTAGTGCACTTTGCTGTATTTACTCTCTTCAAATGGAGCCGGAAAGACATCATCACGAGATCGTGGTCACTTCCAATTCTGCTCCTGGAAAAGTGCGTGTCCTGCCAATGTTGATGCTTGATCTGAAGCGTTTCTTGACCATGATGTAGTCGATCTGGTTGTGATGTTCCCCGCCGGGACTGTGCCATGTCCATCGTCTGGATTTTTTGTGGAGACCAAGCGTGTTTGCCAGTACCAGATTGTTGTATCTGGCAAACTCCAATAGCCTCAGACCCCTGTCATTTGTCTCGTTGTTGCAGTGGGGTCCGCATGTGTCTCCCCAGTTGTGGTGCGCATCTTGGCCAACCTTGGCATTCCAGTCGCCTTGCACTATGACTATGTCCTTCTTCGGCACTTGGTCAAGGACCGCCTGTATATTTTCATAAAAATCCTCCACTTCGCTGTCTTCATAGTCTGATGTTGGGGCATAGGCCTGGATGATGGTAATGTTGAAAGGGGTTGCTCTCAGACGGATGGTAATGAGTCTACTGGAGACTGGGCGGCAACCCATGACAGTGGCTAGAATGTTCTTGTGGACCAAGAATCCAACGCCGTGTTCGTGCCTGTCATCTCTACCGCTGAAATAGAGCTTGTGGCCTTTGTCAGTCGTTGTTTCACCTAGGCCTTTCCAGCGCAGTTCGCTGATACCTAGAACGTTCCATCGATAGTGGTCCAGCTCGTGGGCCAGTTCTTCTAATTTTCCTTCCGCAGTTAGGGTCCTGACATTCCAGGTTCCTATGACGATGTTGTTTCTCGTGCGGATCTTGCTAATTTGTCCATCAGTAGCATACTTTTCACCTCCGTCCTGGTGGCCAACGGAAGGCGCGGTCCTTGTGTAGCCGGGCGACGACCGATCCGGCATGGAATTAGTGGATAGCCTCATCATGTGTTGTGTCTTGGGCAAAAAAAGACCTGGCAGGGCCCAATCCTCTCCAGGCTGTTGGCCACAGCCGAAATCCACGAATACAGTGTGGCTCGCCTTGGCCCTGAGCACGTGGTCGTTGAACCTGTAGTAACGTGAGGTTCCTCCGCCCTGGCCGGTGACTTCTGTGTAGAAGACTTTCGCCCAGTGATGCCGTGCTAACATCACCCCTGTTAGTCGCCTCTTACGACACGCCGGGAAACGTTGGGTCTATTCTATTTGCCCGAACCCACAGAGCAATGTATATTTAAATTATATTTTTTTAATAAATATAGTTTTATTAATAATCAAGTCTGTATTGCTGTTTTCTTTTAACTCCTAGATTCGGATGTCAGTGTGTGTGTTTGATCGCACAGTTTTTAACCATAACTGCTCATCTTTGTTTTAACTATAGGTGACTGTAGTTGTTTCTTAATAAATGATTGTGTTTATTGTGATGTGTTTATGAAGCTTTTCAACATCACTATTATTATTTTCACAGTTATGACTATAGACAAGTGTTTTCCACAAGAATACTGAATTAATTTCTGTTGCTATAACAGTTTGTTTTCTTTAAACTAGAACATGATATTATATAAATCTGTGTTTTTGCTGTTTGTTTTTTTTATCTATAAATGTATATTTAAATTATTTTTTATTAATATTATCAAGTCTATTTTGCAGTTATCTGTTGACTCCTGGTTTTTGGATGTTATTGTTATATAATCATAATTTGAGTGATTTTATTCGCTCGTATTTTATCTCTTACTTTTTTGATTTTTTGACCAAAACATTTAGTCGGACACTATTAATAAGTGAATCATCAATCAACAGACTTTTGTAGATTTGGGGTTGGGGGGTGGGGTGGGGAACATGTTGTGTTTGTATGTCTGTACGAGCGAATGTTTGGTCTAAAATCACTCAAATAAGTGAAGAGACCTAAAATAAAATAATTGAATTATGTGTGTGTGGGGAAATCAATATTTTGTTTAGTCAGTTCTGTTTTAAAAAGGCAAAATCAATATTTTGTTTAGTCAGTTCTGTTTTAAAAAGGCATGTAAGTCAATTTTTTTCTCACGCTAGGACAATGTCTTCTGTATGTTGGGACAATAAACTTTCTCTTGTCGTATGTAATTGATAATTGTTTTCACATTTTTATATATGCATGTTGAACGCTGTGTTATAGATGCTCTCTTCTCTCTCTCTTGTCACTTTTTGTTTGTGTTTTAATTTTTTATTATATATATAGACATACACACACAAACAATAACATCCAAAAACCAGGAGTCAACAGATAACTGCAAAATAGACTAGATAATATTAATAAAAAATAATTTAAATATACATTTATAGATAAAAAAACAAACAGCAAAAAAAAACAGCAAAAACACAGATTTATATAATATCATGTTCTAGTTTAAAGAAAACAAAAGCAACAGAAATTAATTCAGTATTCTTGTGGAAAACACTTGTCTATAGTCATAACTGTGAAAATAATAATAGTGATGTTGAAAAGCTTCATAAACACATCACAATAAACACAATCATTTATTAAGAAACAACTACAGTCACCTATAGTTAAAACAAAGATGAGCAGTTATGGTTAAAAACTGTGCGATCAAACACACACACTGACATCCGAATCTAGGAGTTAAAAGAAAACAGCAATACAGACTTGATTATTAATAAAACTTAATTAGAATTATTGATAGAAATTTAATTTAAAAAAACGAACAGTAAAATACACCCATTTTATAATATTATATTTTGGTTTAAAGAAAACAAACTGTTATAGCAACAGAGGTTAATTCAGTATTCTTGTAGAAAATACTTCACTCTATAGTCATACTTATGATACTAATCTTTCAAACTACTAACTGTGAAACAAATAATAATGATGTTGAAAAGCTTCATAAATGCATCACAACAAACAATATAATTTGTTAAGAAACAACTATAAAGTCACCTATAGTTAAAACAGATGAGCAGTTATGGTTAAACATCGTGCGATCATAGTGTAACTGCAGTGCTTTTCTGTGTACAGCTAAGAGCGTCTGCTACAAGTAACATTCCTAGGCCAAGGGAAGTAACCCGCAAAAGTGGCTTGTAACTGTTATATAGAAGTTTCCGGTCTGGGTATAGTCTGTGACCTAATGGAAGAGTGGTGTCTGCGTAGCTTAGCTTTGAAAGACATTTGGCGTCCATATCCTAAGCTTCTCACTTTCTATAACGACTCTTCCTTCTCCCCACACCTTATTTCCTCGTCTTCCTCCCCCCTCCCTCTCTTCTTTCTTTCTTTCCCATTCTTCTCTCCCACTCCACCATTCAATATTTACAGCGAAACTGTCAACGTGTACATGTACTTCGTTACTGCCCTTTGACCTGATGTACTTACATGTAAGGACAAAAGGCCATAAAGCTTATATAAATACACTAATTCTTCTTCTTCTTCTTCTTCTTCTTCTTCTTCTTCTTCTTCTTCTTCTTCTTCTTCTTATTCTTCTTCTTCTTCTTCTTCTTCTTCTTCTTCTTCTTCTTCTTCTTCTTATTATTATTATTATTATTATTATTCAAAATGATTTTTTTCCGGATCTGGATCTGGATTTCTGTCTTGGTTTTGGTGGTCGGGTTAGCGACAAAAGCCAATAATGACTATAACACGTCCCACCGGCCAATCTCAGTGGCAGAGAGCTCCCCCTGAAACACTGATGCTAAAGGTTCGTGCCGGAATGTCTCGTTAAGCAGCGCGTGAGTGGTTTCGCCTTAATTGAGTGGATTTATACACTCTTCTATGATCAAACCATACAAATACAAATACAAATTCAAAAACATTACCTTGAGACACTTCGCTCCTACTCCGGCCTTCGGATGAGAGTATAAACCGAGTTCTGATTCATGAAATGGAGTAAAGATGTACTGACCGCTGTTCGGGAACAAACTATTTTAAAGTTGTACTGAGCACAGCAAACAGTCCAGCAAACAGTGCAGCAACCAGTACAGCAAACAGTACAGCAAACAGTACAGCAAACTACAGAAAACAAGAACAAACTTGTGAATTTAATTTATACCCCAGAACACAAGAACAAACTTGTGAATTTAATTTATACCCCTGAATTAAATGGGTTTGTTTCTTCTTCTTCTTCTTCTTCTTCTTCTTCTTCTTCTTCTTCTTCTTCTTCTTCTTCTTCTTCTTCTTCTACTACTACTACTACTACTACTACTACTACTACTACTACTACTACTACTACTTCTTCTTCTTCTTCTCCTTCTTCTTCTACTACTACTACTACTACTACTACTACTTCTTCTTCTTCTTCTTCTACTTCTTCTTCTTCTTTTTGTGCTGCTTTTTCTTTTTCTTCTTCTTTTTCTTCTTCTTCTTTTAAAGATGCTTAACTGGTACTGGAAACTAATTTAAAAAAAAAGAAGTTCGTTTCTTATGTTAAAAAGGTATATTTGGTATATTTGTTTAATTGTTAAATTAAACTTTTTTTAAGCTGCGAAGTACCTGGACAGACATGGTTTGATTTTGTTTTGGATGTTTAATTTCTCGTTTTCGTCTTGGTTTGGGTTTAAAGTTATTTTAGTAGAGTAAGGGAAGTAACCGTTCCTTCCTATATGTCTTATGGCAGGCGTATTTATTCAGTTTAGGTTTTAATCAGAGCATATAAGTAAAATACACACAGAGTGACGTACAAACTGATTCCAGTATTCCTATTTACACTAACGCACAGAGGCGATTTAAAAATAGTTTCGGGTAGTTTTTATTAATTACTTTACATTTGCAACTTTTTCTGTGTTAAGATTAGCCTCCATTGACCTGGAGTAGAGTTTGCTCAACTTGGTTAAATGCATATTTTATTAGCGGCTTTGAATTTATTTTTTTTCTTTCAACTTGAATCAGAAATCGATTTACACCGATTGGAAAATTATTACGATCACACATTGTACACTATCCCATTCAGTTTTTATGTGAGATATCAGTACTGTCGTTTCTGCTGTTTCCATTGGTCCTGATTTGGCTCGGAAGAGTCCGCTGGACCTAAAGCAATAGTCATGTAATGTAATGTTTCCATTGAGCCATTTATTTTGTTATTATTATTTATTGTAAGTTATTGATTTAGTTAATTTTAGAGGAAGGCAAGAGAGAAGAGGGAGACAGAAAATAGGTGGGAGGACAACATTCGAGAATGGACTGGCTTGACACTTGAGCGAAGCCATCAGGGTTGCTGAAGACAGAGAAAAATGGAGTACGCTGGTTAAACGATCATCTTTGGTGCCCCAACGACCTTCAAGTTACGATATAGGATAGGATAGGATAGAATAGGATAGGACAAGAAGGTGAGACAGAGCTAAAATTTATAAAAGATAAACCATGCCTCATTGACGGGTGATTGCCGGCTCCACAAATACACTCAGGCTGACTCATCACGCACTGGGTCTCTAATCCACCTTCCAGATCTCCCAAGATTGTGCTCAGTCGTTTTGGGCGTCAGACAATGCGCCCAAATGTTGCAAGTGGGCACCTCGGGCTGCTTGAGTCAGATCCTGTATCGGCCAGCGCCTTGAGCAGCTCTTGAGCTGGAAAAGCGCTATATAAGAGTGATTGTATAAATAAATAAGTAAACACATGGAAGACAGAGTTGCCTATGCATGTATTTCGCTAAAGGCTTTATTCAGGAAAGACAATCCAACTCCTTAGGTTAACAAAAAGGTTTTATTTGTTTACTGGTTTAAGTTTTAACATTACTTAAGTGTTGATAGATTTTAAATAAATTGCTTGTGTTGAATTATGTTCTGTATTTTGAACAGGTGCCATTCGCCCTGACCTGTACCCACGGAAGGATATAGTTCTGCAGCAAGCTTCATTGGATGGGGGTCAAGGTCGTTTGCACACTCGGCTTAAATATGACTTCCGGACCTCTGACCTCGTCGTCCATCTTATCGAAGGTTGGTCTAAACGTCCTCCATCTTATCGAAGGTTGGTCTTAACGTCGTCCATCTTATCGAAGGATATCATGGTCTAAACGTCGTCTGAGGTCGACCTCAAAATTGCGAAGAAAATGATCAAATACCTAATTCCCTGTAATATACAGTCGCGTGCAATGAAATTGCTCTTGTGTGCTCAACCATCTGTCTTTCCTGCACCGTCCTCACAGCATTTCGTCCGACCAGCCAACCACTCATCCAGTCGTGGGTCGGCTAAGCCCCTCCTCCACCCCCAACCCCACCCCTCCAAAAAGTCTGTTTAAGGTGACGTATGGAAAAAAATAGGGTCGGTAGGTAGGCTTTTTTTCTAAACCTTTTTCACTCATGGTGTTTCACCGAGTTCATTTCTTGGCATGTTTCTCTCTTTTCTTTGCAGACAATCCCCCCAAAAATGTTTAGGGTCGGGCCAAAATATTAGAGTCGGTCGGGATAATAATAATAATAATAATAATAATAATAATAATAATAATAATAATAATAATAATAATAATAATAATAATATAATAATACTGGAAGTTATATACGCGCCTTTGCCCAAATCGATCAGGCTCAAAGCGCGGCGATCTGTACCAACACACACGCTCACCTGTCTCATCCACATCACACATACACACACAACAAATACAAATACACATCCATCACTCAAAACAGGTGGTGTAAAGGCAGGGAGATCGCTATTGGAAGACGGAAAGAAAATCGAATTTTTATTTTTGAAATTTTATATTGACTGCGTCCAGTACCATTATTGAAGGCGTAACAGATATTTTTTTGGCCTAATGCTTTCATCCATTTTTCCCTTACAGCTCAGGATCTGCCTCCCCCGGACACAATCGGAGCTTTCAGTGATCCGTACTGCCGTATCTCGCTGTCTCCCGGTGTGGATGAGCGCGTCAGGCAATCGTCCGTCAAACGGCGCACCACCAATCCTTATTACAATGAGTACTTCAAATTCCCCGTCGCTTTTGAACAGGTAAATCATTTTAGATCAGGTAAGATAGATAAGAGGTCACGTCAAATCAAGAAACCTTTAGTCCGCAAAACAAGGGAAGATGCGGTGTCTCACAGAGTTAACATTATATTACATGGTTATTGCTTTAGGTCCAGCGGACTCTTCCGAGCCAAATCAGGACCAACACACAAAAGCATTGCAAAAGAGAATACAATATAACAAAACTATGGAACACGTTTACGTTCATATCCTCGCACATGGACACGATATAGCAATTGCACATTTTGTGTTTATTTTCGGCATTATAGAATGATGGGACCTATCAACTCTTTTATTTCCAGTCAATCTTTGTCTCTCTCTCTCTCTCTCTCTGTCTTTCTCTGGGTACACACCACACACACACATGCGCGCACACATAAAACAGCAACTACATGTAACGCACCATAGTATAAAAATGTTATCTCCAATCAGAGAGAAAAGATAAGGTAAGGTTGGGTAGGGTAGGGTGGGGTAGGTAGGGTAGGATAAGATAAGATCTCAGATCAGGAGATAAGGTAAGATAAGGTAGGGTAGGGTAGGATAAGATAAGATAAGATCTCAAATCAGGAGATAAGGTAAGATAAGGTAGGGTAGGTAGGATAAGATAAGATAAGATCTCAAATCAGGAGATAAGGTAAGAAAAAATAAGATAAGGTTCGGTAGGGTAGGGTAGGATAAGATAAGATCTCAAATCAGGAAATAAGGTAAGGTAAGATAAGATAACATAAGATACGATAAGAAGATAAGATAAGGTAAGGTAAGAATACTAT
Source organism: Oncomelania hupensis (assembly GCA_036898135.1). Classification (NCBI taxonomy): domain Eukaryota; kingdom Metazoa; phylum Mollusca; class Gastropoda; order Littorinimorpha; family Pomatiopsidae; genus Oncomelania; species Oncomelania hupensis. Next base: position 60,204,578 of record CM072523.1, on the reverse strand, counting down.
CTCAAACCACGAGATAGGATTAGGACATAGTATCTCAAATCATGAGAAATCTACGCTGCGAAAGAAAACAAACACTCTGTCCCGCGACGAAATGCACACTAAAACGCTCTCAATGTATGTGAATTGTTCTTCCAAAGCGTTTTTCTGGCTCAAAGAGTGGCTCAAGTCGTTGATATTTCCATATTGGGCTTTCCGCGTCCCGTATTTCTAAGGAGCTTAGACGCTATTGAGCTGTCACACATTGAAAAATAAACACGAAATTGTAAAGAAGGGGGTTATGCTGGGACCTTCCAGCCTGAAACATAGTCCTGGCAGTTGAATTCTTTCATTGAAATATTCAATCTAATAGCATAACTACTTGCCTTTTGAACAAAATAGCGGTGTAAAAATACCTTGTGTTCAAAGTATATCATTTTGAAACGTGTGTCTTCAACAGGTGAAAGAGAAAACTCTGCAGTTCAACTTGTACGACTACGACAAGTTTTCTCGCCACAGCGCTATCGGAGAAGTCGACATTGACCTTGACAAAGTAGATGTAAGCAACAGCGTGGAGATGTGGTGCGATATTCAGCGACACAGGAAGGTACGCAGAGCGACAGATTCATTCGTTGACAGCATATCTTGTGGTCAGCGAACTCTGAAACAATATGGTAGATTCGTAGACAATAATACGAATGGGAAAAAGACCATGCTCTACACCTTGTGGAGTACCTTAATGTAGTCCTAATAAGAACTTTTTCTTCATATACAAACTAGGATGAACCTCCAGTTGAAGTTTAAAAAAACAACCACACTTGAAAGCAACTTAGCGGATGTCAGAATTCGCATTGAATGAGAAAGGGTAAAACCGCATAGAGTTATTTTGTCGAAAGTGGCTGATTAGTCAAATAGAAGAGTTATTCAATTAATAACAGTTTGTTTGAAAAGCTTAACAGTTCGACCTTGTATAAGATATGAGTATTATTGATTGCATCTAGTAGCAAAGCAGTTACACCAAGACTGTAATTTGATCCAGTAATAAATCAGTGAGCCCGCCAATCATTCAACCAGTTACGTGATTATTGCAGGTGGCAGGGGAATCCGGAGAAGTGCTCATATCGCTGAGTTACCTCCCTGCTGCTGAGCGTCTCACCGTGGTACTCATGAAAGCCAAAGACCTGAAAATGTCCACCACCACCCCTTCCGCAGGTAAGAGTAACATGGTCATTGGTCGATTCAGCCCCGATGCGTGAATCTTGGGTAACTCGAATTCACGCAGCCCGTTCACTCAGCAACAAGACAGAAGTCGTCGTATAAAGTGTTCTAACTTTATCCAGCAAACATCAATAACAACACCCAAAACGCTTTTTCAAAAATGCCTCTTGCAAGCAGACAGTGCATTACTTATATAGGCTCTCAACCAAGTAGAAACATTTAGAACATTCCAGAATGATGCGATCGATGACCACTCAAGCGTAAGACTCGTCACCGGAATAACGAACTGTCTTACGTCATAGAATGTACGAATTTATAAGATACGACTAGCGTATAGCTATCGCTAGATTCATCGCGAACATTCGATCGAAAAAACACAAGTAATTCGAGATAGTTTTCAAAACTGCTACAACAATGTCGACCGACAAAAAACTATGAACATTGTGCAAAGCTCTCTATAGCAACAGCACAGAATCAAATCAAAGGTAAATACACTCTATCATATCACACGGGTTGACAGACAAAATATTCGTAACTATCGACAAAGAGTTGACGTTATAGCCTAGTAGTGGTGACGACGACGACGACGACGATGATGATGATGATGATGATGATGATGATGATGATGATGATGATGATGATGATGATGATGATGATGATGATGATGATGATGATAATGACAATGATGACAATGATGACAATGATGATGACAATATCGACGGTAGTAATGCTATGACCATGATCGTGATGAGGATTTCTCCTGTCTCAAAGAGTAGTACCACAGCTCGGTTTGATTTTCATAAGGGGACCTGGAACGATAGTAACCAGAGGATAAGCGGGCCCTTTGCATGTAAAACCGTAGCTGTACTGGTATAGGGTTCCCCTGGTTGCAATGGGATCTCTTGGAAGAGTACCTTTGTTATGCCTTATATTTGCGCTTTTATAAATCATTAAACGTGCCATCCTGTCCTCTACCACACCCTCCGAATCCCTCCCTAGGCATCTTTCGTCCCTTTCCAGAGAGTCACATTGTGTGCAGGCCACAGAAATAAACTGCACGTCAGGATGACGAGATCACCGTACGATAAAAATGTACTACTTGCTTCGCTGGAGGATTGCTTAACAAGTGGTTTACGAGGAGTATCATGAGTGTGTTGGTTTTTGATGCGCAGGCGTGTAAATGACAGTGAGGACGTGGGAAGAGGGGAGGTACCTTTAGCTTTCTTCTCGCACTGGTGCCTCAGTAGAACTCGTGGTGAATCTGATGTTACATTCGTAGTTAATCTGATGTAGATCTAACATTCGTAGTTAATCTGATGTAGCATTCGTAGTTAATCTGATGTTACATTCGTAGTGAATCTGATGTTACATTCGTAGTTAATCTGATGTAGCATTCGTAGTTAATCTGATGTAACATTCGTAGTTAATCTGATGTTACATTCGTAGTTAATCTGATGTTACATTTGTAGTTGATCTGATGTAGCATTCGTAGTTAATCTGATGTAGCATTCGTAGTTAATCTGATTTTACATTCGTAATTAATCTGATGTTACATTCGTAGTTAATCTGATGTAGCATTCGTAGTTAATCTGATGTAACATTCGTAGTTAATCTGATGTAGCATTCGAAGTTAATCTGATGTAACATTCGTAGTTAATCTTATGTAGCATTCGTAGTTAATCTGATGTTACAGTCGTAGTTAATCTGAGGTCGCATTCGTAGTTAATCTGATGTTACATTCGTAGTTAATCTGATGTAGCATTCGTAGTTAATCTGATGTTACATTCGTAGTTAATCTGATGTAGCATTCGTAGTTAATCTGATGTTACATTCGTTGTTAATCTGAGGTAGCATTCGTAGTTAATCTGATGTAGCATTCGTAGTTAATCTGATGTTACATTCGTAGTTAATCTGATGTTACATTCGTAGTTAATCTGATGTAGCATTCGTAGTTAATCTGATGTAGCATTCGTAGTAGTTAATCTGATGTTAGCATTCGTAGTTAATCTGATGTTACATTCGTAGTTAATCTGATGTAGCATTCGTAGGTAGTTAATCTGATGTTACATTCGTAGTTAATCTGATGTTACATTCGTAGTTAATCTGATGTAGCATTCGTAGTTAATCTGATGTAGCATTCGTAGTTAATCTGATGTAGCATTCGTAGTTAATCTGATGTAGCATTCGTAGTTAATCTGATGTAGCATTCGTAGTTAATCTGATGTAGCATTCGTAGTGAATCTTATGTTATATTCATAGTAAATCTGATGTAACATTAGTGGTGATTTTGATGTTACATTCGTAGTTAATCTGATGTAACATTCGTAGTTAATCTGATGTAACATTCGTAGTTAATCTGATGTTACCCTCGTAGTGAATCTGATGTAGCATTCGTAGTGAATCTGATGTAGCATTCGTAGTGAATCTTATGTTATATTCATAGTTAATCTGATGTAACATTCGTGGTGAATCAGATGTAGCATTTGTAGTGAATCTTATGTTACATTCGTAGTGAATCTGATGTAACATTCGTAGTTAATCTGATGTAGCGTTCGTAGTGAATCTGATGTTACATTCGTAGTGAATCTGATGTAACATTCGTAGTGAATCTGATGTAACATTCGTAGTGAATCTGATGTAACATTCGTAGTTAATCTGATGTAACATTCGTAGTTAATCTGATGTAACATTCGTAGTGAACCTTATGTTACATTCGTAGTGAATCTGATGTAGCATTCGTAGTGAATCTGATGTAACATTCAAAGTTAATCTGATGTTACATTCGTAGTGAATCTGATGTAGCATTCGTAGTGAATCTGATGTAACATTCGTAGTGAATCTGATGTAGCATTCGTAGTGAATCTGATGTAACATTCGTAGTGATTTTGATGTTACATTCGTAGTTAATCTGATGTGACATTCGTAGTTAATCTGATGTTACATTCGTAGTTAATCAGATGTAACATTCGTAGTTAATCTGATGTAACTTTCGTAGTTAATCTGATGTAGCATTCGTAGTGAATCTTATGTTATATTCGTAGTTAATCTGATGTAACATTCGTAGTGATTTTGATGTTACATTCGTAGTTAATCTGATGTAGAACTCCTAATGAATCTGATGTAAAACTCATAGTTAATCTGATGTAGAGCTCATAGATAATCTAAGATAGAATCGGTGGTATTAACTCATAGTGAATCTGATGTAGAACTTATAGTGAATATGATGTAGAACTCATAGTTAAAGCTGATGTAGAACTCATAGTTGAAGCAGATGAAGAACTCGTAATTAAAAACCATTATTAACCGCAGGCTCAGCAGTCGATGACGTTAAACAACTTGCAAGCTGCCAGCGTCTTAGGTTGAGTACGAAGTACAACACAGTAGTCAACTACTGACTCAGTAGTCCGCGTCGCTGTACAGTGCTCAATGTAGCCGCGAGTGTTTGTTGTTCGATGTGTGTTTGGTCCAGACTTCAGAATATTGCTTTGAGAGTGCGTGTGGGAGGCAGTGCACGGAACAACTTTTTGAGCTGAAAAGCGCGCTATTTAACAGTTATCACTTTAGTTTTTTTTAAAACTTCGTCGTGAAGAAAACTTCTTTTACCTTTTTTAATTTATTTCTTTCAGGGTAGTTCTATTTCCGCTAACACCCTGGACAGACCCACACTGCGACCCGAACTTTTCTAGTGCGAAACTAAACCTGTCTATTTCCCGTCCGCTCTGTTCTTCCTCCCCAAAGGCTATTAATACGAAACTAAATATGTTTGTTTTCCAGGCATTACAAAAGTCGATTTCACTTCCCGTTTCGGTGACGTTTCACTTTTCTGTTAGTGTTTAGACGAGAGAGAGAGAGAGAGAGAGAGAGAGAGAGAGAGAGAGAGAGAGAGAGAGAGAGGGGGGGGGAAATCTGCAGCTCGAGATGTTGGGGTGGGGATAATTATGATAAAGGGGAGATGTAGATTAAAGAGCATCCGAGGTCCACGTTAAAAATACGAGAAGAACACATATATCTAATTCACTTTTAGATAGGATTGTTTGCTTATATGCTCACAGTGTTTTATATTGTCTTACATTTTTTTATGTCTTCGTACAATTTTGCGTGTGTAATATTTGCGAAAATTGAATTTAAACTTCGTGTTGGAGCGTTGTAAAGGTTGTTTGCTCTAGCAGTATCAGTACATGGCTTATCGGCCCTAGATAAACGCAGCGGTGCTTGACAAACATGCTTCTAGGCGTTGTTGTGAATTTACCGAGCGTAAGTAATGTGTGCGTGCGGTATTGAGTGACGCGTAATGGCGGTAAGTATCGAGGATCCCTTTTCCGCCCGTGAAAATACACAAGGACCACATCGTGCTTTTATCCTGCTTACACTCCTTTTGGAGAGGTTTCATCTCAATAATGCGGACCAATTAACTGTTCTAGGAGCATACTATCTATAGTGTTAAGGTTTGAAGGGGAAAAAAAGTTTCTCCGGTCCACTTCATAAGAAGATTGGAAGCCATGCATACTTATAAGTAGGGCAGAAGGAGAGAGAGGGAGAGAGAGAGAGAGAGATGATGATGATGATGATGATGATGATGATGATGATGATGATGATGATGATGATGATGATGATGATGATGATGACATTTATAGAGAGGAATCCTTCCACGCAAGTTACAAATTGTCCGCCTGGTGGACGTAGTTGTCTGCTCAACTGCCAAATAAATTGCCGGCCTTTCCATTTTACAAGAAAAGTTCCTGAACAAAGTCAAGAACTTTCTACTAATCTTTCTAATCTGTCTGCGTTACGTGGCTGATGCTGTCGTTGTTGTTGCGGGGGTCAGTGGGTCACGAATATCCGAGAAAAAAGGAGTGAGGAAGGAAAGAGTGAAGGCAATTCTGGCTCAGTAGATCGTAACAATTCGTCTTTCTTTCTTTCTTTCTTCTTCTATCTCTACTTCTTCTATCTCTACTTCTTCTTTCTTCTTCTACCTCTACAACTTCTTTCTTCTTGTACCTCTACTTCTCCTTTCTTCTTCCACGGCTGCTTTTTCTTTCTTCTTATTCTTGAATCGGTGTGGAGTCCCTCAGGGCTCAGTACTGGGCCCTCTGCTGTTCTGTATCTACACTTGTCAGCTAGGCTCTGTTGTCGAAAGGCATGGCCTCAATCGAAAAATGTTCGCCGACGACACAGAACTCTACACAGCATTCAGACCTACAGCACAGTCAGCACAGGAGGCAGTGACATCGGTGGAGCATTGCTGTGAGGAAGTCAAGAACTGGATGTCATCAAATAGGCTCAAACTGAATGACTTGAAGACAGAGATTTTGCTGTGTGGGTCTAAGACCAACCTAGCGAAAACCAGCATCGACTCTGTACAAATTGGAGAGGCCAAGATCACACCATCTGACGTAGTGCGAAACCTAGGCTTGTACATTGACAGCCGACTAACCTTGTCAACGCATGTTAGTTTCATCGTGAGGACATGCTACTTCTACATCAGAATGCTAGGCAGACTTCGCCCATTGTTAAATCTTAGAACAGCCAGATCAGTTGCAACTTCTCTCATCCTCTCTAGATTGGATTATTGTAACAGCTGCCTATGGGGACTACCCAAAACACAACTGCAGAGACTACAACTTGTTCAAAATACTGCAGCAACGATTGTTCTAAAACAAAAAAGGAATGAGCACATTTCACCTGGACTTCGTTCTCTTCATTGGCTGCCCGTTGAAAAAAGACTGGACTACAAAATCCTGGCACTGGCCTATCAGTGCTTCACGAGCACTGCTCCCACCTACCTCACAGAACTGGTCTCCCCTTACCAACCCAGACGCGAACTCAGGTCAGGGACTCAGTGTAGACTTGAAACCCCCAGTGTGCGCACAAGCAACACAACCAAAAAGACTCTTGGAATGCGCTCCTTCAAAAATGCTGCACCCACTCTGTGGAACTCCCTTCCCCTGAGCTTGAAGCAAGCTCCATCCCTGCCAAGCTTCAGGAAAGGACTAAAAACTTACTTGTTTTAATATGGCTGAATCACCGTCTTAGTGCGCATAGAGCATGAACAACTACGTACATGGATTTTTGGCGCCTTACAAGATCACATCATCATCATCATCATCGGTTCGTCTTGTTCTTCTTCTGTATGTTCTTTCTTCGTCTTCTTCTTTCTCCTGCTGTTGTGGTTTCCTTCTTCTTCTTCTTGTTTTTTTTTTTTGTGTTGTTTTTTCTTGTTCCTGTTCTTCTTGTTCTTGTTCTCCTTCTTGTTCATCTTCCCTCCTCCCCCCCCCCACCCATCCCTCTTTCTTTTCTTACTTCCTCTTTTCTTTCTTCAGACTTAGCCAAATTTCTTAAGGGAGTGGAAAATGGGTCACCTAAGTAACTGTTTCTTTTACTGGTGCGTGTGTGAGGTCATACGCTGGTCTTGAAATTAATAATAATAATAATATAATAATAATGGACATTTATATAGCGCTATTACTTGTCTTTTTATAGACAAGCGCATAGCGCTTTACATGAAAGGAAAGAAACAAACATGAAACAACTTACAATATTGCATTAGAAATTATACAATGAGAAAAAATAAAATAAAACCACACACACAAAATCAAACAAAATACATAAAGTTAACTTTCTGCAAACAAGTCATCACAATCACAGCAAATCCACAAGCATAGCCAAAAGCAGAACAAATATGAGCTGCAGCTAGGGTCTATAGAATGAAGGATTTAGTCAGGATAGTAGAGTTTGAAGAGGTGAGATTTTAGAGCTTACTTGAATGAGGGTGTGGTCTGCTTGTGTCTGATGTTGGCTGGAAGAGTGTTCCATTGTCTGGGTGCACAATAGGTGAATGCCCGTTCTCCGTACATTTTGGTGTTGGTTTTTTGAATGCAGAGTGTGCGAGAGTCAGAAGAAGAGCGAAGAGTGCGAGAAGGGACATAGACTGACAGCAGATCTGACAGATATGAAGGGCAGGTTCCAGAGAAGAAATTGTGGCACAGTACGGACAGTTTGTATTTAATGCGGGCCTCTATGGGTAGCCAATGAAGCTTACGGAGTAGTGGAGTGATGTGATCGCGCTTTTTTGCCCTAAAGACCAGCCTAGCAGCACAATTCTGGACTTTTTGAAGTTTGTCTATGAGATGACTCGGGCAGGAAGCCAGTAGGGCATTACAATAGTCTAGCCTAGACAAGACTAAAGCACAGACTAAGGTGATGGTAGCTTGAAGGGTTAAGTAGCAGCGAATGGAGCTGATCTGACGCAAGGCAGCATATGCTGATTTACAAACTTGTGCAATATGGAAATCAAGCGTCATGTCACTCGACATAAAAAAGCCTAGATTTCTAGCCGACTGAGATAAAGAGATTTCATGCTCTCCTCCTAGCTGCTATAACAAGGCAAGGCAAGGCAAGGCAAATTTTATTCCAGAAAAACCCATTAAGGGCACGTGGACATGGTTAAAATAATATACACAAACATGCACAATAATTAATTAACATTTTAGATTAAAAAATAAAATAAAAATTTTAAACTATTTATTTATACAGCGGGATAGCGTGGAGTGGGGGGAGGTGGCAGGGGGAGGTATGGAGTGGGGAAAAGAAAAAAAAGGAACTTGATTGGGGACAACAACTATGAATCATAACTAACAATACAATTCAACCTAAACACATCAATGACAAACTACTGAAATAATTTTTATTACACATAACCTGTCAACATCAGAACTATATTAATTTTTGACATGGGATAAAAGCGTTACATTTGTTTAATTATTAATTTCATTAGACTTACAGATATAATCTATAACAGAATGGATACAGCGGTTCAGTGTTCCAACATGTATGTGGGGTTAAAGGTCGGAAGGTACAATAACGTCTGATATTGGGGGACTGTGCTACACATCGCGCAACGGAGACTCGTCGAGTGCCTGTCCGAAAGTAGTGGAAGAGCGAGCGCTGCCTCGGCCAGTCAAAGCTACACAGTATGTGTGTGTGTGTTCCAACCATGGATTCTTCAGTATATGGATGCACGGCTTTCGGCGAGAAGGCCCGAAGTTCTCTGCTTCCCGTCTTTTTTTGGACGTGTGTGTTCCAAACTTCCGGTTGCTGAATGGCGTACATGTTTTGATAGTGATATTTTGACCCTGTTGACATGTCCGCCAAACGTCGCCCTCAGGGCAGTTGCTGCTGTTTGGCCGTAAACTAACAGAAATAAGTCAAAAACAACGATAGATTAAATATATACACTACTAAAGTTACAAATGTATCATGAAAATGTCCATGATAAGAAATGACTACAATCTAGATCTCTACCTTGCCTCGCAAGTTTTGACCTAGGGAAGCATGGTGGCCTGATGGTAGAGCTTTGGCTTGCGGATCTGAAGGTCACGGGTTCGAGCCCAGGCCGGAGCATTGTGTTGTGTTCTTGGGAAAGACACTTGACTCCCATTTCCTACTCCTTCGGATGAGAGTATAAACCGAGGTCTAGTCTGTGTCGCATACATTCCATCATAACGGACTTTAAAGATCCTGACGCTCATGTCCTAGACGGGTGAGTGCCGGTAACAAGAACACACCCAGCATGCACCTTGTGGAATCATTTTCCTCGAATACGGGGTATCCACAGTATTGCGAAGAAGAAGAAGAAGTGACAATAAGTGAATGACACGTCAATGGCGGTCTCTCCGATAGCGGGTATTTGCACAGTCGAAAACATCAGGTTTCACATTTCAAAAATCAAAAGATCTAGTACTTACACTTTTCTTCTTCGTTAGTAAATAAAAATGTAGAAAGGAAAAAGTATATACATGCCTCAAAAAGGTCATCTAATTGTTCCATGGTTTGTACTTCCATGATGCGGACATAAGACTTTCTGCAACCGGAAGTATCGAACACAAGGGCAAAACCACGTGACTTGGCTGCGAACTCCATTAGTCATAGAAAGAAGGAGATGTGTTTCCATAGTTTGTACTTCCATGGTTCCAACGTGCGTGTGTGTGTGAGAAAAGAGAGAGAGAGAGAGAGAGAGAGGAGAGAGAGAGAGAGAGAGAGAGAGAGAGGAGAGAGAGAGAGAGAGAGAGAGAGAGTTGTTTGCTGTAAGTGGATTAAAAAAAAGTGAATGCCTTCGGGATAAAGACAAACTTTTTTTCTTTGTGTTTGTGTGAGGGGGGGAGGGGAGGGGACTAGATTCTGGACATCCTTGAAGTTTCAATATAATTGCTGTATACGACCAGATTCTGAGTACAGCTGCAACCCGATGATGATGATGATGATGATGATGATGATGATGATGATGATGATGATAGCAAGATCCGCACGAGAAACAACATCGTCATAGGAACCTGGAACGTCAGGACCCTAACTGCGGAAGGAAAATTAGAAGAACTGGCCCACGAGCTGGACCACTATCGATGGAACGTTCTAGGTATCAGCGAACTGCGCTGGAAAGGCCTAGGTGAAACAACGACTGACAAAGGCCACAAGCTCTATTTCAGCGGTAGAGATGACAGGCACGAACACGGCGTTGGATTCTTGGTCCACAAGAACATTCTAGCCACTGTCATGGGTTGCCGCCCAGTCTCCAGTAGACTCATTACCATCCGTCTGAGAGCAACCCCTTTCAACATTACCATCATCCAGGCCTATGCCCCAACATCAGACTATGAAGACAGCGAAGTGGAGGATTTTTATGAAAATATACAGGCGGTCCTTGACCAAGTGCCGAAGAAGGACATAGTCATAGTGCAAGGCGACTGGAATGCCAAGGTTGGCCAAGATGCGCACCGCAACTGGGGAGACACATGCGGACCCCACTGCAACAACGAGACAAATGACAGGGGTCTGAGGCTATTGGAGTTTGCCAGATACAACAATCTGGTACTGGCAAACACGCTTGGTCTCCACAAAAAATCCAGACGATGGACATGGCACAGTCCCGGCGGGGAACATCACAACCAGATCGACTACATCATGGTCAAGAAACGCTTCAGATCAAGCATCAACATTGGCAGGACACGCACTTTTCCAGGAGCAGACATTGGAAGTGACCACGATCTCGTGATGATGTCTTTCCGGCTCCATTTGAAGAGAGTAAATACAGCAAAGTGCACTAGGCTGAAGTTCGACCTGGACAAACTGCAAGACCCGGAGGTGGCAAAAATATTTCAGGCCACAATTGGAGGGAAATTTGCACCACTGCTTATTTTGGGGGCAGGCGAAGTAGATGTCAACACCATGACCAATACCTTCAACTCAGCTGTAACAGATGCCGCCACTGAGATCCTTGGCAAGCACCGACCAAAGAAGAAGCCGTGGATCACACCTGAACTTTTGGATCTGTGTGATAAACGAAGAGAGTTAAAAAAGAAAAAGAACACCTCACAGGGAGCTGATGTCTACCGAAAAATCAACAATGACATCCGAAAAGGCATGCGCACAGCAAAGGAGAACTGGATAGAAGATCAATGCCAGGAAATAGAGAACAATCTGAACAAGAACAACAGCAAGAAGGCCTACCAGACTGTGAAGCGGCTGACAAGTGTTAAACAGCCCAAAGTCTCCACTATCCAAAGCAAGTCTGGCATTTGCCTTACAGAAGAACAAGAAGTCTTGGACAGATGGACAGAGTACTGCTCTGACCTTTACAACCATACACCAAATGGAGACCCATCAGTTCTAGCATGTCCCGAGAGCAGAGAAGAAGAAGAAATCCTCCCAATTCTCCGGGAAGAAGTTGAGGCAGCAGTGCAATCGCTGAAGAAAGGGAAGTCAGCGGGAGTGGACAACATACCAGCGGAACTGCTACAAGCAGGAGGAGAAGCGATGACTGATGCTCTCACCACTATCTGTAACAAGATCTGGCAGAGTGGGGAATGGCCTACACCATGGACCCAGTCGCTTGTCATCACTCTTCCTAAAAAAGGTAACCTTCAGGAGTGTGAAAATTACCGCACCATCAGCCTCATCAGCCATCCCAGCAAGGTCCTCCTGAAAATAATACTCAACAGGTTGAAACCACAAGCTGAACAAATCATAGCTGAAGAACAAGCAGGATTCATGGCAGGGCGAAGTACCACTGAACAGATTTTCAACCTCAGAATAATCTGTGAGAAATACCTACAGCACCAACAACATCTATATCATGTGTTCATAGACTTCAAGAAGGCATTTGACCGAGTCTGGCATGCAGCTCTATGGGCAACCATGAAAGTGTACAACATCAGCCCTAAAATCATAGAAGTCATCAAAAGCCTGTATGACAAGGCTACCAGTGCAGTCCTCCATAACAGCGTCATCGGGAACTGGTTCAGAACAACAATCGGTGTGCGTCAAGGATGCCTACTCTCTCCAACACTCTTCAACATCTTCCTAGAGCGCATCATGTCAGATGCTCTTGCAGATCACGAAGGCACAGTCAGCATAGGGGGCAGAGCAATCTCCAATCTTCGTTTTGCGGATGATATTGATGGATTGGCTGGAGAGGAACAAGAACTTGAACAGCTTGTACAGAGGCTTGACACCACCTCCAGAGCTTATGGAATGGAAATAAGTGCAGAGAAGACCAAAATGATGACCAACAACACCAATGACATCAACACGGACATCAAAGTACAAGGCCAATCCCTCAACACAGTGCACAGCTTCAAATATTTAGGAGCCATTGTGTCAGACAATGGGTCTCGACAGGAAGTCCTCTCCAGGATCGCACAAACAACTGCTGCCCTGACAAGGTTGAAGCCCATTTGGAAAGACAGAACCATCAGTCTACATTCCAAAGTAAGACTGCTGCGATCTCTGGTCATCTCCATCTTCCTATATGCTTGCGAAGCATGGACCCTCACAGCAGATCTCCAACGAAGAATACAAAGCATGGAGATGAGGTGCTACAGAAGACTTCTGTGCATTTCCTATACCCAACACATCACCAACGTTGAAGTCCGACAGACCATCACACAAGCCATTGGACAACACGATGACCTGCTCACAGTGGTGAAGAAACGGAAACTCCGATGGTATGGCCACGTCACCAGATCATCAGGCCTTGCAAAGACCATTCTGCAAGGCACAGTGCAAGGAGGTAGAAGAAGGGGGAGACCGAAAAAGAGGTGGGAGGACAACATTCGAGAATGGACTGGTTTGACACTGAGCGAAGCCATGAGGGCTGCTGAGGACAGAGAAAGATGGAGTATGCTGGTTAAGCGATCATCTGTGGTGCCCCTACGACCTTCGGGTTATGGGACAGGATAGGATAGGATAGGATGATGATGATGATGATGATGATGATGATCATGATCATGATCATGATGATGATCATGATCATGATCATGAGGTAGACAAAATTCATTCTGACATTGTTCCAGTGAGAGGTAGAATTATATTTGGTAATTTTGTTCTTACTTTTCTTTTAGCGTTCTATATAGCGCTTTTATAGTTCAAGAGGTGCTCAAGGCGCTGGCAAATGCACAATCGAACTCAAAACCACCCTAGGCTCCCACTTGCTGCGTTAGCCGCATTGTCGGACTGCCCAAACAACTGAGCACTGTCCTGGGCGACCAGGGATGAAGGATGGGTGTATTCATGTAGCAGGCACTCACCCGTCTAGGACATGAGCGTCAGGATCTTTACAGATCTTGCGACAGACTAGACCTCGGCTTATTCGGTCATCCGAAGGAGCATCATTTATGAAATGCCATTTCTGTTGCAGATCCGTTCGTACGTGTTTCGCTGCTGGTGGAAGGGAAAAAGATTAAGAGGAAGAAGACATCGGTCCGACGAGCCTCCATCAACCCCGTCTGGAACGAGGCCCTGGCTTTCAACGTCCCCGCCGAGGTGCTGCCCAAGGTCACCTTGGAGATCAGCGTCCTTGATCATGACCTTTTGGGCCACGGCGACATACTGGGGTCATGCGTGCTAGGGGCGGGCACGAGCGGGGAAGAGCTCAGTCACTGGAAAGAGATGATGGGCAACCAGCGAAAGTCTATCGCCATGTGGCACACGCTGAAGAAATAGTGGCCCTCCGTCACACAGCGTTTCCTGAGAGAAGAGAAGACAAAAGAAGAGAGAAAGAAGAGGGGAAAAAAGCAACAGGGAGAGAGAAGCAGAAGATGAAGAAGAATGAGAAGGAAGAAAAGAAAATGGAGACAATAACACGAAGAAGAAGAGAAATTGATAAAGCACCCGATACACATTGGTCGAAGGCTACTAGAAGCATGCTGTAGTAGTCGCCTCAACAGGCATAAAGCATGCTCTCATGCTTCAGAGCACTGCTTCCTATACGCTTCAAGCCCTAGGAGCATTGACCCATGAACTCATGAAAATAGAAAATGTAAGTTTCGTTTCCTCTAGGGGACGAATGAGGTCAAACTGTATTTCTTTCTAGGTCAACTGTCTTTTACGAACCGTTTGAGAATGTTTTTGAACCGTTTGTTGACGCCGGATAGTGTCCTCACTTGGTTTCATACAATTTAAGAATCCAACAAGGCAAATGGGTTGTTGAGACGGTAAGAGCGGAATGTTGTAGAGCAACATTCTGTACATATTTACAGTGAAATTGCGCTTTTTTCCGTCACTATAGGACTTGAAGAGTATAGGAAGCAGTGCTCTGAAGCATGAGAGCATGCTTTATCGCCTGTTGAGGCGACTAGTAAAACATGCTTCTGGCAGCCTTCGACCAATGTGTACCGTACCGGATGGATAAAGAGGAGAAATGGAAGAAGACAAAGAAGGGGGATCGCAAAGAAGAAGAAGAAGATGAAGAAGAAGAAGAAGAAGAAGAAGAAGAAGAAGAAGAAAGAAGAAGAAGAAGAAGAAGAAGAAGAAGAAGAAGAAGAAGAAGAAATAAAAGAAGAAATAAAAGAAGAAAAAGAATGCACAAATTGAAGATATAAGATCAGGTTACTGCGGTTAATGAATTTTAAAAATGTACTGATTAAATGGAATTGGATGAAGACCTCTGAAAACAGATATCAGAAAGACGGGTAACAGAGTTGAAGGAGTTAAAACACACTAGACTAAACGATTCTCTTTATATGTATATCAGTTGATAAATAGATTACCCAAACCAAAACAATAGAAAACAGAGGCGGAAAAGATGAATTCAAATTAATAAATACCTGGGGGGGAAATATATTGCAAAAGGGAAACTACTTCGAAGCCAATGCTTATTATTATAAAGAGTTTCTAACAGTATTAATATTACGAACTGACAAGACAATATATATTGATTTATAATTAATCTAAAACTCTAGAGTTCGATTTTTGCGAAAGTGAAAAACGAATTATTTTTTTATATAACGTATGGTGCAAAATGATGTACAGGAAGCATGGATTTAACATGTAAATGTAGACCAAGGGAGACAATTTTACAAATGGCGGGCCGGTGGTTTGTTTCGCTAACTAGAACTATACACTGGTGTTGTTTTTTTCTATTGGAGTTTAGAAGAAATGTCACATTAGCTTTCAACTATATTGGAATACGATTTCACGGCACTGGACACATTTCTTGACATCTACTGCAGACATACCGAAATGGCGAAGACTCGTCGCGTCCGCATCGCTCAACAGACCATGAGAGAATATGTTTTGCTTCTGTATGAGAAACGGTTAAGGAGTTTTGCTTGTCTGGCCAACAATGAGTCTGCGTTTGTTGTGTTTTACATTGTAAATAAACTCGATTCAAGGCCTTTGAGGTTGTATTGAGACAATTATGAACGTGCTGAGCAACGTGTCATAAACTTTATGATAAAGGATCGTCCTTTCATAAATGTAGCCAAGGGCCTACACTTTTGTGTGTGTGATTCAATAATAATAATAATAATAATAATAATAATAATAATAATAATAATAATAATAATAATAATACGTTAAAAACAAAATAATAGAATGGTATTTACTTGGAACAAATCTGTGAATAATAGCTGGAACAAAATGAACATTATTAAACAGTATTGTCAAAGAAACGGACTGGGCTTGAGATTTCAAAGAATTGACACTTGCTGCGAAATCTTGATAATGGCGGGTAATGTTTGCCGAGGCAAGAACATTTAAAATGTGTTTAAATAAACTCTGGTCCAGGTGTTGTTCTTTGGCAAGTCAGCTTCGAAAGCCAGGAATTAAAATAAGCTTATTATTGGGTTTTGAACATTTGCAAGGAATGACTACCGTACTTGTCCACTTAGAAATGGACCAGGAACGCCCTTGGAGTACTAATATGGAAATGTGCATTGTGCATTGTGGACAAAGCCAGTGAAATATGACTGAAGACAATACGACAATTTGAAGCAGTCAAAGGAATGCTCAGGTTCATTAACACACGGAAACTTAAATGTAACAGTTTGGCAGTAGAAGTCTGTGGAGGAAGGATTACCTGACCGAAGGAGACAAACAACACTAGGGTTTTTCAGAATGTTGCAATAGAACCTGTGAATCGTTGATAATGTCAAAGACAGAAGAAGAAGAAGAAAACAGTTAATACAGAGCATTGTCGCCTGGAATCAGAGGGAAAAATGGATGGTGTGCATTTGAGCGTGGGCGTTGTGGTTGGTCTACAGACAGGTCCTTGGGGCAAGCCCTGGATTGGTTGACTGATTGCGTACCACTAACAGTTATGTAAGCTACATATATATATAGCCTGGTCATTGGACTAACATAATGATATCATCTTGTTACAGTCTAAATTATAACAAAGTGTTGGGGTAGCTGTTGTCATGGCGTTGGTATTTTAAAACAAAAATATTGACATTCTTGAAAAATAATATTATAGACACAAGAATTAATATATGGAAAAGTATTGAGAATGATGAAAAAATGATCTTCTTGGGTGAGAAAGGATGAGGGAGGGGGTGGTTGTTAAACAGAAATGCCGAAATTATTGAGTAGTAAAATATTTATATAAATTATTGAGAAGGATAAACATTTTTGCTCTTGGCATCAGAGTATTTTCGAGCATGGTCGGAATTTCTAATAACGCTTCGTTCCGTATCATGGCTGGTTAGTAGTTAGATCTTTTTATTTTAATTATTACAATAATAGACCAAGCAATGCAACATAGTAGACCTATGGATGGGGTCTATATGAGATGCACAACCAGCAAAAAAACAGTGTAGATGTATACGATACAAGTGTTCTGCTTCACCCTATAATTTTCGGCGGCGTTCGAACCATGTACAATAAGGAAATTAATATAGATGTACGATTGTCATTTGTGTGATGTGTGGTCATGTACGTGTCAGGGGTCCAATCCTCTTAAAGCTGAGAGACTTTTGGGTTGTTTTTAGGAAGAAGAAAGTGCGATGATGATGATGATGATGATGATGATGATGATGATGATGATGATGATGATGATGATGATCCATAATGTGCTTTGCTAAATTATTAATAAAAAAATATATCTATATATTATTGTGTCACATAAAATTGCATAGTAATAATATTATTGCTCTATTTCAATATTTCTTGTGTTCAAAATCGATGTTGTAGTTGTTTTTGTGTTGTGTGTGACAATATATAACAAATGTTCCGTTGTGCTAATAAATATTAATGTGCGTTGATGTAATATTTAACATATATATTCCATTCCAATGAATGGATCAACCAATCGGATGGTCGCCAGATCGCACTGTGTATGTAAAATGACGGCTTCTAAAAAAAAATAACCTCTGCTTTTCTGAATCTCTCAAACTTTCACTCCAGTGGAGTTCACGAACAATCGTGCTTGACGCTGTACCTTGAAATGGTTGACATAGAACTGGATGGTCATTGCTACTTTGTTATAGACCATACAATATAACTTTTAGGCCGCCTACAACAGTAAAGTAACACTGTTTCCACATCTCGTAAGTAGTTTTCAAGCTACATGTGTTTGAAGAAATGTGCCCCCGCAAGGGCTATGTATTGAGACCCAACTTGTTTTCTGTTCCTGCATACTTACCTTGGAGATGCGTTGGACTCATTTCTGTCGTGGACAGACATATACTCTTGTAAACGGTCCAAAAGTTTTTGGGTCCTGGATTTTAAAAAAGTTAGAACTTAAAGTTAACAGGGTAAGCATATTAGCGCAATTTTCAACTGACATGCTAACGGTAATTAATTTTTTGTTAGAAGTATTTACAACTTTGAAATAATTACTCCCAACGATTTTTAGGACATTGCTTGGAACAGTGTTTCTTCGTATAGTTCTCGTTTTAAATAACGTCAAATTGAGGAAAGGCAAGAAAATATTAAGTTAAAGTATTTTTACAACGTGTTTTCTATGACAGACATTGTTAATGTATTTCTACATAACGGTGGTGTAATAATTTGGAACTTTTGAGGTTGGTCAAACAGGCAGTACAATGTAACGTTGTATGACTGTCACCAAAAACATTTTAAATAGGTTGGGTTAGGTAACTTTAATCGACAATTATTAGACGTTTGGAATATTTTGCGCAAACTGACAAAAGAAAACTGCACTGACAAACAAATTACAGTAATGGTCTTTCTTAAAATTAATTACAATTGAAGAATATTTACAGAGTTAACTCAAACAAATAAGGAGAAATAGAATTATATTCTGAAGTTCAACATGTTTATATTCTCAAACTAAAACATAGGTCTATTAATACAATATTCTATTAAGAAAATTTATCAACTAAACAAACGTTTGTATTCATAAACAATGGCCAAAGAAGGCATATCTAATTTTCAAAATTTTCGACTTATTTTATTTATTAAAAAGACAAAAAAACTTTTCCTCGGGGTTAAATGCATTTCAATTCGCTCCAGTTCAACAAATCTTTATCACCATCGAAAGAAATTATGTACAGCCATTTGTGTGGCGTTTGAATAAATAGAAGCATAAAAATAAACGACAATGTTTTACAAATTAACAATTGCAAGTTACACCAAAAAGCCTTAAGTAGAGATTCATTCAATTTTGTTAACCCCACACACACATACCTTATGCGCCCCAAATCACACATGTAGGCCATAATAAAAAACATAAAAACAAACTTCGTTGTTATTACATTCATTACAATACATTATCAGGAATACAGTAATTATTGCAAATAAAGTATTAACATGAGAAAAGTTACTAAAAATTATCATTTATTTTTAAGTTGCAGCATGAAATAAAATCAAGCTTATATTCTAAGATCCTGGAGTCAAGTTTCCTGTCAAATTTCTCCGACTAAATCTTCAACTGCCTCAAATCTTCAAAACCGTAAATGTATGCATGTTGCTATTGCTGTCGTGTTAGTAAAATGACGGTTTACATACACCTGGTCTGTCTGTTCTATCTGTTAGTGTGTTTTCGTTAAATCAAGATGTTGCCTTGGTTTCGGCAGTTCGTGTTGTATGTGGAAGTCTGTACAAAGTAACCAATTACAAATTATCATTCTAATACTGCTTGTGTTTATGCCTAATACAGTACTTTAGGCTCTGTATATACATGGATTGATATTACCGTGATATTGTTGATGTGATGACAATTGTTGTGATTGTACGTGTGTACAGTGATGGTTGGATTTATTCAGTCATACGTTTTTATGTTGTCACCAACCCCATAAGTTTAATAATTATGTTGACCGAAAATTTCACAAAATATACGGTGTACTTGTTATGGGTCCATATTGAAGGTATGAGGTAATATTGAAGGGATATTAATAATGAGGGATAGGGAAATGAGGGATAATATTGATAGACACAGCAGCTCAACCAAAGCTTTCCAGATTTTGAGGTTAGGTCAGCCAGGCTAGCTATAAATAGCTTCGCCGATGCTTCCTTTCACTGGAAGGGGGGTGCGCAAGCTATAAATAGCCCGCAGCTAGCGAAACGCGGAGGCACTGAAAAGTGCTGCTCACACAGGAAGTGAGCTGGTGTGTAGAGACGATATATTAGACACAAAATACACTTTTTTGGGTATAATTGTGTCCCTCCAATTCAGTCTTTGGAATTGTAACTTGGTTTAATAGAATTCCTATCATTCATGTACTTTTGGAGAATAGCGATTAATTTGAAGAGTGTTTTTTTTTTTAAATTAACAAGTTCTCGTTTAACAAATGGGAGTGGGGATAGTGAGGGAAGGGGGAGGGGGGTAACTGTCTCCTGTGTTTCACCCAGCTCTTTTTATCCCCCTTTATTTATATCGTAAGGTCTCAGCTTAGATTTTTACCACCCAAAATTGCCTACAGAAATAACCTGCTCAAGAACATCAGACAAGAAATTGCCTGCTTTTGCGTTTAAATTATTTATACATCTTTCTTCCTCCATGGAAACAAAATAAATTTCAATTGATTTTGTGCATTTAGTCTATATATAACCTTTTTTCCCTGCAAAATAGAATATTTTCATACCTATGTTTTGCTTATCAAATTATGCTATTGTTTCCATAAACCCTATAACAGACTTATTTGGTTTGCATGTTTAGCAATGGAACAGTTTAAATGTTTAATTGAGTTTGGTTGCTACCCATGTCTGAGAGCATTCTCCTACCAGAAAATAATTAATCGTCGAATACCAGTAGATGTGATTTCGTCGCAAATGCAATTTATTGATTTGTTAAATTAGGAAGTTTACTTTAAATTTTTGTCAACAATGCCGAATAACAGTTGAATGCGTGGACTTGTTTGCCCCCCAAATGTCTGTGCTACTTTCTATTTTCTATTTTCCCGTTGTTGAACTCTTTAGTTGCAGACGTCATTAATTTCTATTATTTGTAAAATTTGATTGACAAAAATAGTTTGGAGCATCATAAGGTGTTGCTGGCATGCTTTGAAAACTATGTATTTGTTTTCTAAACAGCGGCTTAACACAGAAATTTTGTTAAACACGGGAATTTGGTTGACATTAGTATTTGCTTGGCAAAAGTGGCCGAGCATATGAATTATGCTTGCGACCAATATTATGTATTCGCTTTGGAAACAATAGGCAACATATAAATCATGCAATATCTGAAAACATATTGTATTGCTCGGTGTGGGTAAATCCATCTTCCTATACGCTTGCGAAACATGAACCCTCACATCAGATCTCCAACGAAGAATACAAAGCATGGAGGTGAGGTGCTACAGAAGACTTCTGGGCATTTCCTATACCCAGCACATCACCAACGACGAAGTCCGACTGACCATCACACAAGCCATTGGACAACACGATGACCTGCTCACAGTGGTGAAAAAACGGAAACTCCGATGATATGGCCACGTCACCAGAGCATCAGGCCTTGCAAAGACCATCCTGCAAGGCACAGTGCAAGGAGGTAGAAGAAGAGGGAGACCGAAAAAAGAGGTGGGAGGACAACATTCGAGAATGGACTGGTTTGACACTGAGCGAAACCATCAGGGTTGCTGAGGACAGGGAAAGATGGAATACGCTGGTTAAACGATCATCTGTGGTCCCCTACGACATCCGAGTTATGGGATAGGATAGGATAGGGCAAAACCTGTTCTTCGTTAGCGAAGTTGTGGGAGCAAATGCCTTTGGTTGGCTACAGTGTGGTGTGTGTGGTATTCGTGGCATGTGCTCGTGAGTGTGGTCGCTTATTACTCTCAATTGCTTGTACAATTATTTGTTACATTTCTACTTTGCTAGTTTGTTTCCATTGGTCAAAGTCAGTAAGAATGTTACCTGTAATTTCTTTTGTTTATGTCAACTGCATTTTCATAGCGCTTGGGTAATAATAATGTTGATATTAGCATATAATTATGGAACATGTTGTAGAGTGTCAGTGATATAGATGCATATTTCCCAGCATACAACAACAAATGCATGTGCGTGTCTATTTTAAACTGTATTTATTGGTTTAATGGTTATTTGGTTGGCAATTTAGTTTGTCTATTCTACCTTATTTTACGTATTTAAAATGAACAATGTTACTATGGAAATCATTTTGTGACATGATGCATGTTGGCATTGTTCAAACATGAACATAAAGCAGTCGATTTATTTACAGAATTCACACTTGTTGCTATTTAAAAAGAAACATATTTATTTTGTATTTAAATACCTTTTCAATATTTTGTCGTCAATGTACAGTGATTGTTTAAGCGATAATAATATTTTTCTCATTGTTCAAAGTGAGAACCATGTTTACTTGTTTAATCAGTTAATTGTTTGTTACTGAGTGTTGCAAACGTTGCAATAATGTATACAGTGATGGAAAAATGTATTGCCATTGTTGTTCAGCGTTTCTCTGTGATTATGGTATAAGTGCAAAACCCATAGCACAAACTTTAATTCTGTAATTTGTTTGGTTGTTTCTTTATATTTTCATTTATATTTTGGTCAATCTCTATGTATGAATGAAAACAGAAAATTGTGACATTCTGTATTCTTCTGTATTTTGAATAATTTGTTGAACATCACATTGACAATACAGAAAATGAAAAGGTTTTGAAATATTCTAGTTTCCATTTTCAATTTTCATGTATCTGTTCAACAACATTAAGGAATAAATAAAACAGACATTTGGACCTACTGTTTAATTTAAAATAACAAAGGTATATATGTATTGCTGTGACCTTTTTGTCGTGTACTGTGCCTGTTCTCGTGCCTGTGGTATCGTAAGCATATTCATGGATGTGATGTAATTAACCATAAAAGCGCAATTAAGTTGTTTTATGTACTTTAATGATTTTAATAAATCACATTTTATCACACGATTTAAGATTATTTTTTTCTTTTATTGAAACATTAGGTTAACCGGTTTTCAAGATTGTATGGAAATTGTTGAGCGTTGCTAGACTTGCTGTGTAAAACTGCAGATTTAAGAAGACAAAGTAGGAAAAGATTGGAGCAATTTATAGGCTGTATCTTGGCCTAAGAATAATGTGCTCAACAGTTTTGCCTTCTTGTGCCCCAGTGTTGAAAATCATTGTAAACAACACGAGAACTTCAGTGTATCGTAGGGGTCACAGTTATTAGTTTAAAGTGTCATGTAAAAGAGTTTTTGAAATTACAGTGTGTGCTTTTAAAATAAAGAGACCAGAGATTGAAGTTAAGATTTGGTTAATATGACAATATGTGCTTTTGAAAACTACTGTAGTTTGGAAGTTAAGATTTGGTAATTATGACAATATGTGCTTTTAAAGTTAAGATTTAGTTAATATGACAATTGTGCTTTTAAAACAGAAGTGGTGTTGATGGTAATGTTTGGTTAATATGACAAATTTATGCTTTTAAAACAGAAGTTGTTTTGAACTTCAGATTTGGTTAATATGACAATAATGTGCTGTTCTCTCCCCACCCCCCACCCCACCGCCCCACTCCCCCCCCCTCCGTAGGGGTACCCGGGGGTTCTAATAAATAGTATCCCCACTTTCTGGAAATTTAGTGCTTTAAATTCCCATTGTCACTGTCTTTCTCCTTTGTTCTCCCTCATTCCTACTCTGTTCTATCAAGCTACTATACAATCTTCTTCGTTATACCAGACACATACCCTTTCTCTTGAAAACTCTTCCAAAACTCCTCATTTGTGTATGAGGTCTGTTGGATCAGCTTGGGGATATTGGACGCTTTCTTCAAAATGGTCACTGGGACTTCCTATGATATTATTATTTAGCAATGTAGGCATTTTATATGTATGTGTTCTGTTGATATTTTATAATATTGATATTCTATTTTGTTTTTTGTAAACGGAGGTTCGATAAATTAGAGTATAGCCTCAGAGTCCCCTGCGTGGGATGTCTTTATTGTACAGTGACCGGCTGGTGGAGGGCTTTCAGTGTTACCACTAGGGTTGTTTCGGCAGATCTTTTATGCGGATCAGGGGTGAGTCCTCTTTCAGCGAAGTTGTGGTCTCAATTTTGTGATCCTGATTTGGCCCTTTGCAGTCCGCTGGACCCTGTAAGCAATGACTAACTAACTAACACACACACAACAAACGTGCATCCATCACTGAAATCTGTGGTGTAGAGACAGAGGCGTCGCTATTTATTTAGCAAATGGAAAGAACCTGCTCCCCCCCCCCCCCCCCCCATTTTTTTATGTGTGAGTGACGGCATCCAATACCATTTGATTGACGTGAAGCAGGAAACCAGGGTACCCGAAGAAAACTCTCTGTTACCTGGAAAGTCTCGTAGCTAAGTCACACTAAGGTGGTCACCTCTAACCTTGTGCCCAAAGTAAAACAAAGTTGTGTTTTTCCGAACTCCCACTCTCACTAGTTGACTCACCTCGCCCACCTCACCCTCCCTCCTCCCCAAACTCTCTCTCTCTTTCCCCTCCCCCCTCCCCCTCACTGACTTTTTAAAGTGAGAATGCATTTTAGTCACAGCCATAATGTCTTGCCCTATAATGTCGTGACTGTAAAATCATGATATTCCAAAGTGTGTGTATTGTTTGATTACATATTAACACAAATCCTTATTCCACATTATTTTGAGCGTTGATAAACTATTGTGATGGTGTATTTGAGGTGCATGTTATGATAACTCCTGTCCGTATTAAGCATTGTGATTGTGTACATGTAATATTCATAAAATGTAACGATACATTATTTTGTGATACATATTTTTAAAGAGCGTTAATATATCGTGTGTGTTCTTTTCTCCTGGAGTGTGTTGTGAATGTTGGTGTCGTGTTGTGTCATTTATTATTGTATAATATAAATATTATTTATGTGACATTATTTTATTAGTTTATAAAATAGATCTCCTTTAAAGTGACAAGATTGTATTGTTTTAGGTATAATTTCAGTGTGCGTAATTTAGCAATTATTTTTGTACATATATTTTTTCAGAGTGTGTTATGAATGCGTCGTGTTGTGCTTTATGGTGTTGTATTGAGTCATAGCTGTACCTATATTGCATAAATTTATGATAATTTATATATTAATTTATTGTTGCACATAGATTGTATACTTACCAAGTGTTTTAAGAGTAATGTGTCCTAGCAATGAATAAGTTGATCAGGTAACTATCATTTATTACTTTCACATACTTAGTAATGTGTCCTAGCAATGTATAAGTTGCTCAGGTAACTATCATTTATTACTTTCACATACTTAGTTTTGATAATGTGGTAAGTGTTGTATTGTTTTCGATTTTGTTTGTTTGTTGTTAGCGGAGTGCGTTTTGTGAATAAGACATGGGCGATGCTTATGTTGTACTAGGTTTTAATATTTTGTTATGTTTATTTTTCTTACTTAATATTAATAGGTTTTATTTTTTACGTTAGATTTATGTTATGTTTATGTTTTAATTTATTTTTGTATGTTTAGTTTTGGTTAAATGTGTTTTAAGTTTTGATTTTTTTTTGGTACGATTTCTTTTTGCCTTTATTATTTGAAAAAAAAATCTTTTTGCGAATGTGTTTGAGTGTGTGGTGTTTTCTTTGATGTCTGTAATACATATAAATATATATTTGTGGACTCGATATTATAAACCAATATTGGAATAAAGAGGAAAAAATATGTGACATTGTGGTTTGAGCTTGCAGGAGAGATGTGTGTGGGTTGGGAGGATGGGGCGGGTAGGAGGGTTTATCACTCTATAATAGTATAGCGCAGAAACAGCTGATCAGCTGAGCTCAAGATGCAGCCCCAAAACAGGAAAGACATCCCACGCACAGGACGCTGAGACTATACTCTAAATTTATCAAACCCCCATTTACAAAAATAAAATAGAATATAAACATCATTATAAAATATAAACAAAACACATAAGCTTACATATAAAATGCCTACATTGCTAAATAATAATATCATAGGAAGCCCCAGTGACCATTTGACAGAAAGCGTCCAATATTCTCCAAAGCTGACCCAACAGACCTCATACACAAATGTGAATAAAAATTATATCCATATCTATATCTATGTGTATATATCATTTTTATTTATTTTCTTTCTCCCTGCTCCTTCCATAATTCTATCTACTCGATCCTACCATCCGCTTCTCTCTCTCTCTCTCTCTCTCTCTCTCTCTCTCTCTCTCTCTCACACACACACACACACACACACACCAGTCCCCCTCACCTTCCCCCCAAAAAAAAAACAAACCCAAACAAATAAAAACCAAATCCAACCAACAAAACCAGCAATCACAAAAAACTGACTGGAAATAGATTTCTGGTTCCTAATTTATTAACAAAAAACCAATAATAAATAAAATCAAAGCAAAACATAATAAACAAACAAAAATATAAAAGCATAAAACAAAAAACAATATATTACACAAATATAACATAAACTCAATTCACGATGATTCCATGTTATATGAAAAACATTTTTGACAGAAAAGGCTTACAATAATTTTCTACATAGTTCACATACGCAAACATAAAAAGAGAAAATGTGATACAAATTAGATAACTGTAGTAGCGTAATTGATATTATGTACTAGTCCCACGAAAGTAATAGCAATAATAATAATTATTCTATATTGCACAAATACCGGTTACCTGATACAATGTGACTGACAAGAGAAACAAAACTTTCTGAAATACTAGGATTTGAAACAATTTTCTGAATAGGACTGGTTGGACACACCAAATGATGTTACCGACATTTGAAAGAACTTTCTGACTAGAGCTGGTTGGACACACCAAAGGATGGGACCGAGATTTGAAACAACTTTCTGACTAGGACTGGTTGGACACACCAAATGATGTGACCGACATTTGAAAGAACTTTCTGATTAGGACTGGTTGGACACACCAAATGATGCGACCGAAACATTAAATTCAAATTTCTTGATATAATGTAGATGAGAGATTCGTCGGTCAAGCCATAGGGTGTTGTTTGATAAGTTCCAAATTTAACATGAAAGAATTACATATCTTATTTATAAACTAAACTAAAGTATAAAATAAAATAACAACTATAATAAGCTACAAACCTAATATTTAAAAAAATTACACATATTATTTTAAAAATAAAATAAAATAATGAAAACTACGATACCTTGAATAAAATCACACTTCAGTTAACACACACTTACATATAACGTACATATAATTATTGTTTTGTAAATGCTATCGTAGCACCGGGGAGGCACGGTGGTCTAATGGTAGTGCTTTGGCTTGCGGACCTCAAGGTCCCGGGTTCGAGCGCTGTCCGGGCCGCGAACTTAGTTCCAGTCATTCGCCTAAAAGGGCAATTACCGAAGTCGAACGAAGCTCTCCGAGTCGAGCGAAGCTATCCGATGTTTTACGAACGAATGCTGGCAGGACTACGTGAAACCACAGGCTGGGAAGTCTCGTCTTTCGTAGTTACTACGTACGTATGTAGGAGGCCCACGAGTTTACAAAGACAAAGAAAAGACTTCAGAGCCTGTGGTGAAACATCCGTGCTTAAAAATATCCGCTGTTGCTTCTAGATCTAATTCTATTTCGATCTGCACAGCTTCAAGCTGTAAGTCAAGTCGAGATTCGCATTTTGAAGCAGTTAGTATTATTATTATTATTTTATGATGATTAATATACTGACACAATTAGTAATAAAGAGTAAAAGTAATACATAACACCTATTGCACAAATACAACGATATTTCATATCTATATCAACAATAAAACCATGACAAAACTTCCAAGCGCTATGGATACGTTGATGTCCCTTCAGCACAACAAGGCAAAGCAAGTTTATAATGGTCTCAAAAACAGTGACATTTTTATTGCAAGCACCAAAGCAATTATTTATTTAACTAATATTATTCTTGTTAACTGATACAGTAAATTTGTTATATGTATTTCAATTATATGTATTTTAATGAGAAACACGTATTAAAAAAATGTTGCGTGGCAGGCGGAAATTTCCATAAATCATCTGAAAACGTTGGTAAATCTAAAAGAAAAAATAACCAGTAACACCATCTGAATATTTCGGGTTACACCCAACTTCAGCAAAAACAAACAAAACGTCACTGACCATATTTACACCATTGAGCTCGCACAGCAGCACACTATTCTTTTATTTTTTTAAAAGTAGGAATAATAATAATAATAATAATAATAATAATAATAATAATAAATAATAATAATAATAATAATAATAATAATAATAATAATAACAAACAAACAAAACAAATAAATAAATTAAAGATTTAACTAAATAAGTATACTACTACTACTACTACTACTACTACTACTACTACTACTACTACTACTACTACTACTACTAGCGAAGTAAGGTCTTGATTTTGTGGTCCTGATTCGGCTCTTTGCAGTCCGCTGGACCCTGTAAGCAATGAATAACTAATTAGCTATTAATTTAACTCTGATCTCGAGCTGTCTTGATTTTGTGGTCCTGATTCGGCTCTTTGCAGTCCGCTGGACCCTGTAAGCAATGAATAACTAACTATTAATTTAACTCTGATCTCTAGTTATTAAAAAAATTCGTTTAGCCTACTCGTCCTTCTCCGGAAATTTAAAGATTCGAATATTATAAAGTATAGGCCTGAATATTATTAATTAGAATAGATATAGTTTATACATTTATTTACGTATAAAACAAACAATACAGGTCTAATAATTATATTCAGCTAGACGGAGCTAGTGAGCTTCGCGGAGATTGACTTAAAATATATAATGTAGATTAAGCCTATGTGTACTGTATAGCAGTGTCTACTTGGTTCTAGGCAGGAAATGGGGAATGCTATTATTAGCCTTATTAGACAGGACCATCAGTCTACATTCCAAAGTAAGACTGCTGCGCTCCCTTGTCATCTCCATCTTCCTATATGCTTGCGAAGCATGGACCCTCACAGCAGATCTCCAACGAAGAATACAAAGCATGGAGATGAGGTGCTACAGAAGACTTCTGGGCATTTCCTATACACAACACATCACCAACGACGAAGTCCGACAGACCATCACACAAGCCATTGGACAACACGATGACCTGCTCACATTGGTGAAGAAACGGAAACTCCGATGGTATGGCCATGTCACCAGAGCATCAGGCCTTGCAAAGACTGTTCTGCAAGGCACAGTGCAAGGAGGTAGAAGAAGAGGGAGACCGAAAAAGAGGTGGGAGGAGAATATTCGAGAATGGACTGGTTTGACACCGAGCGAAGCAATCAGGGCTCCTGAGGACAGAGAAAGATGGAGTATGCTGGTTAAACGATCATCTGTGGTGCCCCTACGACCTCCGGGTTACGGGACAGGATAGGATTATTAGCCTACTGCTGAGAACTAACAAAATGCAAATCTAATAACGCAACTAATAAATATGGTCGATAATACTATTATGCTCATATTAACAAAGTATACCGTTGCGAAATGCTAATCTGTGTAAATCAAACAGAATTAGAAGCAACAGCGATCATTTTTAA
The DNA here is from genome assembly GCA_036898135.1 of Oncomelania hupensis. Lineage (NCBI taxonomy): Eukaryota > Metazoa > Mollusca > Gastropoda > Littorinimorpha > Pomatiopsidae > Oncomelania > Oncomelania hupensis. The sequence continues at coordinate 60,175,153 of CM072523.1, read as the reverse complement.
TGTCAACTTGTCGTAGTCATGCAAGCATCATTTCGTAACACATCGGAGAGCTTCGTTCGACTTCGGTGATTGCCTTTTTGGGCGAATGACTGGAACTAGGTTGGAAAAAACAAGTGCTTCCCGGACAGCGTGCTGTGTCCCTGGGGAAGACACTTTACTCCCGTTTTCTACTCCTTCGGATGAGAGTATAAACCGAGGTCTAGTCTGTGTGTCGCATGCATTCCATCATAACGGACTTTAAAGATCCTGACTAATAACATGTCCTAGACGGGTGAGTGTCGGTAACAAGAACACACCCAGCATGCACTTGGTTCTTCTCCCCCATCCCTGGCTGGCCAGGATAGTGCTCAGTTGTCCGGTCATCAGACCATGCGCACAAAGGCTGCGGGTGGGCGTCTCGGGCGGTTTGAGTTAGATCCTGTATTGGCCAGCGCCTAGAGTCTAGTCAAGTACGGCGAGATAAGTGCGCTATAAAAATCTTCAATAATAATAATAATAATAATAATAATAATAATAATAATAATAATAATAATAATAATAATAATAATAATAATAATAATTTGTTTGCTTGCTGTGACTAAGCTTTTAGCAACTCTAGATAAAGAACAGGGACGATGGTGAAGAAACGCACATTTCACACAACATATCCGCTCAAAACGCATAAGACATTAGCACAGCCGTTGCACATAAACGCAAAAATAACAGACATTACCAATAAAGAACAGGGAACGATGATGAAGAAACGGAAACTCCGATGGTATGGCCACGTCACCAGATCATCAGGCCTTGCAAAGACCATTCTGCAAGGCACAGTGCAAAGAGGTAGAAGAAGAGGGAGACCGAAAAAGAGGTGGGATGACAACATTCGAGAATGGACTGGTTTGACACTGAGCGAAGCCATCAGGGCTGCTGAGGACAGAGAAAGATGGAGTATGCTGGTTAAACAACCATCTGTGGTGCCCTTACGACCTCCGGGTTACGGGACAGGATAGAATAGGATAGGATAGGATAGGAAAGAACAATCAGTTTGCTTTATAAACAGTTTTCTGTGATAAAATATACAAACGTTATTCAATATATTGTTTACCATCAGCATACATCGTCATTAGCAAGTGGAGCGGCTCGTGCTCTAGCTCTGCTTGTAGGTGGCGGTGTGTGTGTTTGTATGGGTGGGCATGTAGAAACGACGTTAGAGTGACACACTCATGGAACTCCACATGGTTTCTTTTGACTTTTTTGGAAGGGCGCCCTATTTTGACGTCAAAATAGTTCCCTGCTGAGTTAGAGCTGTTTTAGGCCTAGGGTTAGGTTAAGGGTTAGGGTTAGGGTTAGGGTTAGGGTTTGGGTTAGGGGTTAGGGTTAGGGTTAGGGTTAGGGATAGGTTCAAAAATTTGAAAATGTCAAATAATGTCACGAAAATGAAAAGTGTGTCAAAATAATCCCTGTTTTTTTCACAACAGTCATCATAATGTCGTTTTTACAAAAATGTGTGTTTGTGGGTGTGTGTATGCATGTATGTGTGTGTGCATGTGAGAATTTACTATACTACAGGTACTACTGCCTTTATTTCCATTTTAAAATGTTTGCCCATAGATAACACTATAATTTTTTTTTAAAGGGGTACATATATATATTTTTTTTAAATAAATAAATATAGTTATATTGTTATCTATGGGCAAACATTTTAAAATAGAAATAAAGGCAGAAATGGGCCAGATAACTTTTTATGATTTACTATATTGATTTGATACGTTACATCATGGCATCGCACGTGATTATTCCTGAATCGGCCTCAGAGAGACCACTTAAACTGTTTTTAAATATAAAATAATTCCACGACAAGGGAAGTAACCGCTGCTTAACATTCAAAACGAAAGGGAAAGAACTGTTGCTGTCTCCAAAGGTCTGCGGTGAAAGGGAAACGACCCGTACGAGTAAAGAGATTGAAGAGTAGGAAACAAAATTGTCGTTGGTGAACTTGCACTGTTGGTGAACCAGACAGTTTAGTGTCATTTGACATGGGCCGGTATTCTGGATAATAATAATTTATTTTGTAAGGCGCACATTTCAGACAACATATCCGCTCAGAACGCATAAAACATTAGCACAGACGTTGCACATAAACGCAAAAATAACAGACATTACCAATAAATAATAACAATAATAATTGGATACATTAGCAGCAGCAGCAGCAGCAGCAGCAGCAGCTGTAGTAGTAGTAGTAGTAGTAGTAGTAGTAGTAGTAGCAGTAGTAGTAGCAGTAGTAGTAGCAATATATGAAATAAACTTACAATAATAATAATTAAAACGATGATGATGATGATGACGACGACGACGACGATGATGATGATGATGATGATGATGATGATGATGATTATGATGATGATGATGATGATGATGGTTACGACGACGACGACGACGATGATGATGATGATGATGATGATGATGATGATGATGATGATGATGATGATGATGATGATGATGATGATGATAATGGTGATGATAATGGTGACGACGATGATGATGATGATGATTTTTTTTTAACGGGCGCGGAGACAATTGAAAGAATTTTTTAGCTGTGATTTAGTTATATAAAAAAAAGGGGGGGGGGGGTAGGAAAGAAAAAAATCCTATCCAATCCTATCCTATCCCTTAACTCGAAGGTCGTTGGGGCACCACAGATCATCGACTGAACAGTGACTCCATATGTCTCTGTCCTCACCAACCCTCATTTCTTCGCTCAGTGACAAGGCAGTCCATTCTCGAATGTTGTCCTCCCACCTCTTTTTCTGTCTTCCTCTTTTTCTGACTCCGTGCACCGTGCCTTGCAGGATGGTCTTTCCAAGGCCTGATGCTCTGGTGACGTGACCATACCATCGCAGTGTCCGTTTCTTTACCACTGTGAACATGTCATCGTGTTGTCCAATGGCTTGTGTGATGGTCTGTCGGACTTCGTTGTTGGTAATGTGCTGGGTATAGGAAATGCTCAGAAGTCTTCTGTAGCACCTCATCTTCATGATTTGTATTATTCGTTGTAGATCTGCTGTGAAGGGCAATTTTTCGCAACCTTATAGGAAGATAGAGATGACAAGGTAGAGCAGCATACTTACATTGGAATGTAGATTGATGGTCCTGTCTTTCCAAATGGGCTTCAACCTTGTCAGGACAGCAGTTGTTTGTGCGATCATGGAGAGGACTTCCTGTCGGCAACCATTGTCTGTTACAATGGCTCCTAAATATTTCGAGCTAAGCACTGTGTTGAGGGATTGGCCTTGGACTTTGATATCCATGTTGATGCCATTGGTGTAGTTGGTCATCATTTTGGTCTTCTCTGCACTTATTTTCATTCCATAGGCTCTGGAAGTGGTGTCAACCCTCCGTAAAGCGGAGAGTTGGAGATTGCTCCACCCCCTATGCTGACGGTTCCTTCGTTATCTGCAAGGGCATCTGACATGATGCGCTCTAGGAAGACGTTGAAGGGTGTTGGAGGCAGTAGGCATCCTTGACGCACACCGATTGTTGTTCTGAACCAGTTCAATTCAATTCAATATTTTATTTTAAAGTCTCTTCACGTTGTGATTTTAGACCACTTCATTCTCACGCATGGACATACAGACATACAATTAAAACTGAAATGCAACCATAAATAATAACATTAAGCTTATTACTAATAATACTACAAACATTTTCCAACTGCGGACACGTATATTATACGAACTATCTCCATTATTGCAGGACTATGCAATAAAATGTCAATGTCTTCTTGAATACCCACAATGATGTTCTTTTCTTCATAAAGTGATGTCAAAATAGGACATTCATATAAAATATGTTTAACAGATATTGGGAATAAACAAGTACACAAGATATTTTTTGAAAACTTTGTGTTCCATGAATTTACTCTTAGTTTATTAATTAGCCTACACAAATGTCTTGGACAAGCATAATTTTCGACGTTTCTACTCTGAGGTAAATCAGAATGCATACGCTTTTCCAGTAAGGATAATAATTCATATACTGAAGGTGATATGTTATTACATGCAATAGAATTATTTGCTTTCATTGCTCCTTGTTTCGCCAATTTATCAACTACGTCATTCCAATAAATACCCGAATGAGATGGAATCCAGCAAAAGCTGATTCCAATACCTTTAGATACCAAATAATGAATTATAAACTTGATTTCAAATAAAATATCTGTTCTCGTTTTACATGACCAATGTTGCAAAGAATATAATGCTGATTTTGAATCAACACATATAAGGATATTAAAGAAAGCAATTGGGAAGTTACAAATTATGTTTAAAGCCATAAGGATAGCATACAATTCTGCTGTAAATACTGATACATTCTTACCAACATAATATGATTTTTGAATTTTTAAGTCAGGGATCGCAATTCCAGCTCCAGCATCTGATGTTTCTAACACTGACCCATCAGTATAAATTTTTAAATGGTTAGTATATTGCCTTTCGATATGCTCCCTAGCTTCAGTAACAACTAGATTAACATTTTCATTTTTCTTTGTTAGAGAGTAATCAATATCAAATTGTGCATTTGTATGTTCCCACTGCGGAATTTGAGGAATACTTGGTAATATAGGAATAGATGAAATATCAATATTACAAGTTGTTAATATATCATTTGTATAATTTCGTATTGATTGAAGATACGTCAAATTCCTAGCTCTTTTTGGAAAATCTATATTAGAATCAATTAATATTTCTTCTGAAACAGAATTTGGAACTGACAAACCTCTGACTACATATTTTGCAACTGATAATTTTTGTTGTTCAGGAAAAGATAACAGGCAAGCTTCTTTATATGACTTAAGTGTACTTGAATGCACTGGAACACCTAGTGCTATTTTAATTGCTTTACTGTCAATACTTTGCAACTTATTTAGCAATGAATTTGAAGCTGAAAAATATACTTCTTGTCCATAACTAAGCACTGACCTCACTAGAGATATTGCCAAATGAAGTAATGTATTTGTGTCTTGACTCCATGGCTGTGCACAAAGTAGTTTTAAAAAATTTAACCTTTTACTAGCTTTTGATATTAAGTATTTAATATGAAAATTCCAAGATAATTTTGGAGTAAGATATACACCCAGGAATTTTACATTTTGCTCATAATTTAGAATTTTACCATTTAGTTCTAACTTAGGCAAACACTTTGAATTTACACCATTATTAAACAACACCAGGCAGGTTTTTTCCGCAGATAACTGAAGACCATTTTCTATCATAAATACATTTAATTTATTAAGTTCTATCTGATATATCTTTTGTACATAGCTTACAACTCTTTTGCATGTATTTTTCCTTAAATTAGTATTAATCCAAATAGCAACATCATCTGCATATTGCACAACATTAGTGTGTTTAGACATGTCTTTTGGAAGATCGTAAATAAGAATAGAAAATAAAATTGGGGCAATTATTGATCCTTGGAGGGAAATTTGCACCACTGCTTATTTTGGGGGCAGGCGAAGTAGATGTCAACACCATGACCAATACCTTCAACTCAGCTGTAACAGATGCCGCCACTGAGATCCTTGGCAAGCACCGACCAAAGAAGAAGCCGTGGATCACACCTGAACTTTTGGATCTGTGTGATAAACGAAGAGAGTTAAAAAAAGAAAAAGAACACCTCACAGGGAGCTGATGTCTACCGAAAAATCAACAATGACATCCGAAAAGGCATGCGCACAGCAAAGGAGAACTGGATAGAAGATCAATGCCAGGAAATAGAGAACAATCTGAACAAGAACAACAGCAAGAAGGCCTACCAGACTGTGAAGCGGCTGACAAGTGTTAAACAGCCCAAAGTCTCCACTATCCAAAGCAAGTCTGGCATTTGCCTTACAGAAGAACAAGAAGTCTTGGACAGATGGACAGAGTACTGCTCTGACCTTTACAACCATACACCAAATGGAGACCCATCAGTTCTAGCATGTCCCGAGAGCAGAGAAGAAGAAGAAATCCTCCCAATTCTCCGGGAAGAAGTTGAGGCAGCAGTGCAATCGCTGAAGAAAGGGAAGTCAGCGGGAGTGGACAACATACCAGCGGAACTGCTACAAGCAGGAGGAGAAGCGATGACTGATGCTCTCACCATTATCTGTAACAAGATCTGGCAGAGTGGGGAATGGCCTACACCATGGACCCAGTCGCTTGTCATCACTCTTCCCAAAAAAGGTAACCTTCAGGAGTGTGAAAAATTACCGCACCATCAGCCTCATCAGCCATCCCAGCAAGGTCCTCCTGAAAATAATACTCAACAGGTTGAAACCACAAGCTGAACAAATCATAGCTGAAGAACAAGCAGGATTCATGGCAGGGCGAAGTACCGCTGAACAGATTTTCAACCTCAGAATAATCTGTGAGAAATACCTACAGCACCAACAACATCTATATCATGTGTTCATAGACTTCAAGAAGGCATTTGACCGAGTCTGGCATGCAGCTCTATGGGCAACCATGAAAGTGTACAACATCAGCCCTAAAATTATAGAAGTCATCAAAAGCCTGTATGACAAGGCTACCAGTGCAGTCCTCCATAACAGCGTCATCGGGAACTGGTTCAGAACAACAATCGGTGTGCGTCAAGGATGCCTACTCTCTCCAACACTCTTCAACATCTTCCTAGAGCGCATCATGTCAGATGCTCTTGCAGATCACGAAGGCACAGTCAGCATAGGGGGCAGAGCAATCTCCAATCTTCGTTTTGCGGATGATATTGATGGATTGGCTGGAGAGGAACAAGAACTTGAACAGCTTGTACAGAGGCTTGACACCACCTCCAGAGCTTATGGAATGGAAATAAGTGCAGAGAAGACCAAAATGATGACCAACAACACCAATGGCATCAACACGGACATCAAAGTACAAGGCCAATCCCTCAACACAGTGCACAGCTTCAAATATTTAGGAGCCATTGTGTCAGACAATGGGTCTCGACAGGAAGTCCTCTCCAGGATCGCACAAACAACTGCTGCCCTGACAAGGTTGAAGCCCATTTGGAAAGACAGAACCATCAGTCTACATTCCAAAGTAAGACTGCTGCGCTCTCTGGTCATCTCCATCTTCCTATATGCTTGCGAAGCATGGACCCTCACAGCAGATCTCCAACGAAGAATACAAAGCATGGAGATGAGGTGCTACAGAAGACTTCTGTGCATTTCCTATACCCAACACATCACCAACGTTGAAGTCCGACAGACCATCACACAAGCCATTGGACAACACGATGACCTGCTCACAGTGGTGAAGAAACGGAAACTCCGATGGTATGGCCACGTCACCAGATCATCAGGCCTTGCAAAGACCATTCTGCAAGGCACAGTGCAAGGAGGTAGAAGAAGGGGGAGACCGAAAAAGAGGTGGGAGGACAACATTCGAGAATGGACTGGTTTGACACTGAGCGAAGCCATGAGGGCTGCTGAGGACAGAGAAAGATGGAGTATGCTGGTTAAGCGATCATCTGTGGTGCCCCTACGACCTTCGGGTTATGGGACAGGATAGGATAGGATAGGATAGGAGGAATACCCATGTCAATCTGCTGAAAGGAGGAAAATGTTTTACCAACGCGGGTACAAATGTATCTTTGAGATAAAAAATTCTTAAAGTATTGATACATTATTCCGGATATTCCTATATTCTTCAATTTGTAAAGTAAACGTGCATGCCAAACACTATCATACGCTTTACGTACATCAAAAAATGTTGCTAACGTAGACTTTCTACGAGAAAACTGCTTTTTTATATGTATGTTAGTTTAACTAAATGATCGGTAGTACATCTTCCTTTTCTAAAACCTGCTTGATTTAAAGGGAAAATAGAATTTTTCTCACAATAATGATGCATTCTATTAAGAATAATCTTTTCCATTAATTTTCCAGCTTGAGATGTTAATGCTATTGGTCGGTAGCTATCTAATGATGATCTTGTTTTGCCTTGTTTTAGAACTGGAATTACAACTGACTTCTTCCAGATATCAGGAAGAGCTCCATTTAACCAACAAGTTTGGTAAAATGAGTGAAGTAACTGTTTCCAAATATCAGGCAAATGGATCAACATTTGATAAGAAATGGCATCAATACCAACAGCAGATTTATTGGAATTAAAGGAATTTAGGGCTTCTAAAAATTCATCGTAGGGTGTGGATCTTCATAATCTTCTTTTTGTTCTTCTTTTTAACCTAAAACGATTCTGAGATTCATCAAGACTTGAAGACAGACTATTTTCTGCAAAATGTTTAAGAAATGATTCAGCTTTAACTAAAGAACTGGGAAAAGGATTATTTTCAACTTTTACAGGATAGTTTTGAAGATGGTAACCATTTTTTATTTGCTTTACCTTTTTCCAGACCTTGTATGTATCTTTTGATTCTGAAACTTCAGTTTTACAAAATTCTGTCCAATATTTAAGTTTTGCTTGCGCAATAATTCTGTTGCATTGTATCTTTGTACGTTTCATTTCATTGTGATTTTCTGGTGTTTTGTTCTTTAACCATTTTTTAAAATGATCCTTTTTAGTGTGTACAGCTAGAGCACAATCTTTGTTCCACCATGCATTGTATTTACGGTTTTTATAAAATTTGCATTTAGGTATTGAATATTCAGCAGCCTGAATAATAATATTTGTAAAATTTAAATAAAAAGTGTTAATATCTTCATGAATAATGGAGTCGATGTTTTGGGATGAGAAAAATGTTTTAAAATCTGTCCAATTTGCACGATTGTATTGAAACTTTGGAATGTTATCTTCAGTGTTCACATCTTCATCAATTATATCCTCATTTAATTCTATATGAATGGGGATATGATCACTACCCAAAGTATCATTAGTTGTAGACCAAATGCAATTAACAGCAAGATCAGGAGATATTAAGGATAAATCTATCGCAGTAGCTTTGTGAGTTGACACATCAGGAATTCTGGTATATGAATGTCGCGAAACGAAACGCTCGCGAGAATTTTTATTTTCCAAGTGCAAATTGTTTTATAGAGTGCCTGTGCTAGATTTAGAAATATGACGTCAATTTTGCTGCGTGTCAATCGCCATTTTGTGTATTCCTGGAAAAGAATAAAATGGACGATTTTTATCGATGATTCTTTTGTGTGAAAGTTTGTGATTAATGCCAATAATAAAATTTTAGGGAAAGAAAAGAGGTTGTGAACTATTAATTTTATAAAATATAATATTTGAGGTGATAGGTCATTTGTTTGCGTTGGGAAATTTTCATTGGTTGTTTTAATGATAAAAGTATGGTAACCTTAGTAAAATGAAACAGAGGCGAAATCGGTTAGGAAAACTGTCAATCAGTTGGGAAAGAGATCTAGACTGGACAGGGAGGATTCTACCCAAGCTCCGAGGCAACTTATTCAGTAATCAACAACGGCAGTTTAGCTGGAATGAAGTCCAGTTTGGAAGCGGAGTTGTTTCTCGGAATGCTTGGGTAGAATCCTCCCTGTCCAGTCTAGATCTCTTTCCCAACTGATTGACAGTTTTCCTAACCGATTTCGCCTCTGTTTCATTTTACTAAGGTTACCATACTTTTATCATTAAAACAACCAATGAAAATTTCCCAACGCAAACAAATGACCTATCACCTCAAATATTATATTTTATAAAATTAATAGTTCACAACCTCTTTTCTTTCCCTAAAATTTTATTATTGGCATTAATCACAAACTTTCACACAAAAGAATCATCGATAAAAATCGTCCATTTTATTCTTTTCCAGGAATACACAAAATGGCGATTGACACGCAGCAAAATTGACGTCATATTTCTAAATCTAGCACAGGCACTCTATAAAACAATTTGCACTTGGAAAATAAAAATTCTCGCGAGCGTTTCGTTTCGCGACATTCATATACCAGAATTCCTGATGTGTCAACTCACAAAGCTACTGCGATAGATTTATCCTTAATATCTCCTGATCTTGCTGTTAATTGCATTTGGTCTACAACTAATGATACTTTGGGTAGTGATCATATCCCCATTCATATAGAATTAAATGAGGATATAATTGATGAAGATGTGAACACTGAAGATAACATTCCAAAGTTTCAATACAATCGTGCAAATTGGACAGATTTTAAAACATTTTTCTCATCCCAAAACATCGACTCCATTATTCATGAAGATATTAACACTTTTTATTTAAATTTTACAAATATTATTATTCAGGCTGCTGAATATTCAATACCTAAATGCAAATTTTATAAAAACCGTAAATACAATGCATGGTGGAACAAAGATTGTGCTCTAGCTGTACACACTAAAAAGGATCATTTTAAAAAATGGTTAAAGAACAAAACACCAGAAAATCACAATGAAATGAAACGTACAAAGATACAATGCAACAGAATTATTGCGCAAGCAAAACTTAAATATTGGACAGAATTTTGTAAAACTGAAGTTTCAGAATCAAAAGATACATACAAGGTCTGGAAAAAGGTAAAGCAAATAAAAAATGGTTACCATCTTCAAAACTATCCTGTAAAAGTTGAAAATAATCCTTTTCCCAGTTCTTTAGTTAAAGCTGAATCATTTCTTAAACATTTTGCAGAAAATAGTCTGTCTTCAAGTCTTGATGAATCTCAGAATCGTTTTAGGTTAAAAGAAGAACAAAAAGAAGATTATGAAGATCCACACCCTACGATGAATTTTTAGAAGCCCTAAATTCCTTTAATTCCAATAAATCTGCTGTTGGTATTGATGCCATTTCTTATCAAATGTTGATCCATTTGCCTGATATTTGGAAACAGTTACTTCACTCATTTTACCAAACTTGTTGGTTAAATGGAGCTCTTCCTGATATCTGGAAGAAGTCAGTTGTAATTCCAGTTCTAAAACAAGGCAAAACAAGATCATCATTAGATAGCTACCGACCAATAGCATTAACATCTCAAGCTGGAAAATTAATGGAAAAGATTATTCTTAATAGAATGCATCATTATTGTGAGAAAAATTCTATTTTCCCTTTAAATCAAGCAGGTTTTAGAAAAGGAAGATGTACTACCGATCATTTAGTTAAACTAACATCACATATAAAAAAGCAGTTTTCTCGTAGAAAGTCTACGTTAGCAACATTTTTTGATGTACGTAAAGCGTATGATAGTGTTTGGCATGCACGTTTACTTTACAAATTGAAGAATATAGGAATATCCGGAATAATGTATCAATACTTTAAGAATTTTTTATCTCAAAGATACATTTGTACCCGCGTTGGTAAAACATTTTCCTCCTTTCAGCAGATTGACATGGGTATTCCTCCTATCCTATCCTATCCTATCCTGTCCCATAACCCGAAGGTCGTAGGGGCACCACAGATGATCGCTTAACCAGCATACTCCATCTTTCTCTGTCCTCAGCAGCCCTCATGGCTTCGCTCAGTGTCAAACCAGTCCATTCTCGAATGTTGTCCTCCCACCTCTTTTTCGGTCTCCCCCTTCTTCTACCTCCTTGCACTGTGCCTTGCAGAATGGTCTTTGCAAGGCCTGATGATCTGGTGACGTGGCCATACCATCGGAGTTTCCGTTTCTTCACCACTGTGAGCAGGTCATCGTGTTGTCCAATGGCTTGTGTGATGGTCTGTCGGACTTCAACGTTGGTGATGTGTTGGGTATAGGAAATGCACAGAAGTCTTCTGTAGCACCTCATCTCCATGCTTTGTATTCTTCGTTGGAGATCTGCTGTGAGGGTCCATGCTTCGCAAGCATATAGGAAGATGGAGATGACCAGAGAGCGCAGCAGTCTTACTTTGGAATGTAGACTGATGGTTCTGTCTTTCCAAATGGGCTTCAACCTTGTCAGGGCAGCAGTTGTTTGTGCGATCCTGGAGAGGACTTCCTGTCGAGACCCATTGTCTGACACAATGGCTCCTAAATATTTGAAGCTGTGCACTGTGTTGAGGGATTGGCCTTGTACTTTGATGTCCGTGTTGATGCCATTGGTGTTGTTGGTCATCATTTTGGTCTTCTCTGCACTTATTTCCATTCCATAAGCTCTGGAGGTGGTGTCAAGCCTCTGTACAAGCTGTTCAAGTTCTTGTTCCTCTCCAGCCAATCCATCAATATCATCCGCAAAACGAAGATTGGAGATTGCTCTGCCCCCTATGCTGACTGTGCCTTCGTGATCTGCAAGAGCATCTGACATGATGCGCTCTAGGAAGATGTTGAAGAGTGTTGGAGAGAGTAGGCATCCTTGACGCACACCGATTGTTGTTCTGAACCAGTTCCCGATGACGCTGTTATGGAGGACTGCACTGGTAGCCTTGTCATACAGGCTTTTGATGACTTCTATAATTTTAGGGCTGATGTTGTACACTTTCATGGTTGCCCATAGAGCTGCATGCCAGACTCGGTCAAATGCCTTCTTGAAGTCTATGAACACATGATATAGATGTTGTTGGTGCTGTAGGTATTTCTCACAGATTATTCTGAGGTTGAAAATCTGTTCAGCGGTACTTCGCCCTGCCATGAATCCTGCTTGTTCTTCAGCTATGATTTGTTCAGCTTGTGGTTTCAACCTGTTGAGTATTATTTTCAGGAGGACCTTGCTGGGATGGCTGATGAGGCTGATGGTGCGGTAATTTTCACACTCCTGAAGGTTACCTTTTTTGGGAAGAGTGATGACAAGCGACTGGGTCCATGGTGTAGGCCATTCCCCACTCTGCCAGATCTTGTTACAGATAATGGTGAGAGCATCAGTCATCGCTTCTCCTCCTGCTTGTAGCAGTTCCGCTGGTATGTTGTCCACTCCCGCTGACTTCCCTTTCTTCAGCGATTGCACTGCTGCCTCAACTTCTTCCCGGAGAATTGGGAGGATTTCTTCTTCTTCTCTGCTCTCGGGACATGCTAGAACTGATGGGTCTCCATTTGGTGTATGGTTGTAAAGGTCAGACAGTACTCTGTCCATCTGTCCAAGACTTCTTGTTCTTCTGTAAGGCAAATGCCAGACTTGCTTTGGATAGTGGAGACTTTGGGCTGTTTAACACTTGTCAGCCGCTTCACAGTCTGGTAGGCCTTCTTGCTGTTGTTCTTGTTCAGATTGTTCTCTATTTCCTGGCATTGATCTTCTATCCAGTTCTCCTTTGCTGTGCGCATGCCTTTTCGGATGTCATTGTTGATTTTTCGGTAGACATCAGCTCCCTGTGAGGTGTTCTTTTTCTTTTTTTAACTCTCTTCGTTTATCACACAGATCCAAAAGTTCAGGTGTGATCCACGGCTTCTTCTTTGGTCGGTGCTTGCCAAGGATCTCAGTGGCGGCATCTGTTACAGCTGAGTTGAAGGTATTGGTCATGGTGTTGACATCTACTTCGCCTGCCCCCAAAATAAGCAGTGGTGCAAATTTCCCTCCAAGGATCAATAATTGCCCCAATTTTATTTTCTATTCTTATTTACGATCTTCCAAAAGACATGTCTAAACACACTAATGTTGTGCAATATGCAGATGATGTTGCTATTTGGATTAATACTAATTTAAGGAAAAATACATGCAAAAGAGTTGTAAGCTATGTACAAAAGATATATCAGATAGAACTTAATAAATTAAATGTATTTATGATAGAAAATGGTCTTCAGTTATCTGCGGAAAAAACCTGCCTGGTGTTGTTTAATAATGGTGTAAATTCAAAGTGTTTGCCTAAGTTAGAACTAAATGGTAAAATTCTAAATTATGAGCAAAATGTAAAATTCCTGGGTGTATATCTTACTCCAAAATTATCTTGGAATTTTCATATTAAATACTTAATATCAAAAGCTAGTAAAAGGTTAAATTTTTTAAAACTACTTTGTGCACAGCCATGGAGTCAAGACACAAATACATTACTTCATTTGGCAATATCTCTAGTGAGGTCAGTGCTTTGTTATGGACAAGAAGTATATTTTTCAGCTTCAAATTCATTGCTAAATAAGTTGCAAAGTATTGACAGTAAAGCAATTAAAATAGCACTAGGTGTTCCAGTGCATTCAAGTACACTTAAGTCATATAAAGAAGCTTGCCTGTTATCTTTTCCTGAACAACAAAAATTATCAGTTGCAAAATATGTAGTCAGAGGTTTGTCAGTTCCAAATTCTGTTTCAGAAGAAATATTAATTGATTCTAATATAGATTTTCCAAAAAGAGCTAGGAATTTGACGTATCTTCAATCAATACGAAATTATACAAATGATCTATTAACAACTTGTAATATTGATATTTCATCTATTCCTATATTACCAAGTATTCCTCAAATTCCGCAGTGGGAACATACAAATGCACAATTTGATATTGATTACTCTCTAACAAAGAAAAATGAAAATGTTAATCTAGTTGTTACTGAAGCTAGGGAGCATCTCGAAAGGCAATATACTAACCATTTAAAAATTTATACTGATGGGTCAGTGTTAGAAACATCAGATGCTGGAGCTGGAATTGCGATCCCTGACTTAAAAATTCAAAAATCATATTATGTTGGTAAGAATGTATCAGTATTTACAGCAGAATTGTATGCTATCCTTATGGCTTTAAACATAATTTGTAACTTCCCAATTGCTTTCTTTAATATCCTTATATGTGTTGATTCAAAATTAGCATTATATTCTTTGCAACATTGGTCATGTAAAACGAGAACAGATATTTTATTTGAAATCAAGTTTCTAATTCATTATTTGGTATCTAAAGGTATTGGAATCAGCTTTTGCTGGATTCCATCTCATTTGGGTATTTATTGGAATGACGTAGTTGATAAATTGGCGAAACAAGGAGCAATGAAAGCAAATAATTCTATTGCATGTAATAACATATCACCTTCAGTATATGAATTATTATCCTTACTGGAAAAGCGTATGCATTCTGATTTACCTCAGAGTAGAAACGTCGAAAATTATGCTTGTCCAAGACATTTATGTAGGCTAATTAATAAACTAAGAGTAAATTCATGGAACACAAAGTTTTCAAAAAATATCTTGTGTACTTGTTTATTCCCAATATCTGTTAAACATATTTTATATGAATGTCCTATTTTGACACCACTTTATGAAGAAAAGAACATCATTGTGGGTATTCAAGAAGACATTGACATTTTATTGCATAGTCCTGCAATAATGGAGATAGTTCGTATAATATACGTGTCCGCAGTTGGAAAATGTTTGTAGTATTATTAGTAATAAGCTTAATGTTATTATTTATGGTTGCATTTCAGTTTTAATTGTATGTCTGTATGTCCATGCGTGAGAATGAAGTGGTCTAAAATCACAACGTGAAGAGACTTTAAAATAAAATATTGAATTGAATTGAATTGAATTGACTTACGACGGTCTACAAGCACCAAAACCTGATCATTAAAAATATCATGGGATAATTACAAAACTCAACACATATTTAATCATAATAATAATAATAATAATAATAATAATAATAATAATAATAATAATAATAATAATAATAATAATAATAATAACGGATTTTTATATAGCGGGTACTCCAGCCTATGACCAGACTCACCACGCTTTACATAGTCATTACATATAAATACATGCACATGATAAAACATCGCTTTTGCTACAATACACCAAAAGACGGAACAGTAAAGGTACAAACTATTTACAACTATGCACACAAATTACAAAAAAGACAGAAATAGACTATTTACAACTATGTACACAAATGACAAAAAAGACAGAAATAGAATAGCAAAAACCTATTCACAGCTATTTATATGCCCGGTTAGGCCCAGGAGGAAAACAGTATAAATATTTACAGCCGTGTATACACTTACATATCAGACAGAGACAAAAGAGGAGAGAATGGCAGCGGGATACAAATCAGTCTGAATAATGCAGTTTGAAGAGGTGGGTTTTGAGGACCTTTTTGAATGCTTGTGTTGATTGTATGTTGCGGATATGGGAGGGAAGGGAACGAGAGCGCAGACTAGGGTTTTGGTGGCAGTGACTGTAAGATAGTGGCGAAAGGAGCTGATTTGGCGTATGGCCGTGTATGCAGAGCGACAGACGTTGGAGATGTGGTTGTTGAGGGACAGGTCATCGGAGAGAATGTATCCGAGATTTCTTGCTGAGGATGAGAACTGAATGCTTGTTGTCCCTACTGTAAGCGATGTTGGGAGAGGCGAAAGTGAGGAGGAGGTGTTGTGCTTGTGAATGAGGAGGGCTTCGGTTTTATCGTCATTAAGCTTAAGCTTGTTGAGTGTCATCCATGACTTAATGTCTGTGATGCAGTTCTCCAAAGTCTTAACAGTGGAATTAATGAGAGAGGGGGCAGTGGATTTATAAAGTTGTGTGTCGTCTGCAAATGACTGACTCTCAACAGCATGCTTTCTAAGCAGGAGAAGCAGTGGCAATTAACACGTACAAATTATAATTATGAAGTGAAAATTACACATTTCGTTTTTGGCGCATTTCCAGACAGATTGCTAGAGCCACAACTGAAAATTAATATGATCACTATGACGGCCTACGAGCGCCAACATCGAGAGTTACAAGTATCACGAGATAATTAAAATTAACACGGGGTTGGCGGCAGAGATAGCTCAGTGGTCAGAGCGCACGACTTGTTAGTGCGTCTTGGGCGACATGGGTTCGAATCCTGACTTCAGCAAACTATTGTGTAATTGCTGAATATTACGGGCCAGCGCCTTGAGAAGCTCTCTGAGCTTGTAAGTGCGCTATATAAGAGAAATCTCTTTCTTTCTGTCTGTGTAATTTACAGAGATGCCGGTAATCCACGGTGTTAATTAATAATTAGCAGTATTTGCCACGCCTTCTGTGCGTTAAAACCTAATAATTACAAATATCATGAGATAATTACAAATATGTTATCATGAGATAATTACAAATATTATGGGATAATTACAAATATCAAGGGATTATTAATCTATCATTGAAAAAATTACAAATAATTTCGCCTGATAATGTTCAATGTAGCACCTATCACGAGTGAACATCTAAATACTAAACACCAATTACAACCACTATCACCACCACCACAACAATAAAATTTAGGACTTACAACTATTTTAATTTGCCTATTAGTACTCCGAGACCGAATAAGAAATGAAATTTGTTCCAATCGTTGCATGGCACACCGCCCCATGAGACATAGGTGACGCAAAAACTTATTTTTAAACTGACACAAGAGTTGTTTCCCTGTACAGGAAGAAACGAAAAGTTGAATGGAGACGGAGCAGACGACGTTCTAAGCAATCTACAGAATTTCACTGCTTCTTCCAAGATGATTGATAGCTTTCTTTTGTAGTGAAAGTGACCTTTGCCGTCGGATTTTACGATTATTAGGTGAGTATAAGGTGATTGTTGATATAAAATTCTTGTCTGTATACTAATTTGTCCTTGCATTCTGTTGAAACAAAATAAATTCCTTTTGTTTTGGCGCTTGTGGGATAATACACTCGCAACTTCCATGTGAAATTTTGACATCCATTTTCTGTTTGGACTCTTCTACTCAAAAGATTATGGGAAAGTCCATAATATAGTATTGCCTTTGTGTTCACTGACTGTCCCTAACATCTAAGTTGTAAGTACGATTGTTTTATTTAGACCAAAGTTACATGGGACGGTTAGGCCTAGTGACTAGTAGGAAGTTTGGGTGTTTATTTTGTCAAGAAAATACCCGTTGATTAATAGTTGCACGCTAGTATTTTCAAAGCAAAAAATGTTTTGAGCAATTGTTATAATTTTCTTTTAAAATATCCAATTGTGAAGTGGCGGAAAATAGATACTCCCCCTCCCCCCCCCCCCCCCCAAAAGAGACAAACTTTCACAGAGCACAGTAGCTGGGATTGGTATGATGCTAAAAACCTAATTGACACCTGTAACTTGGTACTTCAGCCGTCACGATTCCACCAGCCCCACATGACAGAGAACCTCCCTGTTACGCCACCCAAGCCGTCAGCGCCTTGTCGTGCAGCTTTTTAGTCTTTTTGTAACACTTTTTCTAGCAAAACAAAGAGAACAGTTGTACAACTTACCAAGTTCCTTATAAGACCTCCCTACCACCCCCACCCCCCACTCCCTCCGAAAATCTCTTTACGGTATCCAGACCGATCTTAATTTGTGGGCGTGACCCTAAACTTTTTTCTGGGATCGTCTGAAAAAAAAATTGAATAAAGCCAAAAAAAAATTGCACCCTAGGTGAAACAGGTTCTGAAAAAAAAAAGAAGAAGAAGAAGCTGACCTACCGACCCTATTTTTGTTCCCTGATACCGCTCTGTGGGTTCGGGCAAATAGAATAGACCCAACGTTTCCCGGCGTGTCGTAAGAGGCGACTAACAGGGGTGATGTTAGCACGGCATCACTGGGCGAAAGTCTTCTACACAGAAGTCACCGGCCAGGGCGGAGGAACCTCACGTTACTACAGGTTCAACGACCACGTGCTCAGGGCCAAGGCGAGCCACACTGTATTCGTGGATTTCGGCTGTGGCCAACAGCCTGGAGAGGATTGGGCCCTGCCAGGTCTTTTTTGCCCAAGACACACTACATGATGACACAACCCACTAATTCCATACCGGATCGGTCGTCGCCCGGGCCGTCACCCGGCACAAGGACCGCGCCTTCCGTTGGCCACCAGGACGGAGGTGTTAAGTATGCTACTGATGGACAATATAGCAAGATCCGCACGAGAAACAACATCGTCATAGGAACCTGGAACGTCAGGACCCTAACTGCGGAAGGAAAATTAGAAGAACTGGCCCACGAGCTGGATCACTATCGATGGAACGTTCTAGGTATCAGCGAACTGCGCTGGAAAGGCCTAGGTGAAACAACGACTGACAAAGGCCACAAGCTCTATTTCAGCGGTAGAGATGACAGGCACGAACACGGCGTTGGATTCTTGGTCCACAAGAACATTCTAGCCACTGTCATGGGTTGCCGCCCAGTCTCCAGTAGACTCATTACCATCCGTCTGAGAGCAACCCCTTTCAACATTACCATCATCCAGGCCTATGCCCCAACATCAGACTATGAAGACAGCGAAGTGGAGGATTTTTATGAAAATATACAGGCGGTCCTTGACCAAGTGCCGAAGAAGGACATAGTCATAGTGCAAGGCGACTGGAATGCCAAGGTTGGCCAAGATGCGCACCGCAACTGGGGAGACACATGCGGACCCCACTGCAACAACGAGACAAATGACAGGGGTCTGAGGCTATTGGAGTTTGCCAGATACAACAATCTGGTACTGGCAAACACGCTTGGTCTCCACAAAAAATCCAGACGATGGACATGGCACAGTCCCGGCGGGGAACATCACAACCAGATCGACTACATCATGGTCAAGAAACGCTTCAGATCAAGCATCAACATTGGCAGGACACGCACTTTTCCAGGAGCAGACATTGGAAGTGACCACGATCTCGTGATGATGTCTTTCCGGCTCCATTTGAAGAGAGTAAATACAGCAAAGTGCACTAGGCTGAAGTTCGACCTGGACAAACTGCAAGACCCGGAGGTGGCAAAAATATTTCAGGCCACAATTGGAGGGAAATTTGCACCACTGCTTATTTTGGGGGCAGGCGAAGTAGATGTCAACACCATGACCAATACCTTCAACTCAGCTGTAACAGATGCCGCCACTGAGATCCTTGGCAAGCACCGACCAAAGAAGAAGCCGTGGATCACACCTGAACTTTTGGATCTGTGTGATAAACGAAGAGAGTTAAAAAAGAAAAAGAACACCTCACAGGGAGCTGATGTCTACCGAAAAATCAACAATGACATCCGAAAAGGCATGCGCACAGCAAAGGAGAACTGGATAGAAGATCAATGCCAGGAAATAGAGAACAATCTGAACAAGAACAACAGCAAGAAGGCCTACCAGACTGTGAAGCGGCTGACAAGTGTTAAACAGCCCAAAGTCTCCACTATCCAAAGCAAGTCTGGCATTTGCCTTACAGAAGAACAAGAAGTCTTGGACAGATGGACAGAGTACTGCTCTGACCTTTACAACCATACACCAAATGGAGACCCATCAGTTCTAGCATGTCCCGAGAGCAGAGAAGAAGAAGAAATCCTCCCAATTCTCCGGGAAGAAGTTGAGGCAGCAGTGCAATCGCTGAAGAAAGGGAAGTCAGCGGGAGTGGACAACATACCAGCGGAACTGCTACAAGCAGGAGGAGAAGCGATGACTGATGCTCTCACCACTATCTGTAACAAGATCTGGCAGAGTGGGGAATGGCCTACACCATGGACCCAGTCGCTTGTCATCACTCTTCCTAAAAAAGGTAACCTTCAGGAGTGTGAAAACTACCGCACCATCAGCCTCATCAGCCATCCCAGCAAGGTCCTCCTGAAAATAATACTCAACAGGTTGAAACCACAAGCTGAACAAATCATAGCTGAAGAACAAGCAGGATTCATGGCAGGGCGAAGTACCACTGAACAGATTTTCAACCTCAGAATAATCTGTGAGAAATACCTACAGCACCAACAACATCTATATCATGTGTTCATAGACTTCAAGAAGGCATTTGACCGAGTCTGGCATGCAGCTCTATGGGCAACCATGAAAGTGTACAACATCAGCCCTAAAATCATAGAAGTCATCAAAAGCCTGTATGACAAGGCTACCAGTGCAGTCCTCCATAACAGCGTCATCGGGAACTGGTTCAGAACAACAATCGGTGTGCGTCAAGGATGCCTACTCTCTCCAACACTCTTCAACATCTTCCTAGAGCGCATCATGTCAGATGCTCTTGCAGATCACGAAGGCACAGTCAGCATAGGGGGCAGAGCAATCTCCAATCTTCGTTTTGCGGATGATATTGATGGATTGGCTGGAGAGGAACAAGAACTTGAACAGCTTGTACAGAGGCTTGACACCACCTCCAGAGCTTATGGAATGGAAATAAGTGCAGAGAAGACCAAAATGATGACCAACAACACCAATGGCATCAACACGGACATCAAAGTACAAGGCCAATCCCTCAACACAGTGCACAGCTTCAAATATTTAGGAGCCATTGTGTCAGACAATGGGTCTCGACAGGAAGTCCTCTCCAGGATCGCACAAACAACTGCTGCCCTGACAAGGTTGAAGCCCATTTGGAAAGACAGAACCATCAGTCTACATTCCAAAGTAAGACTGCTGCGATCTCTGGTCATCTCCATCTTCCTATATGCTTGCGAAGCATGGACCCTCACAGCAGATCTCCAACGAAGAATACAAAGCATGGAGATGAGGTGCTACAGAAGACTTCTGTGCATTTCCTATACCCAGCACATCACCAACGTTGAAGTCCGACAGACCATCACACAAGCCATTGGACAACACGATGACCTGCTCACAGTGGTGAAGAAACGGAAACTCCGATGGTATGGCCACGTCACCAGATCATCAGGCCTTGCAAAGACCATTCTGCAAGGCACAGTGCAAGGAGGTAGAAGAAGGGGGAGACCGAAAAAGGGGTGGGAGGACAACATTCGAGAATGGACTGGTTTGACACTGAGCGAAGCCATGAGGGCTGCTGAGGACAGAGAAAGATGGAGTATGCTGGTTAAGCGATCATCTGTGGTGCCCCTACGACCTTCGGGTTATGGGACAGGATAGGATAGGATAGGATAGGATACCGTAAACAGACATATTATTTTTTTTTGCCTAATAAGTATTTAGGAGACCAACAATTTGTTGGTGCTAACCAAGATAAAAGACACACTCTTTATCACTATACTACAATTAGCTGAGGTATGAGTGTCCCATTTGACGTAAAGTAACAGTTTCATATTATTAGTTTGAGACTTGAAACGAGGAGGATGGGTACTACTATATAATTATATTTGATAATGGTTCAACCAGTTTGTAATTCAGCACAGTTAATTTTGTGATTGTATGAATGGTGTAAGTGTGTTTGTGTGTATGTATGCATGCATGTGTGTTTGTGTGTGTGTGGTTTGTGTGTATGTATGCTATGCATGTTTAACATGTGCCTGTATAGTAGTAAAATGATTGCTTTATTTCCTAGTGTCCTCTGTGTGTATGTTGTTTCAATAGGATTAATGTGTATACATGTATTCTTTAATATTATTTAATATCCTTCATGCCAACAGTTTCAGTTTTTATTTACACATTTTGTGGCATAATTTTCAACTTTTTATTTTCTTTGGTGTTTCTGCATAGAGGTTTCTACTACAGTAGATGATATTATGTGTACACATTCATACCTTTACACAATAAAGTTGGGATCAACGTAACGATGAGTTTACTGGCTCCCATTGTGCCTGACGCCCGTAATGTTTGCATTTGTTTAGACACGCTTTGTTGCTTTCTTTAAGTCCTGATCCGGCTGGTGCCATTTCAAGCAGTTTTGGGGTTCTTGATATACATTTGTGTTGAGCAGCCTCATGTAATTATGTATATGTTGATGTTTTTTTGTTTTTTTTTTAAATCGGTGTGAACTTGGATAGAAAAATTGGAAGAAGATTTTGGCTGTCTGCCTAACTATGGATCAAAGTAATAACTTCTTTTTTTTTCTTTTCTTTTTTTTTAAAAGTTAAAGTGATTTTGACTTTAGTAAAATGCAGATATAACATTTACATTAAATAGCGTTTATAGAAATTAGAAAAGAGTTGTAAAAAATTTTTTTTTAAAAGAGACAAATTAGATTTGATAGGCCATTACTAAAAGCTGAACTTACCTTTTGATAACATGTTGGTGGTTGTAACCAAATGTCACAAACGCACACATACGCATGCACAAACACAAGCACCAAATGCATTTTCTGTGATCTCTCTCTTTCTCTCTCTCTCTCTCTCTCTCTCTCTCTCTCTCTCTCTCTCTCTCTCTCTCTCTCTCTCTCTCTCTCTCTCCCTTAGACACAAATACAAATTATATTACAAATAATAGAAGGAATGACTGCATAGGTATATTTGTACAACAGAAGTTTTTTACAGTCTTGTCATTACTTGTCATACATGGACATGACAATACATTACTATGTAACTGTCTGTAGCTGGCAACAACTAATGTCAAGCTACCTGTGCCACACCCATCTTTATTCATAAGCAATGTTCAGCCATTGGTATTCATAGCCTTTGCCTTCGCTTACAGTGTTGTACACAATGTTGTTTAAATTGTGTTTGTTTTAACATTTGTCATGCATCGTTGAGTTTGGGGTTAATTTGGAAGGGTGTTGGAATTGAGGGAAGTGAGGAGGAGAGAGCAGTTTAGGGGTTGGGTTTATGAAAAGGATGGGGAGAGAGCAGTTTGGGGGTTTGGTGTATGAAAGGGATGGGGAGAGAGCAGTTTGGGGGTTGGGTGTATGAAAGGGATGGGGAGAGAGCAGTTTGGGGGTTGGGTGTATGAAAGGGGTGGGGAGAGAGCAGTATGGGGATTGGGTGTATGAATTGATTGATTGATTTATTGTTGCTTTAGGTCCAGCGGACTCTTCCGAGCCAAATCAGGACCGGTGGGTGTATGAAAAGGATGGGGATATGGTGGTGGGATGCAAGAGCATAGGGGGCGGGGATGATTGCTCTAAGACTAATCAGTTGTTGACGAGAGTATCAGTTTAATTTATTAGTTGTTATTTAATTAATCTTGTTGGCAGGGTTTTTATTCCCATTGAGCATTGTAGTACCTTGCAGGCTTTAATGGTGTTCATTTTGAAGGGTGCGATGGTAATGCAACAGTAAGGGGAGGTGAAAAGGGAGGGGGATGGAGAGAGGGGTTATGAGATGGGAGGAGTCGTGTTATATATTACAAGGTCATTTTAAAAAGAAAGCCTTTTTCTTTTCTTGTTCTTTTTATTGTGTGCACAACAGTCATTGTTGAGTTGTGTGTGGTCCACTTAGGGTTTCGGGGTAGATGGCTTATAAAATAGAAGTTATGGTTATATAGAGTTGATAGTTGATGACCCAGCAGACTGTTCAGTTCTGTATTGTGACCTATACCATCTCTGGTTACTGCTACACTGGCTTGACGCTTCTTCACTCTTGGCTGACACTACACAGTACATTAATTCATGCATATTTAATGACTCTTTCTTATTCTTCTTCTTGCGTTTTTATGTTGCTTGTGTTGTGTTTTGTGTTGTCATTATCATCGCCATCGAATAATTATCTGTGTGTGTGTGTGGAGGGTGGGGGTGTATGGGTGAAGGTATGTGTGTACAAATTGTGCAGAAAAAGCTCTTTTTGTAATTGTATAATGTTCGTATTTTGTAGAAGCTGCACAGTTTTAGAAAGCTGACCGGGAACAGGAAAGACAGACATTCGTCACATTGTACCCATATGGAGTTGTGAACACAGGACAGTGCTGTGAAACGTGTCACATTACTGCACAGTGGTTTACAGTAGTTCTTATCACCGTGCAGGAATGTAGCTCAGGAAAAATGCAGCTACTGTGTCAGTGTGTGTGGAATCTGTTTTTAGCTTGAACACCTGTGAACCTTTCTACCAGTATGGTTTTGTTTTAAACGGTTGTTGTGAATATTATCATATATAGAACAATTCATTATTTGAAATACCTGTGCACTTTGCCATGAATGGTAAGAGTTTGTTAATAATTAAACAGTTGTTATGAATATTATTATATAAAACAGTTCATTACTTCTACGAACTTTTTTTTTAACCTTTTGTTGCGACTTGTGTGATGCATTGACTGCTTCAGTACTTGGCTTCAATCCATTGGTTTGCTAATGCTATGTGGAGTTAGGCGGTTCTGCTTCCTGCACTTTAGGTATTGTCATTTTGCCCCAGTGACCTGCACAGCCTTGTATCCAGTCCCTAATCACTGTGCACACTTTATATATATTGGGTGCCAACACGTTTCTGAACTTTGAAGTCTTTGATGCTGATGGGTTCATTAACATAGTGTACGAGTTTTGATGCTGATGTGTTCATTAACATAGTGTACGCGTTTTGATGCTGATGGGTTTTTTAACATAGTGTACGCGTTTTGATGCTGATGGGTTCTTTAACATAGTGTACGCGTTTTGATGCTGATGGGTTCTTTAACATAGTGTACGCGTTTTGATGCTGATGGGTTCTTTAACATAGTGTACGCGTCGTTCTTCTTGTTCGTGGGCCACCATACATCAAAAGACTACGTGTGGTACTATGTACGTATGTACTATAGTATATAACTATGTACTGTTTACACAGTGTGGTACTATGTACGTATGTACTATAGTATATAACTATGTACTGTTTACACAGTGTGGTACTATGTACGTATGTACTATAGTATATAACTATGTACTGTTTACACAGTGTGGTACTATGTACGTATGTACTATAGTATATAACTATGTACTGTTTACACAGTGTGGTACTATGTACGTATGTACTATAGTATATAACTATGTACTGTTTACACAGTGTGGTACTATGTACGTATGTACTATAGTATATAACTATGTACTGTTTACACAGTGTGGTACTATGTACGTATGTACTATAGTATATAACTATGTACTGTTTACACAGTGTGGTACTATGTACATATGTACTATAGTATATAACTATGTACTGTTTATACAGTGTGGTACTATGTACATATGTACTATAGTATATAACTATGTACTGTTTACACAGTGGGATTTTGTACAGTGAACATCCAGTCTGCTTTTATTCAAATATCTCTTGAATATTTATGAACATAGCTGTTATCATAGTTGCATGAGTTCCAAATGGCCAACTTTACCGGCTGTGTTGTTAATTGATTGTATCCTTGTAGTTTTTGTACTTGTTCCCGGGAGGATGTCCAATGGAGATGTGTATGTAGGAAGATGACAACTGATCAGGATTGTACAAGTCATTTAACTCAGTGGAGGATGTCCAATGGAGATGTGTATGTAGGAAGATGACAACTGATCAGGATTGTACAAGTCATTTATCTCAGTGGAGGTTGTCCAATGGAGATATGTATGTAGGAAGATGACAACTGATCAGGATTGTACAAGTCATTTAACTCAGTGGAGGTTGTCCAATGGAGATGTGTATGTAGGAAGATGACAACTGATCAGGATTGTACAAGTCATTGAACTCAGTGGAGGTTGTCCAATGGAGATGTGTATGTAGGAAGATGACAACTGATCAGGATTGTACAAGTCATTGAACTCAGTGGAGGTTGTCCAATGGAGATGTGTATGTAGGAAGATGACAACTGATCAGGATTGTACAAGTCATTAAACTCAGTGGAGGTTGTCCAATGGAGATGTGTATGTAGGAAGATGACAACTGATCAGGATTGTACAAGTCATTGAACTCAGTGGAGGTTGTCCAATGGAGATGTGTATGTAGGAAGATGACAACTGATCAGGATTGTACAAGTCATTGAACTCAGTGGAGGTTGTCCAATGGAGATGTGTATGTAGGAAGATGACAACTGATCAGGATTGTACAAGTCATTGAACTCAGTGGAGGTTGTCCAATGGAGATGTGTATGTAGGAAGATGACAACTGATCAGGATTGTACAAGTCATTGAACTCAGTGGAGGTTGGAGTGGGATGTGGAAAAGTTTTTAATGTTATTTTATTGTTTCACCCCAATTTGATACTGCTGGTTGATTTGCCTACTTCATGCATGTTCAGTCATTGATTGTAATGCCTGTGTCTCACTGTTGCATGCCTGCAATAGCAAATAAGGCAACATTTTTTCTTCTTCGTTTTTTTCAACCGCCGACACATTCAGTTTTATAAGCATTGAGCATTCATATGGCCAACTATTCCTGCGTCTTTTGGACTAGGTAGCTGGCGTTTTGTATGACATGAACCAATGTTGTATTGTAGCACATGTCAAAAGGTCAGGGAGGACGGCATGCAGTTATCTGCAAGTGGAAATACTGCTCCCTAACAGCTCACACGGTTAGCAAGAAATCTATGCATGAAAAAAAAGAACAAATAGTTACACCTAGTTCGCCAGAACTAAATTACCTTGCGGAAACACCTGTCCTTAACGGCAGTAACGTTCATGCATTTAAATATTGTCACACACCTAAATTCGCAATACCTCCGCTGCAATTATCATCATTATTCAGCAGCAACAACAAGGTTGTAGGTGCGTTAGAGTAGAAACCATCCATTGTCTTTCTCATCATCATTAACTTTATCATCATCATCATCATCATCATCATCATCATCATCATCATCATCATCATCATCATCATCATCATCATCTCCTTCTTTTTCTTGTTTAAGCCCTGTATCTATGGGACAGTTATAGTCGACATAATGCATGGATATCTTATTGATACTTCAGACCAATTTAAACCAAAGACGTTGACATCCATCTGTAACAATCACTGGTTCTTCGTTGTCAGACTGCCCAGGGAACTAAAGCATACAGGATGGGTAGTTGTGATTGGGGATGGGAAGCGAGGGGCAATGGGCTGGGTAGTTGTGATTGGAGATGTAAAGCGAGGGACAATAGGGTGGGTAGTTGTGATTGAGGATGGGAAGCGAGGGGCAATGGGCTGGGTAGTTGTGATTGAGGATGGGAAGCGAGGGGCAATGGGCTGGGGTGAGGGAGGGAGGGAGGGTTGTTAAAAAGGAACGTTTTAATCAAGCATGCCAACGTAAACATAAACTATGAATGATTATCATCAATACATTTTTAAATCTTAGGTCAAAACTAGCGATGTTATAAAAGTTTCAGCGGACGTAGCATGTGGATGAAATATAGTACTACCAATAATGGCTGTACATAATTTTCCTTCGGTGGTAATATAGATTTGTTGAATTGAATAGAATACTGAATGACTTATAGACAGTACCAGAAACTGGTGTGTACTATCTATGATACTGATAATAAGATTATGCCATGATGATACTGTATAGCATTTAATTGACATCACTTGCTAGGTGTGGGTAAAGTAGTTTGCACGTGGACTAATAATGAGCGAGTCAAACTGAACACAAGGTACACAGGTGTTGAACTGTGTCATCAAGGGCAGGAACTTGACCATACAGACAATATGAAACTGCTGATCATGCAGTGATCGCGCAACAGACTGTCCCAACCTCTTTAACATACCAGTGTAACGGGTTGTGGAAAAAAACAACCAGTGTCAGCACACACAAATTTCCGGTAAACCCCCTACCTCACCCCTCCTCATAACCTTTTATTATTTATTTATTTATTTATTTATTTATTTATTTATTTATTTCTGAACAAGATACGTTATGTAAGGGAAACAGCACGACATATTCTGGAGAATTAAAATTTGTTTTTTTCTTGGCAAATGGTTCACCATTCCAATAGGTTCTGTCAAAATTATAACGGTCCTCGACACAGCAGCTCGAGGCTGTGGCCGGTTATATTGCGATCCCTGTCATACTTCAATTCAAGCCTCGGTAGATCACTGACACTCAGTATGGAACTTGACCCGCATCAGTGAATCCTGGAGTGTGGTAGTACCGGGTCAGTCACGCTACCACATTAGCTTACCTGGTAAAACTTGTCTTGAAGAACATCTGCTAAAGTGGGTAGAGTTACGTGGGAGTATACAAAGTTTTTAACGGAACTTTTTTATAGGGAGGAGTACTAGGTAACGAAGGAGTGGGCTGGGGTTGTTAAGCGTGTTTGTGAATGTGTGGGAGGGGTATTGGGAGGGGAAATTGGGACAGGTGCGTGTCCAACGGGAGCTTTACCTGTAAGGCTGTATGCATTATGCCAACGGTAGTGCGCGCTGCAGTGAAAAACATCATAAAGGGGGTGGGGAGGGGAGGGGAGGGGAGAGAAAGGGTTGGTGGTCAATATTGACAATGTGTGTGGACTATTTGTGTTTGTCAGACAACAAGGGGAGCGGGGGGGGGGGGTGTCAAGTGTTTGACTATCAGTGTTAACCAGTTTTGAAACCTGACAGTGTAGTCCATATGGTTCATTGCTGCTTTTCGTCTGGCACACCGATGACCCAGGTTCGAATCCCGTGGTGGGCGAAATAAAACGTGGCTATTTTTCACTGTCCATTTTAGCACTATGATTGCTTTGGTGGTTCAGTGTTGATCTAGGTCCCTACCCCTCTTTCCCTGGGATGGTTATTCCCGTCTGCTATATCGCCAATGGTGGGTGTACACGTTAAACCTCAATGTTCGTTTATAGAGAGTTGTTTTAGATGTTATAGGAAGGATTTCAACATCAAGTATCGGGAATGGTTTACTCTCAAATTTCTGTTATAAAGTTTGTTAAATTGTACCGGTTAGTTGGTGGCTGGAGTGGGGGTCTAGAAGAGACAGGTGTGTGTCCATGTGTTTGTTAAGGGATCTGTTGATTAGACCCAGGCTTATTGTAACAGTGATGCTCGCTAGTCTGGTCGTCGATAGGCTTTATTTAAGAAGGCAGGTCGGGGTGGATAGTTAGTGTTCAATTCAATTCAGTTCAATTCAATACAATACACTTTATGTATCCACATAGGGCAATTACAAGATTTAGAAGCAGCTCATGTTATTAAAATGAATAAAGAAAGAAAGAAGTTTAAAAACAGTTAAATGTAAAACAAGGTACACATTGTCACACGATTTCATAAGCACATGTCCTACCATACAAACATAAACCAAACACACACACACACATACACACGCACACACACACCCACACACACCTACACCCACACAAAAACACACACATCACGAACACTCCCCGCCGACAGTTAAACAGTTAAGTCAAATAAAAACATGAAGGTAAGAAAATAAAGTAAGAATATCATCAATCAATCATCAAATCAATCCTATCCTAATCCTATCCTGTCCCGTAACCCGGAGGTCGTATGGGCACCACAGATGATCGTTTAACCAGCATACTCCATCTTTCTCTGTCCTCAGCAGCCCTGATGGCTTTGCTCAGTGTCAAACCAGTCCATTCTCGAATGTTGTCCTCTCACACCTTTTTCGGTCTCCCTCTTCTTCTACCTCCTTGGACTGTGCCTTGCAGAATGGTCTTTGCAAGGCGTGATGATCTGGTGACGTGGCCATGCCATGGGAGTTTCCATTTCAATCAGTGGATGACCTAAAGCAACAATCAATCAATCAATCAATCAATCAGTGGATGAACAATCAATCCCTCTAATGTTGAGAATGCTTTTGGTGTTAGGAAGCAAAGAGTTTATGGGATAGTTAGCTTCCTGGGGTGGTATTCACAACTTTCCGGCACCTCTCATAAAAACTCGTGGGTATCGCCATTAATATAAATTAAAACGAGGTTAGAATGAAACCAAGTTCCGGTCTGGCTTGTTTTGCTTTTATCAAAGCTTGATGCGTGACTTTTAAATATGGCAAATTGCCGAAAACGACGATTGTTAGAGCCAGAAAACGAGTGGGATAAGTATAAAAACGGTAGAGGAAGTACATGGTCAGTGAAAGGATGCAAAAAACAATCGTAGAGGCCTGTATTTGTGGCGACTTCGGAGGTGCGTCGATCATCGACAGAAAGTGAAACAGGACCTGAAGACTCTTTTAGTTTTCCATAGCTTCGCCGTCGCAACCTTCACAAAACACGAAGTAGTTGACTATGTTAGGCGAGCGTTGTGGCCAAGTGGGCCAAGGCGGGACTAACTTGCCTTGTCCACAAGCCAGAAACCAATGGCGCCTGACAGGTGTGGGTTCGAGCCAGCATCTGGGCGTTATGTTTTCCCGAATATTTTTCAAAACTTCACAAATAATGATAGGCAGGTAGGGTTTATGCGCGTCACTGGCGATAGAAAGGGATAATAAACTGCAGCAAAAAAAAAAAAATGTGAGGGTACGATACTGGTGGCCAGTGACACATGTTATTATTCTTGAATATTTGGAAATAACTCACTAAAACACGCGGAGAAAGAAACCGGAAGTATGTTTCATTGAGGGGATTCCCGTTAGTGCATAGGATAGCAGAAAAGTGTGAATTCAGGAAGCAGTTACCCAGTGGATAAACCCGCGAAGCAGTAGGTAATTCTGTATTCTACTGTACGGCTTCATTCAGCGGATTTATCCACTGGGTAAAGGCTTCCTGAATGCCACCCCTGTATGATGATGATGATGATGGTGGTGATGATGATGATGATGATGATGATGATGATGATGATGATGATGATGATGATGATGATGATGATGATGATGATGATGGAGGATATATGGTCTTAAGTGAGTGGACAGAGGGACGAGGAGGGGGGGATGTGGGAAGAATGGTGATGGGAGTCTTTGATTTATTGTTGCTTTAGGTCCAGCGGACTCTTCCGAGCCAAATCAGGACCGGACAACCCCCGATCCGCATAAAAGATCTGCCGAAACAACCCTAGTGGGAAAATTGAATGCCCTCCACCGGCCAGTCACTTTACAATAAAGACATCCCACGCGGGGGACGGCTGAGGGTTGACCTCAACTACGCGAACACCCCGGTTACAAAAACAAAATAGAATACAACCATCATTACAAATCATCAACAAAACACATACATATAAAATGCCTATAGTGCGAAATAATACAATCATAGGAAGCCCTAGTGACCACCCGGCAGAAAGCGTCCAACACTCCCAAGCTGATCCAACAGACCTCATACACAAACAAGGAGTCTTGTCCAGGAAGAGTTTTCAAGAAAAAAGGTAGGTCATTGATCTAGCGAAGAAGAAGAAAGTATAGCAGAGTGATAGGACAGATCATGAATGGGAAAGAGCAAATGATGAAGACAGCGACAGTGGGAATTTAAAGCACTAAATTTCCAGACAGTGGGGATACTATTTATACTGAAACCCCCGGCACTCCAACGGGGGGAACTGTTGCCGCAGTGAAGTAGTCATGCCTACAAAGGCAAGACAGGTTTTCAACTGGGGCTTTCACTGTTCCCTTTATAGGTTAGAACAATCTACAGTGACAAGATTGCTCATGACCCCAAGGGGTTGATGGGAGTCAAAGGGCATCTCATCTGTATTATAATTGAGCCGTTTGTGATGGATTTTGTTTGATAGTGCATTGTCTTTTGGCTTTATGTTATCATCGATCGTTTTGCGCAGCCTGACAAACTTACCATAACAACATACATAAAACAAATACAAAAAGAGGGAGAAAGTTGAGTGTGTATTCACACTTTTCTGCTGTCCTATGCACCAACGGGAATTCCCTCAATGAAACATACTTCCGGTTGCTTTCTCCGCGTGTTTTAGTGAGTTATTTCCAAATATTCAAGAATAATAACATGTGTCACTGGCCACCAGTATCGTACCCTCACTTTTTTTTGTTGTTGCTGCAGTTCAGTTTATTATCCCTTTCTATCGCCAGTGGCGCTCCTAAACCCTACCTACCTAACATTATTTGTGAATTTTTGAAAAATATTCGGAAAAAACATAACGCCCAGATGCTGGCTCGAACCCACACCTGTCAGGCGCCATTGGTTTCTGGCTTGTGGACAAGTCAAGTTAGTCCCGCCTTAGCCCACTTGGCCACAACGCTCGCCTAACATAGTCAACTACTTCGTGTTTTGTGAAGGTTGCGACGGCGAAGCTATGGAAAACTACAAGAGTCTTCAGGTCCTGTTTCACTTTCTGTCGATGATCGACGCACCTCCGAAGTCGCCACAAATACAGGCCTCTACGATTGTTTTTTGCATCCTTTCATTGAGCATGTACTTTCTCCACCGTTTTTATACTTATCCCACTCGTTTTCTGGCTCTAACAATCGTCGTTTTCGGCAATTTGCCATAATTATTTAAAAGTCACGCATCAAGCTTTGATAAAAGCAAAACAAGCTAGACCGGAACTTGGTTTCATTCTAGCCTCGTTTTAATTTATAATGGCGATACCCACGAGTTTTTATGAGAGGTGCCGGAAAGTTGTGAATTAGAGAAATCTCTCTCTCTCTCTCTCTCTCTCTCTCTCTCTCTCTCTCTCTCTCTCTCTCTCTGTATGTGTGCGTTTGCGTGTGTGTGTGTGTGTGTGTGTGAGTGCGCGTGCGTACTACAGTGCCACTGTTAGTACATGTGTGTGTGAGGAAGAAAGAGAGAGGGAGAGATGAAGAGAGTTAGAGAAGAAGAAAGAGAGTTAGAGAAGAAGAAAGAGAGAGGGAGAGAAGAAGAGAGTTAGAGAAGAAGAAAGAAAGAGAGAGAGATGGAGAGAAGAAGAAATAGAGTTAGAGAAGAAGAAAGAAAGAAAGAGAGGGAGAGAAGAAGAAAGAGAGTTAGAAAAGAAGAAAGAGAGGGAGAGAAGAAGAGAGTTAGAGAAGAAGAAAGAAAGAGAGAGGGAGAGAAGAAGAAAGAGAGTTAGAGAAGAAGAAAGAAAGAAAGAAAGAAAGAGAGGGAGAGAAGAAGAAAGAGTTAGAGAAGAAGAAAGAGAGAGGGAGAGAAGAAGAGAGAGAAGAAGAAGAAAGAGAGAGAGAGAGCTAGAGAGAGAGAGAGAGGTTCGTCGATTCATTCACAAAAGCAGTTGACTTGTGCTGTAATGGAATAAATTGCCACACAACTGTCCATACAGTTCAATTAATGATCCATGTGTCCATATTTCATATCCAAGGGGAAAAAATCCTCTCATCCCCCCTCTTATGTTCTCCCCACTCCCCATCCACCTCAACCCCCACCCACCGCCCTCCCACCTCCGCCCCCACCCCCCAAAAATTCTTTCTCCCTACTCCGACCTGTTGGAGTGAATAGAGGTGAACTGAGGCACGACTCATTAACACTGCTCGCTCGCTTCATGGCCAGTACACTCATTAAAATGTGCGCCCAGTTTCAGTCTTTCGTGAACATTGAATACACTAGAACATACCTGTACGTCTCGAATTAGTGTTGAACGTCTTTTCCAGCGATGGCTTATTATAAATTCTTGGTGTGTGACATCACTTTTAAATCAAAACATGATGTTATCCTGTTGTTATAAACGAGAGAGAGAGAGAGAGAGAGAGAGAGAGATTATTATTGTTATTATTATTATTAATATATAGATTTTGGTTTTTGGGGGGAATAGTTGGGATTCAGAAGGAGCCAAAGTGTCTGTTGGTCTGTGGGTCCATCGGAAGACATATCTCAAGAACCGTTGAACCGATTTTGACCAAACTTGGTAGGAACATTCCCAAGGTTAGTGGCCTGCTTCACATCCTTTCATTTCTGCTATCAAACAAAGGTCAAGGTTTTTGGAATAATTTTGTTGCTGAGCACGTTTTACTCAATATCCCAAACATGGCTGAGGCGATTTTGTAGCTTTGATATAGGAGTATTTTGTAGCTTTGATATATAAACATCGCAAAAAGTTAAGTACCACTTACATAAACGCAAGTCAAACAAAACCCACAAAACAGAAGTATTTGAAATTTTGGAATCAATTAATTTATTATGTCAATCAACATAATACCAAATTTCATTAAGAACGGTTTATTGGTTATTACGCTACAACAGTTACAAACGGGTACCCCTCAAAATCAAAAGTCACAACATCGCCCAATGTCAATAACGAGTGTGGCCTCCATTCGCTGCCACACAGTCAATGCAGCGTTGCCTCATGGAGTTTACAAGACGAGCCAGGAAAGCCTGAGGTATTGCATTCCACTCCTGCTGAAGCCAGTCCAGCAGCTGTTGGCGATTAGCAGCAGGAGGATGATTGTCTCTTATTCTTCTACCGAGAGTTCAGCCCATACATGCTCAATTGGGTTGAGATCGGGACTATTGGCTGGCCAAGGCATGCGGTTGATTCCTGCTTGATGAAGAAAGGCGTTGACAGCTCGTGCCCGACGAGGTGTGGCGTTGTCGTCCTGAAGCACAGCATTAGGTCCAATCTGCTGAAGACCTGGGATGACCAGCGGCTGCAGTATTTCTTCCAAATACCTCTGCCCATTAAGGTTTCCATTTATGTGGTACAGAGGCGTCCTGTGGTGCGTACTTATTCCAGCCCAGACCATCACAGACCCTCCCCCGAAGGGAACGTGCTCCTGGATGACGTCATCTGCCAGCCGCTCTCTGGGCCTCCTCCAAACGCGAATTCGTCCGTCAGTTGGGTGCAGGCAAAACCGGGACTCATCGCTGAACATGACGTTGGCCCACTGACCACGATTCCACCGTGCATGCGCATCGCACCAGGCTCTGCGGGCTGCCCGGTGGTTCTGAGTCAGTCGGGGTCTCTTGAGTGGACGGCGAGCCCGCAAATTGGCGACATGAAGGCGATTGCGAGTTGTCTGAGAACTGATGGTGGTGTTAGTGCTTGCCCGCAAATGACCTCGGATAACATTGGCGGTCACTTGTCTGTGCTGTGTAGCTTGGCGACGGATGTAACGGTCCTCCCTCGCTGTCGTCTTCTTTGGCCGACCAGAGCGTGACCTCTCCCTGACAGTGCCGGTGGCATGGAACCGTTCTTGAAGTCGGATGATGACAGGGTGAGAGACATGAAGTCTGCGAGCAACTTCGCGCACCCCCACTCCATCCTGCAGCCACGTGATCGCTCGGGTTCTGTCGAAGTCCTGTAGTTTTTGTCTTGGCGGCATGTTCGTTTGGTAATGGTTTGTGCAAAATCGGCTGCTTATAAAGGCAAATGTGTGAGTAAAACACACAGCCAGACATTTCTTTCAGCATTTGCAACCAAACATTGCTCACAAAAAAGTTTGATATATCGGGCGTGGAGCACGGAAAACCAGTATTTTTTGGGTCAAATACGCAGCCTTTAGGCGTCTCCCTCAAACTGCTCGTGGTGCACGTGCAGCTGCAGTTGCAGTCATTGTACACTTTACAACCCTGTGCACCAAAGCAAAGTGACTGTGAAGATTAAAAATTAATTTAAAGGGTACTGGTAACAAAATTTAAATTTGGTCGAATTTTCATGGTGGTACTTAACTTTTTGTGATGTCTATATAAGTATTTTGTAGCTTTGATATAGGAGTATTTTGTAGCTTTGATATAGGAGTATTTTGCAGCTTTCATATAGGAGTATTTTGCAGCTTTCATATAGGAGTATTTTGCAACTTTCATATAGGAGTATTTTGTAGCTTTCATATAGGATGATATAGGAGTATTTTGTAGCTTTGATATAGGAGTATTTAGCAGTTTTGATATAGGAGTATTTTGCTGCTTTGATGTAGGAGTATTTTGTGGAGTATTTTGTAGCCTTGATGTAGGAGTATTTTGTTGCTTTGATATAGGGAGTATTTTGTTTTGATAAAGAAGTATTTTGTAGCTTTGATATAAGAGTATTTTGTAGCTTTCATATAGGAGTATTTTGTTGCTTTGATATAGGAGTATTTTGTAGCTTTGATATAGGAGTATTTTGTTGCTTTGATATAGGAGTATT
Organism: Oncomelania hupensis; assembly: GCA_036898135.1. NCBI lineage: Eukaryota > Metazoa > Mollusca > Gastropoda > Littorinimorpha > Pomatiopsidae > Oncomelania > Oncomelania hupensis. The sequence goes on along the minus strand of CM072523.1, from coordinate 60,138,958 downwards.
TTGTTGCTTTGATATAGGAGTATTTTGTTGCTTTGATATAGGGGTATTTTGTTGCTTTGATATAGGGAGTATTTTGTTTTGATAAAGAAGTATTTTGTAGCTTTGATATAAGAGTATTTTGTAGCTTTCATATAGGAGTATTTTGTTGCTTTGATATAGGAGTATTTTGTAGCTTTGATATAGGAGTATTTTGTTGCTTTGATATAGGAGTATTTTGTTGCTTTGATATAGGAGTATTTTGTTGCTTTGATATAGGGGTATTTTGTTGCTTTGATATAGGAGTATTTTGTTGCTTTGATATAGGAGTATTTTGTTGCTTTGATATAGGAGTATTTCAAATCATGGGCCATCCTTCAGTACCTGTCCAGTTGTCGTTCCTTCGCTCCAAGTTTCACCTTTTTTGTTGTTTGAAACACACTTTTTCAGTTTTTGGCTTTATTTCAACAATAACTGAACTGAAATTCAGAATTTTTTTTGTGTGGAAACTTAATTTATTTAATGTATTAATGTGTGTGTGTGTGCTCAGGCGTGTGCGTGTGTTCATGGGGGTGTATGCAAGTGTGTGTGTACTGCTCTGTTGCAAGCTTGTGTGTGAATGGTGTGGCTATGTGCATGTGGGATTTGAGAGCAGTGACAAAGTGTTACAGGTGAGGAAGGGGAGTAAGGAGGGGGGGGGGGGGGAGGCCGAAGGTGTGTGTGCATGTGTGTGAATGGTGTGGGTATGTGCATGTGTGATTTGAGAGCAGTGACAAGCAGTTACAGGTGTGTGTGTGTGTGTGTGTGTGTGTGTGTGTGTGTGTGTGTGTGTGTGTGTGTGAATGTGTGTGAATAGTGTGGTTATGTGCATGTGTGATTTAAAAGCAGTGACAAAGGGTTACAGGTAGGGGTGTGTGTGTGTGTGTGAATAGTGTGGTTATGTGCATGTGTGATTTGAAAGCAGTGACAAAGGGTTACAGGTGGGTGTGTGTGTGTGTGTGTGTTTGTATGTGCATGCAGACTGAATCTCTGAGTGTGTATACATACATGTGCATGTGTGTGTTCCAATGCAAAGTGCATGAATGTGTGGGTGGCAATGCATAAACCTAATGTTGAGTAATGTGTCCATGAATCACCAAATAAAAACACATATGCCCAATCATCAGCTACATCTGAATACAATTATATGCCATGTTACGCAACAGTAAAAAAAACAACTGTGACTCAGACACAAAAGTGATTGATCGAAATGACTGCTTCAAACAAAGTCTCCAACTTGCATGCAGCAACTATGCAAGCCCACACAGAAAACAGCAACTATGCATTGCAAATGAGTTGGATAGATCTTATTATGGATCTTACCTTACAGAGTGCCTCAGACCAGACCCAGCCTTCTCCTTCTCTCTCAAAGCTGGGACAGGGAGTAGGCCTGGACTAGTCTCCACCACGCTGTATAGAATATATGCATCACCATAACAATACATTAGGTATCTATTGCTAGCCAAGCTGTTACGCCTGTGATCAAAGCGGCAGATGCCGAGCTATATTGATACATTTGTGATGCTGTTCAGCCCACAGTATTGAACACTGATGACCGCAACATTCACGAAGAAAAGAGAAAACTGCTCAGCACAGAAGAAGAAGATGGTCCTGATTTGGCTCGGAAGAGTCAGCTAAACCTAAAGCAATAATCATGCAATGTAAGAAGAAGAAGAAGATCAACAAAAACAAAAAACAACAAAACAACAACAACAAGAAAGGGGAAAGAGAAGAAAAAAGAGATTGCGATAAGATGAGGTGAAGGAAGAGGAGGCGATCAAGAAGAGGAGATGATGATGATGATGATGACAATAATGGTGGTAATGATGAGGATGAGGATGATGATGATTGATTTTATACTAATAATAAGAAACTTTAGGAATTCAATTAACTAGCCTATATTATACAATTAGGCCTGTCAACACCCAGATTACCTTTTTGCACAAAGCATAAGTAGCTGAGAGAAATATCAACATACATTTGTCAGCACACACACAAATACACACACACACACACATACCCCCACACACACATACACACCCACTCTTGAACACACACACACATGCATGCACACGCACACACATATGCAAACACAAGAACTGTGTACACACTCACAATCACACTAGTATTTTTTTCCTTCAAACTACATGTATTCATGCATAGCAATGTAACCATTGGGACCATACCATATTGAGACCAGACGTTATCATTCTGATTTCCTTTACATGCACACATGTTGTTATATAATACATTCGAGGCCTATGTTATTATTTTATTATGCATTGGCTGTGTAGGTTATGACGGGATAGCTAGCCCAGTCAAAATTGTTTGTGAAGATCATGTTTTAGTTATGTAGAGATTAACCCTACATGCACACAGCGTTTGCTTGTTCCCCCCAAGGTTAATGTATTTATAATTGCTGACATAGCTTTTCTCCTTCAAAACATTAAAGCAGTTTTGCTGTAAAATGTTGCGTTGCACCCCCATTGAACCATGACAGTCTAACTTTCCAAAACTCAAAGTGAAGTGTAGTGGAGAATCCATGGCCGTGGACTACTGGTAGCCAAACTTATCCCAGCTTTATCAATACCAGTTCCTACCATCATCTCAGCAACTTCAAAATGTAATGCCTGTGCTTTCTTCTATGTGCAGGTATTTTATTTTACCCTCTGCTTGTTCTTGTTCTTCTTGTTCTTGTTCATGTTCTTGTTCATGTTCATGTTCACGTTCACGTTCATGTTCTTCTTCTTCTTCTTCTTCTGCTCTGCTGCTGCTGCTGATGCTGCTTCTTAGATTCAGGCAACCAAGTTCAATGTTTTGAAGAAAGTTGCTGCAGGGGGTGCATGGGACCAGTTCCTAGCACAATCCAGGAACTCAATAATGCAATATATATGGCGTTTCTTATGTGTGCAGTTATATTGATTGTGAAAGGGGATTAGATGTACGCCATGATGACCTCACCCTGTCTGCTGTGTCAGGTGACGACTTGCTGAGCTGACACTTCAGGCTGTTGCATGGGACTGTCTTGCAATTTTACCTTTCGTCTCACACAGTTTTACTTGGCTGCTGCAGTTTTCTTGAGGTTTGTGTTATAATATAATATATATTATTTTGGCTGATTGGTTGGTTGGTTGGTTCGTAGGTGTTGTGGTGGTCTTGGTGGTAGCAGTGGTTTGCTATTAATGTTGGTGGTGATGGTTTGTCATTAATGTTGTTGGTGGTGGTTTGTTATTAATGTTGGTGGTTGTGGTGGTGGTTGGTGGTGGTTATGGTGGTTGTTGTTGGTGGTGGTGGTTGTTGGTGGTGGTGGTTGTTGTTGGTGGTGGTTGTTGTTGGTGGTGGTTGTTGTTGGTGGTGGTGGTGGTTGTTGTTGGTGGTGGTGGTGGTTGTTGTTGGTGGTGGTGGAGAGGGGAGCATGGGGAGGGGTAAGAGGAGGGAGTTCAGTTGTAGTCATTATCATTGTTGTTATTTGCTTTGTTGTTGATGATGCTGTTGTTGTTGCTAGTGATGGCTGTGATTTTAATTTGAAATAACCCCTTAAAGACATGGGAGGGAGAATAATTCGGCTAGTTGACAATTTCCACATGAAGGAATCATCCGCTACTTAGCATTAACAATGGATGTATGAGCCATGCATAGTGCAGGAAAAAACACTTTAGGTTTACAGCAATAGCAGTAAGATGCTATACGTGAGCATATCCTTGGGCAATGAATTCGATGTGCCGTTAAGAAAAAAAATTGTGCTGAAGGCTATGGTAATATCCCAGTCAGTGAATCATTCGTGAGCAGTTTATTGCGTAATATTTGCCTTAGTTTGTGTTGGGCAGTTTTGATGTTGATGCAGATTGAACTAGTTATTCATTCATTGTTAGATTTATGAGTAGAGATGACGTACACATCTACTTATAGTTTGTGTTGAGTGTGTACAATACCTTTAACACAGTTGTGACTAAAGTCGGCATACATTTCAACTTATTCTTCTCTAAATGGTATGACAGCATACATTTATTTATTTATTTTTAGCAAAAAATTAATTTTAGAATGAGCCACTACACAAAATAAGTTAGAAGTTCAACAAATGTGGCTTTATCTAGAAGGTTGTTGTATCAATTTTTATTCATCAGATTAACATAAGTTGTACTAATGTAACATAAGCAGTTCACACTCGATCTCTACCATGCTTACATCCTAGGCATTATGTGGAAGGTTAATGTTCTGGCTTATATGCTGCAGCTACGCTAGCTTATTTTAAAATCGGTGTTACCTGCTCAGCAGAGAATGGGTTCATTAATACCCAAAATTGTCTGTTGGTTGGGGAGTAAGACGATGCACTTAAAGACAGCAAGTGGGCACGTCAGTGGGCTTGAGTGAGATCCTGCATCCACCAGTGCCTTGAGCAGCTGTGGAACTGGAAAAGGCTAGCTGTTGCGCTATATAAGCAGGATAATGTACAGGAAAATAAATAAATATTTTCGGTATATTTTGGTTCTTCTGTTTCACTCGGAACGATGTTGAAACAGTTCCATTGTTGTTGAACTGTGGATTAATCGCCGGTTTCCTATGCCGAAGGTCGCGGGTTCGACCCCCGCAAGGGGCGGACATATGTGACTTAGGTAGGAGACTATTGAGGTCACTGAGGGTTTTCTCCGGGTACTCCAGTTTCCTTTCTCACTTCAATAATGGTACTGGATGCCGTCAATATAACATTTCAGAAATTAAAATTCGATTTTTTTTCCAATCTTCCAATAGCGATCTCCCTGTCTTTACACCACCTGTTTAAGAGATGGATGTGTATTTGGTATGTGTGTGTGTGAGGGTGGGTGAAGCAGGTGAGTGTGTATGTTGGTACAGATCGCCGCGCTTTGAGCCTGATTGATTTGGGGAGAGGCACGTATATAGCATCAATATTATTATTATTGATCCGTGCCCGTAAAAATAAGGAAATTGACTTGAAAATTAAAACACTAAAAACTGCTGATCATGGCTTTCTTTGTGAGGATTTTGTTGGAGAAGAGTTCCAGATGTTTTAACAAGATTTTCTTTTAATTGTGACAATACTTAGAGTTTGTATTTTATTTTTGTGTTTGTTGAATGTAGTATTTGTAAGTTTGGACTGTTTGTATTGGCCATCTATATGTTTATTTATGTTTGTAATATTGTTGTTTCATCTGATTTATAGTGTTTTATTTTTAATTATGTTTGTCCATAAATAATATGTCCATAATTAATGGTATATTTATAATTAGTATCAGTAAATAATGTTATATTTATAGTTATTGTTACTCTTTCCATGTATAGTATTAAATTATGTTTAATTTGCTTCAGCAGGTAAGCACTATTAGTCTGTCGCCATGGGCAACCGTTCCACCAAACCCTACATTGTGGATGAGGAGTACTCTGAGGACGATGAACAAGGTTACGACACTGCCCCTGAGGGTGACCTTCCCACCCCTAATCTTGACTCTGAGGTCAAGGAGGAAAGTGTGGGTCAAGGTCAAGGTCCACTGATGTCTGTGGATGCCAGAGTGGTGAACAGCTTGGTGACCAACGTGGAGGAGCTGCTGCAACACCTCAGTAACCACGACTACCAGGCAGCTCACTCTGCAGCCTTGATGCTCAAGTCCTGCGGTATTGGTGGTGGTGGAGGCGGTTTTGGTGGTAAGTTCACATTTTATTTCATTGTTAGTGCTGTGGAGTGGAGGGAAGGGAGGGAGGACATTGCAAGTTTTTTTCTTTGTTGTTGTTGTTGTCCTTTTGTATTACCAGACTTAACTGGAAATACTTGGAAATAGTTAGAAGGAATAGCAACAAGCCAATTTTCATTGTTTTATTTGCTTGCTGATAGTTGTGATATTACTGTTTTGTTTGCTGATAGTTGTGATATTACTGTTTTGTTTGCTGATAGTTGTGATATTACTGTGCTGATAGTTGTGATATTACTGTTTTGCTTGCTGATAGTTGTGATATTACTGTTTTGCTTGATGATAGTTGTGATATTACTGTTTGGCTTTCTGGTAGTTTGGATAGTGGCCTATCGTTTCATGTGTTTCCTGTGCTTGGTTACAATAAAACCCAGCCACAAGCGCTGGAAACAATTTGTTCACCTAGTTCTGTATCGTTCAGAACTACTATTGGCACTAATCATGCAATTAACGCAAACATACATGTAGATCTGTTGTAAGCCCACATTAAGTTATTGTACATATAGAAACAAGCCAATTACAACAGTAAATGTGCAAATTGATTTGTGGACCCTGGACTAGAAGGTGTATAATTGTTCCCACCACCTGTAGTATCATACTGAGGTGTATAATTGTTCCCACCACCTGTAGTATCATACTGAGGTGTATAATTGTTCCCACCACTTGTAGTATCATACTGAGGTGTATAATTGTTCCCACCTCTTGTAGTATAGTATTGCACAGTGTTGGTGAAGTCTTTTCATGTAAAAATAAGTATGTTGAAGGCTTTTTATATCACGCTTGTACCAGCTGAGTTTGATCCTGCTTTCAGCCAGTACTTTCAGTTTGTAAGTGCACTAGAAAAGTCATTTAATTTCAAGTTTAGCTGGTCTTTATTAAATTTACTAGTTTTACTTTAAAAAAAAAATTGTGTGCTTAATATGTAGTCAGCAGTGTGAGTCTGTGTACTGGTTTAAAGTAGGTATTATATTGTACTTTGTAGCATCAAAACCATTATGAGTGGCCTTCTGGCGCACGGGTTAGTTGCCGGTTTCCTATGCGGACGGTCAGGGGTTGGGGCGAGGGGCGAAGTTATGGGACTTTGGTTGGAGACTATTCAGGTTACCCAGGATTTTCTCCTTAGGAACTGCGGTTTCCTCCCTCCCTTCAATAATAGTATCGGACGCAGTCAATATAAAATTTCACAAATAAAAATTTGATTTCCTTTCCGTCTTCTAATAGCGACTTGCCTTTATTTACACCACATGTTTGAGTGATGACTGTATGTTTGTTGGATATGTAGGAGTGTCTGTAACATGTGAGCTTTGCCTTTATTTACACCACATGTTTGAGTGATGACTGTATGTTTGTTGGATATGTAGGAGTGTCTGTAACATGTGAGCTTTGCCTTTATTTACACCACATGTTTGAGTGATGAATGTATGTTTGTTGGATATGTAGGAGTGTCTGTAACATGTGAGCTTTGCCTTTATTTACACCACATGTTTGAGTGATGAATGTATGTTTGTTGGATATGTAGGAGTGTCTGTAACATGTGAGCTTTGCCTTTATTTACACCACATGTTTGAGTGATGAATGTATGTTTGTTGGATATGTAGGAGTGTCTGTAACATGTGAGCTTTGCCTTTATTTACACCACATGTTTGAGTGATGACTGTATGTTTGTTGGATATGTAGGAGTGTCTGTAACATGTGAGCTTTGCCTTTATTTACACCACATGTTTGAGTGATGAATGTATGTTTGTTGGATATGTAGGAGTGTATGTAACATGTTTGAGTGATGACTGTATGTTTGTTGGATATGTAGGAGTGTCTGTAACATGTGAATGATGACTGTATGTTTGTTGGATATGTAGGAGTGTCTGTAACATGTTTGAGTGATCAATGTATGTTTGTTGTATATGTAGGAGTGTATGTAACATGTTTGAGTGATGACTGTATGTTTGTTGGATATGTAGGAGTGTCTGTAACATGTTTGAGTGATGACTGTATGTTTGTTGGATATGTAGGAGTGTCTGTAACATGTGAGTGATGACTGTATGTTTGTTGGATATGTAGGAGTGTCTGTAACATGTGAGTGATGACTGTATGTTTGTTGGATATGTAGGAGTGTCTGTAACATGTGAGTGATGACTGTATGTTTGTTGGATATATAGGAGTGTCTGTAACATGTTTGAGTGATGACTGTATGTTTGTTGGATATGTAGGAGTGTCTGTAACATGTTTGAGTGATCAATGTATGTTTGTTGGATATGTAGGAGTGTATGTAACATGTGAGCGTGCATTTTGGTTATAGATCACTGCGCTTTGAGACTGATTTAGGAATAAGGCGCCTATAGCATCCAGTATTATCATTATTATTAATTATATGCTTTGTAAGAGTGACATTTCAGGCAGATTGATTTGGCCAGTGAAATAGAAATTCAATGTAATTAGCCTTTGTGGAGTTTTAAGTTTCACAGCTTAGAAATAATACTGCTAAATGTTAGCATTACTTCATAGTTAAATACGTCAGTTTATTTCCAGTGCTTGGCGTTACTGAATATTTTAACATGATTTTTGTGATTGGTGTTGAATTCCCTTCTTCATTGTTAGTTTGCCAAGTACCTGACTTGTGTATTCAGGATATTTTCCATTTGTTTTAAAAGCTGCCATCTTATCTTATCTTATCTTATCTTATCTTATCTTATCTTATCTTATCTTATCTTGTGTCACGTTTTTCAGAATCTCACACACATTCAGCAGACGCGGTGTTCACGGATGTTACGACAAAGTCATATCAGCCTCAAAGTCAAACCATTGGAACGATGCCACAGGAAGACAGACACACTGCTCACCAGTCACCAGTGAACGCAAACAAAGACATTTCACTCCTGCCAGCCAGCGTCAAGAAGAAAGGTGGACTGAGCGAAGAGGAAGAGAGAGCTCTGGCCGTGCTGGAAAAGGAGTTGTTAGACATGGACGACGGATCTGATGAAAACGATAAAGAGGACAACCACAACGAAGATTCAGAACTCAGAGCCAGCAGAACACCCAGCAAAGGGATACTCAGGAGGAGCAAAATCCCCTCAGTATCCTCCACCCAGTACAGCAAGAGGGAGGGGGTGAGGGAGTCACGAATCCCATCCTTCCAAGGCAGCAAAGGTCAGAGAGGGAGCAGCCTATCTGGAGAAGACTCTGACTCCACCGCCATGCAACGCAAGCCTTCCAGGTCACCAGCCAGGTCAGGCCGACCGACAGGGTCGCCCACCAGGTCCGGCATCCCCATGCTACGACCTACATCAGGGAATCGTCAGCAACAAAGGTCACCCGCAGTGGTCTCTGACACTTGGCCGGCCAATGGCTCGCAGCTGAACGGTAAACCGTCAGACGGTAGTGATGCTGTGGATCATGCTAGGCCAGAGGAGGAAGACGATGATTTGGCCTGGGAGGTCAACATTTCGGACATCACGGGCAGAGCCAAAAAGCCCAAGAAAAGAACAGGTCAGTGGCCAGTCCAGTGTGACGTTATTTATAGTGAACTTAATAGGGGAAGCAGTGGGCTGAGGGGTGTAAGGGACTGCAAAACAACTGAAGCATGGAATGTTGAGCCATAACAGTGCTGACACACATACATGCTGGGCTTTGCTGGACAGGACAGCGCGCCATACCACTAAAGGTATCCGTATTGCTGTCAGCCATTCAACGTTGACATTGAGGTCTGTCGCTTTCCTTTCTTTTTTTTCCCTATCTTTTTATCCATCTTTCTTTCATTCTTCTTTGTTACTTATTGGTTGCAAGTTCTAGACACTGTTACTTATTGATTGCAAGTTCTAGACATTGATACTTAGTTATTGCAAGTTCTAGACACTGTTACTTAGTGATTGCAAGTTCTAGACATTGATACTTAGTGATTGCAAGTTCAAGACACTGATACTGTGGGATTGGAAGTTCTAGGCACTGTTACTTAGTGATTGCAAGTTATTCCTCTCTTTTTTCTTCAGGTCTACCCAGCCGCTGGGGACCAGAGCCTCAATCACCGACCACCACAACCGCAGCCACAGATGGCACTCTTTCCCCAACCACTTCCACCGCTACCACCGTCATCACCGTCGATGGCATCATGGAGCGCAAGGTCTTGGACTTGAGACGATGGTACAGCTTCTAAATCTTTTAACTTTTTTTTTTTTTTTGGTGGTCATTGTGTGGCCCTTGTCTCGAGTTCAATATGGCACAGCTTGCCTGCTTTTTTGTTTGCTGTTGTTTGTTTTCTGTCTTCATAATCTTCTGCTGACCATGCTTCAACACTATTTGGCATTTTGATGAGTTTTACTGAGATGAGCAGACCTGAGTGTGGTATTGATAAATGACATGTTGAGACTGGCAAATATCAAAATATTGGCCATTGCTATGGAAAGATAGGTGGGGGAGGAGGGGGGGGGGTATGGAAAGATAGGTTGGGGTTGGGGTGCGGGTGGTATTAAAATATAGGTTGGGAGGATGGTATGGAAAGATAGGTGGAGGGGGGGGGAGGAAGAGGGAAGGGGGTAGACAGGACTAGAGAAAAGAACAACCTAACAGTCATTTATTGTCCAGTCCACTTGTTGCTCTCCTTTAGGTCACAAATCTGCAGTAAATACAATGTACACAACTTTCAGTTTACAACTGAGCTCTTTTGTTGACTGGCAGATGTTTCTTGTGTATAGAAGTTGCTTCATTAAGCCCTATGCTGCGCTTTATACTCAGAAATTGGCTCCCAGATTGATCAATATATCATATCGCCATACAAAAATTACACTGCTGTATCTTACTATTGCGTATGATCTGCATGTGTTGTGATTAGAGAGAGCAAAGCTTGAGGTTGTCCTTGTGTGGGGTGGGTCTGGAGATAAGCACGGCATCCTGGACATCACCCAGTGCTGTGCCCTAAGACCATACTTTACAACCTACAGCTTTTTGTCTCCCTTGTATATTCACGCCAGCAGTCATCCTTCAACATAACCTTGTCATGAGGAAATCATATCCATCTTATTGTCAGCGTGCTGTTGCTTAGTACAAATCTGCTTGATGCCTCTGTTGTGAGTGGATAATTTCCATATTCAGTGTCAGTTTACTGCTGCTACATGATGCATCTGTTGTGAGTAGATCATTTTCATGTACAATGTCAGTGTACTGTTGCTTATTACAAATGTGTATGATGCCTCTGTTGTAAGTGGATAATTTCCATGTAAGCTTCAATGTCAGACTATTGTTGCTGCATGATGCATCTGTTGTGAGTTGATAATTTCCATGTTCAGTGTTAGCACTGTTTTACTTTCCCAGTCCCTCTGTGCTTGGACTTCACGATCCTCATGATCGTCATAGGTAAGATGGTAGCGGCTCATTTCAGTTTTTCCCCAGTTTCTTTTTTTTTTCAGCCACATTACAGGGATATTATCCGTTGGGTGGATCCTCTATAGCGTATCAGTGAATAACACAGCCTTTGCATCATAAATAGAAGGGGGCTTATAGATATCGCTTTGGGCAATAAAATGTGCCTCACTGCAGGACTAATAATAATATAATAACAGTCTTAAATTCAATCCTTGTCATGGCAGCAAGCAGCACTCACAGCATTGTTTGATATACGTTACAAATATTACACAACAACAATAAGTATATCGTACCAGTTAATGTTTTTCATCTTGGAAGTTCAAAAGCTAACGGTACTCTACTTTCGTTCTTGTTGTAGGACTGTTAGGTTAGGTCTTGTATTATTGTATATATAGATATATATAGATATATATAGATATATAGATATATAGATATATAGATATAGATAGATATAGATAGATATAGATATATATTCACAATCATAATTCTATACGATGTATTACAAACAAATACTATAGCAAACAAGCAAATAAAGTCATAACTTGGCTTGAAAGGGTAACTTTATTGATTTTGTTTCCATCAGTGTAAGGATGTTTCAAGGCCTTTAGTAAAGTTAATATGGCTTGTTGATTTCGCCATTGAAAAAGTCATCTGTTGTCACTTTAGTGGTGCAAAGAGTGTAATGTGGTGCTATCAGTTCTTCTTTTAATTTTTTTTTTTTTAGTCATACATTTGTTGTGAAAGTATGCAAATTACTACTCCAAGACTTAAAGAGTTAGTCCTACGTTTGTTGTGAAAGTATGCAAATTGCTACTCCAAGACTTAAAGAGCACTCAGTTGATCCCGTTCTATTTATAATACAAATGGCTGTGTTATCTACGGCTAAGCTATAGGTCCAATGTGTACTGCCTCTGTAGCTACATCAAGGAAGGTAGAGTTTATGCACACCACCTAACCCCTAGCTTACCTCGTGGAGTTATGCTATTTTTGTGTGACGGGTTTTGTGCCAATGACCGCAGTTTGGTTTGTACAATGTTGCAGAGCTAATCCCTCCTCCATTTCTTCATTTTTTAACATTTTTATTTAAAAAAGAATTTATTTATTTATTTATTTTAAAATGAATTTTTTAATCCTTTTTTTTTTTTTTGGTGCAACAATGCATGCTTTAAGGGTTGATTATTTGCTCAACATCTAAGAGGTATCACTAATGGTTAGTCTTGGCCAAAAGAGGATATATTGGCTTATGATTAGGATTTTGCACATCAACAGTTGGTTTGCTCATTTTAATGTCCACCTCCTCCCCCCTCCCATGCTCAGCTGATAAAAAGAGAATTGATAGCAGGCCTTGTTAGTATCCCCACTTTCAGGAAATTTAGTGCTTTAAATTCCCACTGTCGCTTTCTTCCTCGTTTGTTCTTTCTCATTCCTACTCTGTTCTATCAATCTGCTATACTATCTTCTTCTTCGCTATACCAGTCACCTACCTTTTTTTTTTGGAAAACTCTTCCGGGACAAAATTCCTCATTTGTGTGTGAGGTCTGTTGTATCAGCTTGGGAATATTGGACACTTTCTGCCAAATGGTCACTAGGGCTTCCTACGATATTTTTATTTAGCAATGTAGGCATTTTATATGTATGTGTTTTGTTGATATTGGATAATGATGTTTGTATTCTATTTTGTTTTTGAAAATGGGGGTTCGATAAATTAAGAGTATAGCCTCAGCCGTGGATCACACCTGAACTTTTGGATCTGTGTGATAAACGAAGAGAGTTAAAAAAGAAAAAGAACACCTCACAGGGAGCTGATGTCTACCGAAAAATCAACAATGACATCCGAAAAGGCATGCGCACAGCAAAGGAGAACTGGATAGAAGATCAATGCCAGGAAATAGAGAACAATCTGAACAAGAACAACAGCAAGAAGGCCTACCAGACTGTGAAGCGGCTGACAAGTGTTAAACAGCCCAAAGTCTCCACTATCCAAAGCAAGTCTGGCATTTGCCTTACAGAAGAACAAGAAGTCTTGGACAGATGGACAGAGTACTGCTCTGACCTTTACAACCATACACCAAATGGAGACCCATCAGTTCTAGCATGTCCCGAGAGCAGAGAAGAAGAAGAAATCCTCCCAATTCTCCGGGAAGAAGTTGAGGCAGCAGTGCAATCGCTGAAGAAAGGGAAGTCAGCGGGAGTGGACAACATACCAGCGGAACTGCTACAAGCAGGAGGAGAAGCGATGACTGATGCTCTCACCATTATCTGTAACAAGATCTGGCAGAGTGGGGAATGGCCTACACCATGGACCCAGTCGCTTGTCATCATTCTTCCCAAAAAAGGTAACCTTCAGGAGTGTGAAAATTACCGCACCATCAGCCTCATCAGCCATCCCAGCAAGGTCCTCCTGAAAATAATACTCAACAGGTTGAAACCACAAGCTGAACAAATCATAGCTGAAGAACAAGCAGGATTCAGGGCAGGGCGAAGTACCACTGAACAGATTTTCAACCTCAGAATAATCTGTGAGAAATACCTACAGCACCAACAACATCTATATCATGTGTTCATAGACTTCAAGAAGGCATTTGACCGAGTCTGGCATGCAGCTCTATGGGCAACCATGAAAGTGTACAACATCAGCCCTAAAATTATAGAAGTCATCAAAAGCCTGTATGACAAGGCTACCAGTGCAGTCCTCCATAACAGCGTCATCGGGAACTGGTTCAGAACAACAATCGGTGTGCGTCAAGGATGCCTACTCTCTCCAACACTCTTCAACATCTTCCTAGAGCGCATCATGTCAGATGCTCTTGCAGATCACGAAGGCACAGTCAGCATAGGGGGCAGAGCAATCTCCAATCTTCGTTTTGCGGATGATATTGATGGATTGGCTGGAGAGGAACAAGAACTTGAACAGCTTGTACAGAGGCTTGACACCACCTCCAGAGCTTATGGAATGGAAATAAGTGCAGAGAAGACCAAAATGATGACCAACAACACCAATGGCATCAACACGGACATCAAAGTACAAGGCCAATCCCTCAACACAGTGCACAGCTTCAAATATTTAGGAGCCATTGTGTCAGACAATGGGTCTCGACAGGAAGTCCTCTCCAGGATCGCACAAACAACTGCTGCCCTGACAAGGTTGAAGCCCATTTGGAAAGACAGAACCATCAGTCTACATTCCAAAGTAAGACTGCTGCGCTCTCTGGTCATCTCCATCTTCCTATATGCTTGCGAAGCATGGACCCTCACAGCAGATCTCCAACGAAGAATACAAAGCATGGAGATGAGGTGCTACAGAAGACTTCTGTGCATTTCCTATACCCAACACATCACCAACGTTGAAGTCCGACAGACCATCACACAAGCCATTGGACAACACGATGACCTGCTCACAGTGGTGAAGAAACGGAAATTCCGATGGTATGGCCACGTCACCAGATCATCAGGCCTTGCAAAGACCATTCTGCAAGGCACAGTGCAAGGAGGTAGAAGAAGGGGGAGACCGAAAAAGAGGTGGGAGGACAACATTCGAGAATGGACTGGTTTGACACTGAGCGAAGCCATGAGGGCTGCTGAGGACAGAGAGAGATGGAGTATGCTGGTTAAGCGATCATCTGTGGTGCCCCTACGACCTTCGGGTTATGGGACAGGATAGGATAGGATAGGATAGGCCTCAACGTCCCCTGCATGGGATGCCTTTATTGTACTTTGACCAGCGGGGGGAGTGCCTTCAGTGTTTTTCACTGGGGTTGTTTCAGCAGATCTTTTATGCGGATCAAGGGCCAGTCCTCTTTCAACCAAGTTGTCTTGATTTTGTGGTCCTGATTCGGTTCTTTGCAGTCCGTTGGACCCTGTAAGCAAGGAATAACTAATTAACTAACCTTGCTAGCTTTAGGTCTATGATGAAGTTTGGTGACAGATCAGCCTGCAAATGCTTCAGATTATTTTTAACATTGGCTTTCCATTTTATACTATTTTTTCTGGAAGTTTCTGGCTTTGACAAATCTCTATAACATCAACAGCGAAGCAAACAAATGATTTGTTTGTGTTTGTCCATTTATGTGTTCTCTCCAGTCTTTCTTTGCGTTTGTCCATGTACATGTCTTCTACAGTCTTTCTTTGTATTTGTCCATGTGCATGTCTTCTCCAGTCTTTCTTTGTGTTTGTCCATGTACATGTCTTCTCCAGTCTTTCTTTGTGTTTGTCCATGTACATGTCTTCTCCAGTCTTTCTTTGTGTTTGTCCATGTACATGTCTTCTCCAGTCTTTGTGTTTGTCCATGTACATGTCTTCTCCAGTCTTTCTTTGTGTTTGTCCATGTACATGTCTTCTCCAGTCTTTCTTTGTGTTTGTCCATGTACATGTCTTCTCCAGTCTTTCTTTGTGTTTGTCCATGTACATATCTTCTCCAGTCTTTCTTTGTGTTTGTCCATGTACATGTCTTCTCCAGTCTTTCTTTGTGTTTGTCCATGTACATGTCTTCTCCAGTCTTTGTGTTTGTCCATGTACATGTCTTCTCCAGTCTTTCTTTGTGTTTGTCCATGTACATGTCTTCTCCAGTCTTTCTTTGTGTTTGTCCATGTACATGTCTTCTCCAGTCTTTGTTTGTGTTTGTCCATGTACATGTCTTCTCCAGTCTTTGTGTTTGTCCATGTACATGTCTTCTCCAGTCTTTCTTTGTGTTTGTCCATGTACATGTCTTCTCCAGTCTTTGTGTTTGTCCATGTACATGTCTTCTCCAGTCTTTCTTTGTGTTTGTCCATGTACATATCTTCTCCAGTCTTTGTTTCTCTATTTATTTTTTAAAATTCCCAGACGTTTCCTTTTTGGGATTATTTTGAGGGTATTTGGAACATCGCATACCCGCCATCTTGGTTTGCCTTTGCAATGGAGTATTTATAGTGTTTCCACTTTATCGTATTTGTATAGAAAATTAAATTACCTTTAAGAAATATATGAGTTTTACTCAATTATTTCTAATTTTGTTTAAGCTACAAATTTCTTTTTATTTGTGCGACCGCAAGAAAGATTTTCCTGGCAAATGGTTGTATTTCAGTGCAATTCTCCCTTGGCAGCAAAAGGGCTAAACCGCAGTGCATTATTTTTACAAATAAATTTTAAAAAGAAACAAGCTCTATCTTATATTTCAATTTTGAAGAGAGAACAATTGGAGTTTCAGTGTCTGCTTGACCGTTGTATGTTGGGCTATTTTGTTTGTTTATTTCTGTGTTTGCAGGTTGTGCATGAGTCGTCCACAATACAAAACATCATGTGGGATTTCCTCATTGGTGTCCTGTTGGAATTTCCTCTTCAGCACACTGGGAAATGGATCGTAAGTAAATATATACAAGAACAAGATAGGTGTGAATGAGCATCAGCGCACCGAGCATGCTCACTTGTCCTAGTTGGGATCGCACTATACATCATCATCATCATCAATGAGAAAATCTGACATGACGCTTTTAGCTCTGTTACACTCCGTGTTGTTTTTTCTCTATCAGTAGTTGATTCAGCCCCGATGCTTGAAATCCTGATCTCAACTCTGAAATCAACTCTCTCTACTTTCAACTCTCTCTTATTTTGAAACAGTGCGGCACTTACATATATAGTCTCTCCACCCTCCAGAAAGGGCGAGAATACCTCCAACGTGACACACCACAACCAATCAAAACAAGCTTTGTCATCACTGTCTCACGTCATACAACCTTATTTGGGATGGAAGCTTCTATAGTTACCACTAGAATTATCCATACGCTTCGATCGATTGTAAACAACCGACTCTAGAAAATTCTCAAATAATATCGACCAACTAAAATTATCAACGTTATACAAAGCTTCTTCTAATAACAACGCAAAATCAAATCAAAGATAAATACACTCTGTTAGTGCATGCTTAGCAAAAATAAAACGATCTGATCTATCGCTCACGTCACACACGCAAGCCTACCATCGTGCGCGTTTCACACGTAAGCCTACCATCGTACGCGTCTCCAACGTAACAAGCTCACTTGTCCAATGAGTGACTTTCCCTTGATTGATCCATCCCTTTACCATACCTTTTGATATTGTCAAGTTTCACTACAATCATGGTGTTCTGTCTGTCATATATAAACAAATTTTAGTTTTATATTGAGTGAATGCTGTTGTCAGGCTAGTACAGAATTGTGTGAATTGATGTTGGTTTTCATGGGTCAGCAGTGTCAAAACTTTGGCTCTGCACACCCCTGGTTAAAAAAATATATATATAAAAATAAGTGGAAAGATTTTTTGCTGTTAATTTTTTGGCTTTCTTTGTTTTCTTGCAGCTGGACAGTTGTTTTATCTTCTTAATGTTCTTGTTATGCCGGTGTGATTTTTATCTTTTTAATGTTCTTGTTATGCCGGTGTGATTTTTATCCCTTCAATAATGGTATTGGTTGCAGTCTTCTACTAGCGACTGTCCTTCACACCACATGTTTAAATGTTAAATTGAACGTTTGGTGGTTGTGTATGTAGGAGTGTGTGACATGTGGGCGTGGATGTTGGCTACAGATGGCCACTCTTTCAGTCTGATTTAGGATCCATTATTATAGTTACCATTCATGCCATCCGGCCATCATGGCACCTCACTCCTCGCTATCGCTTACTGACAAGACTTCGCAGACTAGAGCGTATACCTTCAGGTCAGACAGGAGACATGAGGCCTTCCTGTGCTTCAGTTGTAAGAAGGTTTCACTCATGCCGTCCAGCTCCTACCCTCCTCCTTGATCGAAGTGCCCAGTCCCCCTTACAGAGCAAGTCAAGCAAGGACAAGGGTGTCCACCTTCAGGCAGATGGGAGAGATGAGAAGTTCCCATTCATCAGTTTGCAAGAGTAGCTCGTGCCGGACCAGGAATCCAATAGACCACAAGGTCTTGGAATGAATAAAGTTTGACTGAGACCCTCTCCTGACTGTGAAGAAGCGATTTTATTCGATTCGATATGTAGAATTAATGTCCCCGGACACTGGAAACCTATAGGGGCCGTGAATATGAAGTCAGGATGAAGAATAAGTCAGTATGAAGAATAAGTCAGGATGAATTGCCACAGGGCTGTCCAAGATGGTCGTTCGTTCCAAGAAGAAGTGTTCGCACATCACGGCAGCAATGTTGGTAATGCAAGCGCGAGGGCTTGAGGAGGTGTGGCCATGGAGCCAAAGAGCCTACAAGGAGGGTAGGCAGAACGCGAGAAGACACTGACGATGCTTGGCAACTGTAGTCCGGAGGACTCAATCCTCCACAAGAGTCCCCAAGTCCCCCAATAGTAGTGAAAGAAACAAGGCTGCTAGGGAAAGAAATTGTGGTAGCAGAGCGATGAGGTGCCTTTCGTCGATAAGCAGCAGCCGCCCAGTCAATGGAGCTTTACAGGTCAGAAAATGAAGGATGAGGTGGAGGGTCGAATCAGCATCTCTCACAGGTCACTGTCTCTGCTTTGACTTCTGGACCCCTGTATCCAGACCACAGGGTAGCGAGAAAGCGGACAGTCTCAGAGCTCAGGTGCCTGTGTCATTTCAGCAGCTAAGGTGCCTGTGGGTCTGAACGTCTTCTAGAACAAGACTGCCACTCCTGCTCGCTGCCACCAAGGACCGGTGTGTGAAGAAGCGTTTACGTTATGTAGATTAACATACCTGGACACATGGCGTATAGGGGACTGCGTGAAGAAGCGGGCCGCGACCCAGCTTTTATACCGGTATGCCAGCTGTACTGAAAGCATTTTATTGAGTGCTGTGTGTGGCACAAGAATTTGCCTTTATGGCCAGTTTTGGGTTAGTTGTTCGTCTTTATCTTAAGCATAATGTGTGAACAAGTAACGAATATTATACAAATTATATATCAGCGTAAACGCGGAAATACGACCTTTCTATTGATATAACAATATTGGACCTATCGGCGATGAAATAAAAATAATACACGATTAAAGAGGGTGTTGGTTGTTACTCTTAAGGGTGTCATGGCTCGAAAGTCAGAATAACTCTTTAATTTAATAAACTTATAAATGATAATAATAACGAAAAAGAAAGAACAGCGTCACCTCTTTCCAATGGTATATAATATGGCACGGTTACTATTATGGTTTAGATTAGGACAGACTAGAATAGAAAACAAATAAAACATCCTACCAGCAACAAGTCTGGAACCTTCTTGCATCTTCGCCCTTATGTTTCCCTTCCGATTTGGTACATCCCTATAAATTGTTGATTGATTTAGGCATCTACTGGTAGAGAATGAACTAAGGTCTCGGAAAAATTGACATTTAAGGTGGTAAAGTGTAGAATCTTTGCTATAGTGGTCACTCAAAATTCTCTTCTTATCATGTGTTAGGAGGGCGTTATGACACATGCTACGCTGGGGCGGCCCCGTCCTTTTTAAAACAGTCGCTACCATTGAGGCTTGGTCTATAATAGCGCGGTGTCTTCAACAACGTAATATTCAACGCGCTATTCTAAACATCGCGTTCCTCTACGAAGCTGCTACATAAATCAAGATTAAAGTTGACATATTGTGATAGAGAATTTAATGCTAAGTCTAATGTTGATGTTCTTTAAGGGATCTGAAAAGTATATGTCAAGTAATAGCACATAGCTAGCTTAAACCTAATAGGGACAGTGAGGCCTACATTATTATTATTATTCATTTTATTTTGTGCATTAAAAAAAAATTATTATTATTACATGTGAGCATATATGTTGGTTGCTGATTGCCTTTGTTCGAGTCTGATTTAGGAATAAGGTGCTTATAGTATCCATTATTATTATTATTATTATTATTATTTTTATTATCACTTGTTTTTTGTTGAGGTTGAATCCCATCACCCAGGAGCAGGCTCTTCACATTTTGGGTTTTCAGCAGCCCTTTGAGGACATTCGCTTTGGGCCATTCACTGGCAACATGACACTTCTCAAGTAAGTAGTGCAGTATACGATTTTGATTTGGGCCATTCACTGGCAACATGACACTTCTCAAGTAAGTAGTGCAGTATGCTTTTTGATTTGGGCCATTGACTGGCAACATGACACTTCTCAAGTAAGTAGTGCAGTATGCTTTTTGATTTGTGACTTTCACTGGCAACATGACACTTCTCAAGTAAGTAGTGCAGTATGCTTTTTGATTTGGGCCATTGACTGGCAACATGACACTTCTCAAGTAAGTAGTGCAGTATGCTTTTTGATTTGGGAGTGGGGAGGAGATGTGAGGGGTTCTATTGTGTTATATGGAAATTGTCAATAGGGTACCCATTGGGCAGGAATAAAGCAGCACAATACTGAATGTGTTGTAGCTGGTTCTATTGTGTTATTTGGAAATTGTCAATAGGGTACCCATAGGGCAGGAATAAAGCAGCACAATACTGAATGTGTTGTATGGAAATTGTCAATAGGGTACCCCTAGGGCAGGAATAAAGCAGCACAATACTGAATGTGTTGTATGGAAACTGTCAATAGGGTACCCCTAGGGCAGGACAATACTGAATGTGTTGTATGGAAATTGTCAATAGGGTACCCCTAGGGCAGCACAATACTGAATGTGTTGTAGCTGCTTCATTGTGGTGGCTCACTGTAAGGGCTGCAGTGGGAGATATGACATAATGTGTTGTAGCTGCTTCATTGTAGTGGCTCACTGTAAGGACTGCAGTGGGAGATATGACATCATGTGTTGTAGCTGCTTCATTGTGGTGGCTCACTGTAAGGGCTGCAGTGGGAGATATGACATAATGTGTTGTAGCTGCTTCATTGTAGTGGCTCACTGTAAGGGCTGCAGTGGGAGATATGACATAATGTGTTGTAGCTGCTTCATTGTGGTGGCTCACTGTAAGGGCTGCAGTGGGAGATATGACATAATGTGTTGTAGCTGCTTCATTGTGGTGGCTCACTGTAAGGGCTGCAGTGGGAGATATGACATAATGTGTTGTAGCTGCTTCATTGTAGTGGCTCACTGTAAGGGCTGCAGTGGGAGATATGACATAATGTGTTGTAGCTGCTTCATTGTGGTGGCTCACTGTAAGGGCTGCAGTGGGAGATATGACATAATGTGCTGTAGCTGCTTCATTGTGGTGGCTCACTGTAAGGGCTGCAGTGGGAGATATGACATAATGTGCTGTAGCTGCCTCATTGTGGTGGCTCACTGTTAGGGCTGCAGTGGGAGATATGACATAATGTGTTGTAGCTGCCTCATTGTGGTGGCTCACTGTAAGGGCTGCAGTGGGAGATATGACATAATGTGTTGTAGCTGCTTCATTGTGGTGGCTCACTGTAAGGGCTGCAGTGGGAGATATGACATAATGTGTTGTAGCTGCTTCATTGTGGTGGCTCACTGTAAGGGCTGCAGTGGGAGATATGACATAATGTGTTGTAGCTGCTTTATTGTGGTGGCTCACTGTAAGGGCTGCAGTGGGAGATATGACATAATGTGTTGTAGCTGCTTCATTGTGGTGGCTCACTGTAAGGGCTGCAGTGGGAGATATGACATAATGTGTTGTAGCTGCTTCATTGTGGTGGCTCACTGTAAGGGCTGCAGTGGGAGATATGACATAATGTGTTGTAGCTGCTTCATTGTGGTGGCTCACTGTAAGGGCTGCAGTGGGAGATATGACATAATGTGTTGTAGCTGCTTCATTGTGGTGGCTCACTGTAAGGGCTGCAGTGGGAGATATGACATAATGTGTTGTAGCTGCTTCATTGTGGTGGCTCACTGTAAGGACTGCAGTGGGAGATATGACATAATGTGTTGTAGCTGCTTCATTGTGGTGGCTCACTGTAAGGACTGCAGTGGGAGATATGACATAATGTGCTGTAGCTGCTTCATTGTGGTGGCTCACTGTAAGGGCTGCAGTGGGAGATATGACATAATGTGTTGTAGCTGCTTCATTGTGGTGGCTCACTGTAAGGGCTGCAGTGGGAGATATGACATAATGTGTTGTAGCTGCTTCATTGTGGTGGCTCACTGTAAGGACTGCAGTGGGAGATATGACATAATGTGCTGTAGCTGCTTCATTGTGGTGGCTCACTATAAGGACTGCAGTGGGAGATATGACATAATGTGTTGTAGCTGCTTCATTGTGGTGGCTCACTGTAAGGGCTGCAGTGGGAGATATGACATAATGTGCTGTAGCTGCCTCATTGTGGTGGCTCACTGTAAGGGCTGCAGTGGGAGATATGACATAATGTGTTGTAGCTGCTTCATTGTGGTGGCTCACTGTTAGGGCTGCAGTGGGAGATATGACATAATGTGTTGTAGCTGCTTCATTGTGGTGGCTCACTGTAAGGGCTGCAGTGGGAGATATGACATAATGTGTTGTAGCTGCTTCATTGTGGTGGCTCACTGTAAGGGCTGCAGTGGGAGATATGACATAATGTGTTGTAGCTGCTTCATTGTGGTGGCTCACTGTAAGGGCTGCAGTGGGAGATATGACATAATGTGTTGTAGCTGCTTCATTGTGGTGGCTCACTGTAAGGGCTGCAGTGGGAGATATGACATAATGTGTTGTAGCTGCTTCATTGTGGTGGCTCACTGTAAGGGCTGCAGTGGGAGATATGACATAATGTGCTGTAGCTGCTTCATTGTGGTGGCTCACTGTAAGGGCTGCAGTGGGAGATATGACATAATGTGTTGTAGCTGCTTCATTGTGGTGGCTCACTGTAAGGGCTGCAGTGGGAGATATGACATAATGTGTTGTAGCTGCTTCATTGTGGTGGCTCACTGTAAGGGCTGCAGTGGGAGATATGACATAATGTGCTGTAGCTGCTTCATTGTGGTGGCTCACTGTAAGGGCTGCAGTGGGAGATATGACATAATGTGCTGTCAGCAAACCACAAATAATAGTTTATTTTTTTAAATTTATTTTATTTACCTTATTGTCCCTTTTTCGTAGGGAAATTCTGGGCCGCTTCCCCTGGGGAAAGCGTAGTCGCAGCCTGTGGCATTAATGTTGATGGGTTAGTTGGTCAGGTTGGAGTATTAATGTTGATGGGTTAGTTGGTCAGGTTGGAGGATTGATGTTGCTGGCAATCAAAGCGAAATAAACATAAACAGAATTCAGTCAATCACTGTGTCAGTAGGTCAGTGGGTTTTTCAGATGCAATGGTTGTTATTGTTTTGAGTAACGACGAGGACATGAAAACAATTTATCGAGAGAAAAAAATGACACAAATAAAATAAAACTTGGCTGGTCAAAGTCTTGAAATTTAAATGTCAAAGTCTTGAAAATGTTGAAAATGAAAATGTCAGAGTACTGTGCCAGATCTTCCCGCAGAGAAACCGCCTAGGCCGGATTGCCGGTAGCTCTAGGTGTCTGTGGTTAAAACAAAATGGGAGCACGTAGCTAGCTGCATCAGTGTTCTTCTGTCAGTGGTCACATCTGTCACCTAGATTTCATTTGTTCGTTTTATATAGATAGATAGATAGATAGATAGATAGATAGATAGATACATATATATATATATATATATATATATATATATATATATATATATATATATATATATATATATATATATATATATATATATATATATATACGAAAAAATGGAGCTCAATTATTGATTTATTGAATGTAAACAATAGCTGCATGTTTGTGTGTTCTAGTTAATACAGTGTAATGAACTCTTGCATAATGTCCTTTGTATTTTGTCTGTAGATGGTTTCGGTTGCTGAACCAGCATTTCGGGGTGAAGGGCCGGTGTTTCTACATGTATAAACCGGTGGGCAAGAACAGCACAGCTGGTGTGACAGCAGAGGATGCCTTGTGCAAGTTGAAGAGCGGACTGCAGGATCCTAACATCACCTTCATCTACCACAGCCACAACCACTACTTCTGTCCCATCGGCTATGAAGATGTGCCGCTCAAATGCACTGAAGCTTACTGGTCAGTTTTAAATTAATACAGTGGAACCTCCGGTATACGACCATCCAAAATCTGAGAAAAAACGGTCTTATAATAGAGGTGGTCTTATACCAAAAACAAGGGGTGCGGGGGGGGGGGGGGGGGGGGGGGGGGGGAGAAGGGGGGGTGTCCGGCTCGGAGTGGTATGTAGTCATAATTTTCACACTCACAAGCATGTATTTTCTTTGACAAAGGAAATTGTAAAACATGTTTTATTTTTAGCTTTGTCTTGTATTCACAATTTCAAAAATAATGGAACATTTCTTCTTCTTGCCTCCACGAACCACTGCCAGACGCGTTCATCCAAGTCTGTCAGTGCAGAAGCTCTCAGTTTCGATGTTTTCCTTTCGCCACTTTCTCCACTCTCACATAGTAGTTTCACAGATTTCTTATCCTTTATGATTAGCTGAATTTGGGTCTTCCCAACGTCTAAACTTCTTGCAATAGACAAACAACTCTCCCCATTCTTCTTTCAATCACTTTCATTCTCTCTGCCAAACTCAAAACTTTCCTCTTGCGCGACGCCATTTTGACAAGCCAGTGTAGGCGAGTAATGTCCCTTACTTGCAAACCGGAAATAGCAGACAACAGCAGGCGTACACTAACATGAGAGAAAAAACGAAAGGTACAGACAATAAATTAACTGATATCTCTTTTAAATTGCCTAAGACGGTCGTATAAAGGGCTTAAGACACGGTCGCTGGTCGCATAAACGAGGTTGTCGCATACCAGAGGTCATTTAGTATTGGAAGTGAATCCGTCAGAAGTTTTCAGGTCACATAACGGAGGGAGTCGTATACCAGAGAGATGGAAACCAGAGGTTCCACTGTAGTAGCTTTGTGTACATGGTGCATTGTAGCTTTAAGTACGTGGTGTATTGTGTGTTTGTGTACATGGTGTATTGTAGCTTTAAGTACGTGGTGTATTGTGTGTTTGTGTACATGGTGTATTTTAGCTTTGTGCACATGGTGTATTGTATCTTTGTGTACATGGTGTATTGTAGCTTTGTGTACATGGTGTATTGTAGCTTTGTGTACATGGTGTATTGTAGCTTTGTGTACATGGTGTATTTTAGCTTTGTGCACATGGTGTATTGTATCTTTGTGTACATGGTGTATTGTAGCTTTGTGTACATGGTGTATTGTAGCTTTGTGTACATGGTGTATTGTAGCTTTGTGTACATGGTGTATTGTATCTTTGTGCACATGGTGTATTGTATCTTTGTGTACATGGTGTATTGTAGCTTTGTGTACATGGTGTATTGTAGCTTTGTGTACATGGTGTATTTTAGCTTTGTGCACGTGATGTATTGTAGCTTTTGTGTACATGTTGTATTGTGTGTTTGTGTACATGGTGTATTTTAGCTTTGTGCACGTGATGTATTGTAGCTTTTGTGTACATGTTGTATTGTGTGTTTGTGTACATGGTGTATTGTAACTTTGTATACATGGTGCATATTAGCTTACAACAACAAACAAGCATGAAGCTGTGTCGTTGATGACCTCCCTTCATCTGTTAGTGACCACAGTTGCTGTAACCTGACCTGACATTCTGGCTTTTACTGCAATTTACAATGTTTAACTTGACCTAAATTTGTACAACTTTCTCCTTTGGCTGGTAAGGCTAACTGACTTGACTTCTCTAGGTCAGGGGCCTTCCCAGCCTAATTGTTATGATTTGTAAGAATTCATTTTAACAGACTTTTTGTTTTCAGTGGTGGACTGCTGCAGAACGAGGTGGATACATGGGTGTTGATTGGAGATCCCAGCAGACGACAGCCCTCCATACACTGCAAACGGTCAGTCTGTCAAGTCCTTCTTTCTGTTGTGTGTCCTTCAGTAATGACTGGCTTTCGTTTGGTTTGCTGAGGCCTGTACTAGTATTGTGTTGTATTGGTTGTGTTGTATTGTATTGTGTTGTATTATAAACCTTAATATTGAGGTTTATATGAAGTTGTTGAGAATACTGTACACAGTGATGATTATGATGAGTCAGACCTGCCTACCCTTCCGTAATCTTCCGTAATTTTACGGAATATTACCCTCTAGTACGGGAGTACGAAATTTTATGCAAAATTACGGAGAAAACAATTGAAAAACTACGCAATTTTTAGAGACGTGTAAACTTGTTAAATTGTTGTCTGCTAGGCCTAGAAGCCGACAGAGTAACCGCCCATGCATGAGAGCAAATGTTTCGAGAGTTGTGATTGGACGTCGTGAACCAATGAACATGCTCGAACGTTACGAGCTTAGATTGTCACGCCAATCTTGAGTGAAAATGGCGAGTGGAGAAAGTTCTAATCGGGCTAAAGTTGCACGTTTACATGAGACACACTACGAATCAGA
The DNA here is from genome assembly GCA_036898135.1 of Oncomelania hupensis. Classification (NCBI taxonomy): domain Eukaryota; kingdom Metazoa; phylum Mollusca; class Gastropoda; order Littorinimorpha; family Pomatiopsidae; genus Oncomelania; species Oncomelania hupensis. The sequence goes on along the minus strand of CM072523.1, from coordinate 60,112,644 downwards.
AGAGTCTGAGTGTGTAGAGATTGCTCAAGTGCAGAAGAAGAAGAAAAAGCTGCAGTTGCAAGTATTTCGTTCGGATTACATGCGGACTTGTCTTGTGGCTTCAAAAAACATGGCCCAGAATTATACGTATACTGTTCTTTGTGCGATTCTGACTTCTCAGTTGGGCATGGAGGAGCAAACGTCTGTAAGCGGCTGGTCCTCAAATCTCGCCATGAAGACACCAGATATGTCAGGCCAGAAGAGCTGGACCATCTCAAATGTGCCTACTCCAGGCAGCTGGCACAATATAAGGACCAGTTAAAAAAACAACAACTGCAAACTTTGTACAGGGTACAGTCTTTTCAGTGTGGTCGATTTCAACTGTAATTAAATTAACCTCACAATGTGCTATTGTTATTGGTAAACATATTCACAGTTACAAGTCCTTATTTTGACAGCTGATGAAATTTAAAAAAAAAATTTTTTTAAAGGCAAACTTGGAATTCATAAATTATGTGTAGTGCCTATTCCTGTGAATTACACATCTTTATCATGAAAATGACATTTGAGTCAATCACCTGTAATGTAAATAAAACAGTTATCCTTCATCACGACCGGGTCAGTGATGTGCAGGTTTATCTTTTGTTGCATGCCATGGTCTCTCATAATACTAAGTAATCATTTTTTAAAATCTGTTTGATATTGCTTCCTTCTTTTTGCTATCCTTTTAAAAACTGTTTTTGTGTGCTTTTTAAGTAATAAACGTGCTGTGAATTTATTCATACCTTGGTTATTCAGAAACACCGCGTTTACTCATGTCTGGTCTGTAGAATTACTGAAGGAAAAGGCAAAATTACTGAAATTCACAGGGAAAACTACTGATCAGTAATGCGTAAGGTAGGCAGGTCTGATGAGTTGTGTGAGCAATGTTGTGTGAGCAATGTTATGATGATGAGTTGTGTGAGCAATGTTATGATGATGAGTTGTGTGAGCAATGTTATGATGATGAGTTGTGTGAGCAAGCAATGTTATGATGAGTTGCGTGAGCAATGTTATGATGATGAGTTGTGTGAGCAATGTTATGATGATGAGTTGTGTGAGCAATGTTATGATGATGAGTTGTGTGAGCAATGTTATGATGATGAGTTGTGTGAGCAATGTTATGATGATGAGTTGTGTGAGCAATGTTATGATGATGAGTTGTGTGAGCAATGTTATGATGATGAGTTGTGTGAGCAATGTTATGATGATGAGTTGTTTTGAGCAAAGTTATTAGTATGAGTTTTTTGAGCAATGTTATGATAATGAGTTGTGTGTTGTCAATGTTCAGGTGGGAAGACATAGCAGCAGACTTGCTCACTCAGAACCCAGACTACTACGACATCCGAAAGGAGTGGCAGGGTCTCCAGAAACGCAACACCAACAAAGTGGGGGGTAACCTGCACTGCATTCTGGCCTTCCAGGGCACAGTGGCATCCCCTGCCTCCTCTAACTCTTCCACTTCCAACAGGCGTACGCAGATCCCCAGGTCTTCCAACCTGCCGGTCAGACGATCCACATCTAGCAGCGGGGGAGACAGAACCTCTCCTCATCCTGACGGAAAATGTTCACCCGATGGAAAGAGCTCACCAGGCTCGCCTAACTCGCTGTCCCCTGTAGAAGGCAGTAGTCCCCTTGTTTCGCCTTTGCCTACGGACAGTTTCCAGTCTCCCATGGAAGGGATGTCTCCCCTGCCGGTTGAAGGAGAAGCTCCTTCTGAGGGCGGTGATAAATTGGAGACAGTGACTGTAGGAGTGGAAGTAGGGGAGGAAACTGAGCAGTTGGAAGCAGAGTCTTGCGACAGTGATGAGGACTTGGATTCCAACGTTAGTACCGAGCCTGAGTGATTTCGTTTAAAGATATTACTGTCTAAATATGGTAGTACCATTATTATCATTTATTTCAACAGTACTATTATTATCATTTGTAGTATCATTATTGTATTATAGTTTTTAGGTGATAGTACATAATTTGTAGAGTTGACAGTACAAATCCTATCATGGTAGTAGATTATTTGTCATTTGATAGTAGTACAATTTCTGCCATTTGTATTTTATGCTAATACGTGTTTTATCATTTCTATACCTTGGAAAATACAGTATTTATTCAATAGGGTACACAGAAGATGCCAATGTTTTAAAATTTTTTAATTTTTTTTTTGGTAACATTTTATTGTTTCTTTTTTATTGGGAAATTCTGGGCCGCCTCCCCTGGGAAAGGCATAGTCGCAGCCTGTGGTGCGCCCAAACCCAACCTACCTAATATTAGTTATTTTTTGGGAAATTTTGCTGGGGGAGCAAACCGGAGTACCCGGAGAAAACCCCCGAGACGTTGCCCAAATTGAAAGTAAATAATATTCGGAGAAACATGACACCCAGATGCTGGATCGATCCCACACCTGTCAAGCGCCATTGGTTTCTGCCCTGTGGACAGGCAAGTTAGTCCCGCCTTAGCCCACTTGGCCACAACGCTCGTATAGTATTTCAGTAAATATTGCTTGAGGATATCAGAGTTAACATAGTAAGAATGGAATATTACCAAAACAGCGTGTACAAAATGAGCTGTAGCACTAAAACATGATATTGATTTGACAGTGAACATAGAAAGGAAAGATATTGATCTGACAGTGAACATAGAAAGGAAAGATATTGATCTGACAGTGAACATAGAAAGGAAAGAGTGCCAATAGACCATATCTGACAGTGAACATAGAAAGGAAAGAGTGCCAATAGACCATATCTGACAGTGATCATAGAAAGGAAAGAGTGCCAATAGACCATATCTGACAGTGAACATAGAAAGGAAAGAGTGCCAATAGACCATATCTGACAGTGAACATAGAACGGAAAGAGTGCCAATATACCATATCTGACAGTGAACATAGAAAGGAAAGAGTGCCAATAGACCAGTTTCCACCAAACAGGCAACTCTGACAATAGCTGAGTGTCAGATCTGTCAAACACACAGAGGTGCCAACCAGTACGGATTGACCGTATTTAATTCCGGCGAAGTGAATTAAATACGGAAATACGGTAGCTTTTAAAAAAATACGGAGGAGAAGTTGCCGATCGTTTATCTCTGCCAGCGGTGCTTCTGTATCGGTTTCTGGTCTCATAATAGTACTCCTGCACTCACTGAATGTCGCTGTGTTCAAAAAGCTGATTTTCATGGTGATTTTAGAGTAAAACAAGTGTGGTGTTCAACAAGCTGATTTTTATCGTGATTTTAGAGGACTGAAAATAGCCTGCAGTTTCAGAGGGAAGCCTGTCGTTACTTTATAGTGTCATAGTCTAGGTTTTGCGAGAAAAAAAAATACTGACAAGTGTGAAAAAATACTGACAAACGGGTCCGGAAATACTGACAAGAAGATTAGGGGGTTGGCACCTCTGAGCACAGACAATAGCTGAGTGTCAGATCTGTCAAGCACAGACAATAGCTGAGTGTCAGATCTGTTAAGCACAGATAATAGCTGAGTGTCAGATCTGTCAAGCACAGACAATAGCTGAGTGTCAGACCTGTCAAGCACAGACAATAGCTGAGTGTCAGATCTGTCAAGCACAGACTGTGTGTAGGAACATGCCATCAACACTTTCTGACACCCCTGATGGGCCCAGCGTCATTTGGGGGTCAGCTGTGCTTACTGCATCTATAAGCTAGTAGCTTTCCAACCCAACCCAATAGCGCCAAACGATCTTTCTTTAAGTACTGAGCAACAAATCCTTTGTTATTTATATATCGATAATGCTGAGATATTAGTGTATTAACAGAGTGTAACAAAACATATTGAACTGAGGGCAGTGCATGAACAATTTGACTTCTCTCAATCTGTATAGGAATCTGAACTTCATTGATACATATCATTACATATTATTAAATGAGACCATCAGAAATTTATTTGAGATATTTTTCACATGTGATGGTGTGGTGTGTATGTATGAGTCATATTTATACATTATATATTTTTTGCAATAATTCTGCCTGTGAAGTTGTTTCTCAACTGGCATGGATATGTTGTTGTTACACATTCAGTGCAAAGTTTTATTTGTGCATTTCGCACAATTTTATGCATTTACATGTTACCGCAAATTCACAAGGAGTTGTTTGTGTGCAGATTTCAAGATTGACATCCAGTTTTAATTGTTCTGTGTGAAAGGTATAATTGTTTGCTTTGTGTGTGTTTTAGATTTTGTGCCAAAACTTTCTGTTCTCACTGTTTCCATTGTTTTTCTCAGGTTTAAACACCAAGCTTTCTGAATTAACATCACTTAGCTGTAGGGTCAGGAAATCTAATATAAATCGAAAGTAATTTGTGGAGGATGTTTTTTCACATTAAGTAAATGTGTAAGTATTATCTTTACATTTTGAATTGTTTGTGGGGGTTGGATGTGTGTTGGAAAACTAAGGCAACTTTAGTATGGCATATAATGTCTTTACATTTTGAAGTGTTTTTGTGGGGGTTGGATGTGTGTTGGAAAACTAAGACAACTTTAGTATGGCATATAGTGATTTACTGTAACAACTATAATAACTTCAACAATAATTTGATAGTTTGATAACCTTAGGATCCTGAAGTACTAGTTTATCCTTTTTTATCATTGTGTGCGCATGCAAAATAAATAATGTAATTTTTAATATTTTTAAAAAATTGTTTTAATATATTTAGAAAATGTTTTTTTATAATGATTTTTTATAAAATGATGGATACTGTTTGTAATAAGAAGTAAATTATTTTAATGGCTAATGTTCATCCGGGCAACTTTTTTTTTTCAAAAGAATAATTTTCTTTATTAAAATATATGAATTGCCATTTTAAAGGACTGAATATAAAATATTTGTGTTATGTATAGAATATTTTATCTGTCTTTCGTTATGTATAGAATATTTTATCTGTCTCTTCACTAACCTCTTTTATTTTTGTTATTTTAATTGCTTGTCTTTTTTGTGCATTTCATAGTTATTGTAACATTTTCATTATTTCTTTAAAGATTCTTGTCTACTTTTTGACTTTGCCATTTCAAAATGTTGATTTTTAAATATTTGTTTTTTAGTGTCACAATATATTCTATTTTTCTGTTATCATTGAGTCACGATAGATCAGTCCAATATTACACTTTTTGTAATTGTAACAAAAAAATTTTCTTTCAGAATTTTGTTTTCCTGACTAACTTGTGTATGTTTTTAACAAGTATTTTATTGTGTATTATCCAGGCTTAATCCCTGAACTATCATTTGTTCCTGTTATTTTCCTTTGTTCAATGTGTGTTCTGGCTCTTACCATTTGTTTGATGCTATACTACAATACAATCTCCACTGCATTCTGTCCTCACCCTTATTTATTTGCCTAATGCAATGTTTGTTGATTTTGAATATATATATATATATATATATATATATATATATATATATATATATATATATATATATATATATATATATATATATATATATATATATATATATATATATTATAATCTAAATATTAATTGCCTGTTTGGGGGTGTGTGATTCAGTTAAAGGCGCCATTAATCGCCATGTATGATGAGATGTGCACTAAATAAATTGTATTATTATTATTACATTTTGATCTTCTTTTAATCTCTCTTTTAAAAGATCTAGTAGAATTTAGTTTACAAAATTATCTAATATGTTTAAAAGATTTTTTTATTTAATGTTTTATGCTAGCATTAATTAAGTCTGCTGACTGTTATTATTTGAATGGTGCTGATTATATATAAGTATGTGTGTGGATTTGTACTGTTGAACAAGTTCATTTGATTTCACAAGAAATATTTTGAATTCGGTCTCACAAGTTACAATGTCGATCTGTCAGAACGTTCGAAACATAATATTAATTAGGGCTGCTGTCAAAATGTTTGTGACATATCAATGCATATGGACATTTTATTTTGATGTATACAGATTGAAGCTAATGCATTTGTTATTTTGAAAGAGATGGAAGAAATATAGCTCATTGTTGTTGCTTGTGTTGCGTTGGATGATGACATAAAGTGATCTCTTTCACTTCCCTGAAACAACTAACATTTGTGTTGTGTTTGTTATACTTTATCATTATATAATGCACAACATGTCACTCATTTATAATTGTTCAGACATTTTGCCTCTGTTTTACAAACCCATTGCCACATTCTGAGTTTATGTTTAATATAATGTTTGATAATTGAGGATATAGAATGTATCTGTTTATATTTTCATAAGGATTATACATTTCCCAACAAAGTACTTTCTACCATGTTGTCTCACAATATCTCTGTCACTAAACAGAAAGTCATTGAACAATTTTTGTTTTCTACATTGTGATATGGAATTAAAATTTATATTATGGAAAATTTGTCTCATATTGTGATGACCATGATGATTAAGAAAATCTGAGTTTGTTATTATGAAACCATGCTTTAGTCTCATCTTCTCTAAATTATGCTGTCTTGATATGATGATATATCAATGTATATGTCAATGTGTTATTAGCAAGTTGCTGGGTAAGATGAAACGTCATCAAATAAATCTTCCAACATCCGATACACTGGACCCTATAAACACTGAATATCTATCTATCCGATATATATACTTTGTACGCATTTTCTTATCATTTAAAACAAAGATTATGAATGACATGTATTTTGAATACAGTGGTTATCTTTTGCCCAGTACATTTCTAAAAGTGATAATGTGTGGAGGATGTTGCTATGGCAGTGGGACTTTGAGCAGATAGGACAGTATGATGTGGGTGATCACTTGTCTCAAAGCATTAGGTTGACCCGTTATAGTCTTCACAATTTGATTGTATTTTACCTCATTTTATTTTATAGATATAGGTATAGGTAGTCCCATAGCCTTGTGGCCGTAGGGGAGTGTGATGTTGCAGATCACACTTATCTTGGGCCAGCGAAATGAGGGTGATGCCCATCTCTCTCCCTCGCTGCTTTACCTTCCCCACCCTTAAGAGAGTAGGTATTCAGTCACAGTTGAGTCAACTGGAAGCGTTGTTATTTGTCGCTTCATGTTTTGCGGTCACCCATCCAAGTGCTAACCGCACTGGACGGTGCTTAAATAACTTGCGACACATTAGCGAGTGCTCCAACCACTGCGCTATCCGACACTAGATGCATTGTTACAATGATGGAAGTTTTAACTACTTAAAAGTATGCATGTACTCATAATATTCACTATTTTTAGTTATTGGCATTTTAGTTTTTTTTATTAATTTCAAATTGTACGTATTAGGTCAATTGTGATAATTAGTATTGTAAAGCAGGACCAAATAGTAATCATTTATGAGTTGAAAATATTTAAAATATCATGACCATGTTTTGAACATTTTGATAACAGTATAGTTGAAAAGTGTCGATTTGAAGAGGGTTTGATATCATAAATTTAAACTTCCTTTTGGAAAATGTGTATAGTATAAGAAAACATCAATTTGGGAAGAGTTTCTAATAAATTTATTTGTCGATTTTGACAAGGATTTTATAGTAAATCGAAATATGGAATTATTATGTGTTTGGTCAACTTTTCATTTTATATTATGGTATTCCAGTAGATTGTTAATTACAACGATATTTTATTTACCAAAGCAATATGTATTTGACCAATTTCAATACGGTGTATACCAGTATTAGCTGTGTAATAATAATCACTCAACCTTTCCAGTTCTTTTTGTAACAAACTGCTGTTTTTACAGTGACCAGCAATTTATTTTTACAGGTGATTCATTTATACAACAATTGTTTTGTTTTGTTGTTGTTGTAAACAGTAATTAAATTGAAGGATTACAAATACTGCTGTTATGTTTTCTTGTACAGGGGCACATTATTTATATATCAATATATGTTGCAATTATGTTAAATTATTGCTCCCTCTGCTGATTGATCAGCAGAGGACTACATGAGGATTCGCACCCATTCAGCACCAATCGTGAGCAAACCACCAGACCAGCTGGACGGAGATGCTATACTGTTTCTCAGTTGAGTGTAACGGTAGTGATTACCGCCTTTAGGAATGGGCACACCTACAAGTGTTTAAGAAAAGTGTCAGTGATCGTGTGTTCCGTTGGATATACCTGACCTGTACAAGTTTCAGAATTTTAAGTGTTAATGACTTTATTACTGCTACCAGTTTCTAACGGCAAAGGGTCGCGTTAAGTCAGTTTTATCTTTTATCTTTATGTATGTCTCGCTGCTTGTGTAAAAAATGTAAGGTAACTGTTAGTTTTAATTATGATGTGAAACTTGTGAATTATGTGTATTAAGTGTATTATTATAATAATAAAGTGTATAATTATGTGTATTAATTATGTGTATTAATTATGTGTATTAAGTGCTTATCATGTTATTATTATTACCGTTCGCATATTTTGAACGTCATTATTATACATTCTGGTGAACTATTCAAAAAATTATACATACAATTTGTAGATGTCCTTATATATTCTTGAAAATATGATATTATGGGATATGCTATGTTTGTTTTAATAAACTGTGCAAAATATCTTGTCAGTTTTTGGTGATTATGGTGTCACCAGGTGAATAAAAGCACAGAGAAAAAGAAAGAGAGAGAGAGAGAGAGAGAGAGAGAGAGAGAGAGATGGAGAGAGAGATGGAGAGAGAGAGAGAGATTGTCCATAACAAGGAAAAGACAGAAGACATTTTTGTTAAGAACAATGTCAGGAACACACACACATGCAATGTTGCAGTCATACAGAAAATAATAGAGACTTGAGTGTGTCAATTAATGGTATTGGGAATTCTCTATTTTACGCAATGTAAAGAATGCCTTTTGAATCACAGTGACAAAAGGTCGAGTCTCTTGACAAATTTGAAAAGATCGTCGTTTAGCATTGCTATGAACAAAGACCTGACAACTTGGCTGGAGAGAAATTCATTCACTCTTGATTTTACTTAACCAACTGACACCAATATAAAGTGTCAACTAACGTTTCTAGACAAGTGCTCTCTTTCTCTCTGCATCTGTGTGTGCTTGTGTGTGTGTTGCATTTAAAAAAGACATAAATTTACTTAAATTTTAATTATAAGATATTAAATAACAACAATAAAGCTTGAAATTATTAAATTTACATATTAAATATAATTTTTAAACAAAAACTGTTTCAAAAGTCCTAATTACTCTCTCCTTTTCCATCCCAAACACACACCATTCATTCCTACCAAACACACGTACACACCATTCATTCCTACCAAAAACGATGCACACAAAATAATGTAAGTTTGACTTTGTATTGGTTCTAGATTTCCAAGTAACAATAATAATCACTTAAAACAACATGGGAATTACAATGAACAGGGAATGACTAAGACAATCACCGAGAATCACAACACCAATACAATACCAGCCTAAAACAATACCAATACAACCCTAAAACAATACCATCTTAACCAATACCAATCTAAAACAATACCATCTTAAAATAGCACTGACCTAAAATAATACCATCCTAAAATAATGCCAACCTTAAGCAATACCAACCTAAAACCATCCATATCAAAACACCATGCTCAAAAACAATACCATGGTAAACGGTGTCACCCAAATAGCCGTAAATAGTTGGTATTTTAAAAACTGCAAATATATAAAGATTTAGCTTTAAAAGCTTCAGTGCTCAAACTGGACCAAAATCTTATTTACTTCAAAAGCAAATATTGTCAAAAACCTGAAATTCAGTCAGGATTTTGTCTTGTTTCCTGCATGGGCCAACAGTAAATGTTTCCTGTATGACTCCACAGCAGCTGTTCCTGTGTGACCCCACATTAGATGTTCCCTTATGACCCCACAGTAGATGTTCCTGTATGGCCCAACAGTAGATGTTTCCTGTAAGGCACAACAGCAGATGTTTCCTGCATGGCCCAACAGCAATTTTTTTCTTGTATGGCCCAACAGCAGATATTCCTGTATGGCCCAACAGTGGATGCTCCTGTATGAGTCAATAGCAGATGCTCCTGTTTGGTCCAACAGTAGATTTCCTACATGGGCCAACAGTAGAGGAATACCACATATAGCTTATGATGGAACACTGATGAGGCAACTGAGGATTGATAAACAGTTTCTGAACCCACTCAGCCATATCATTATGCTGTGTTGGGGGTACAGTACGCCTCAGCTGCCCCGCTTACCCTGTAGGTAAGGTGTCATATCACTATGCTGTGTTGGGGGTACAGTATGCCTCAGCTGCCCCGCTTACCCTATAGGTAAGGTGTCATATCACTATGCTGTGTTGGGGGTACAGTATGCCTCAGCTGCCCCGCTTACCCTATAGGTAAGGTGTCACATCATGTCCAATGTACCTGGGTTAGGCTAGTTCATTCTATAGGTCTTGTAAAATGAAAATATAGTTGCCACATTAATATTCTGCCACAAACAAACTGGGACATAATATATTAGTCATGCCCCATCAACAAATTCCTTCAAAAATCTGCTTGTCAAAGAGCCAAACATTGTAGAATTCTTCAGAAGCTATGACCAATCAGTGCTAGAACAATGACATATTTGACCTTAGCAAGTTGATGTAAAGAACCATCATATCAGGAAGAAGGATTTACAGCTAGGCTTCATAGCTTACTACCACCTCCACAGGCTACTATTACATATGGGATCTTTAAACATCAACCCTAGTTCTTCTGGCCTAACTACCAGTATATATTCCTGATCACCACACACATTTATCACAAAACACAAAACGTTTACACCCCCACAATATTTATCCACAAGAAGAGCTAATTCTCATTTCTAAACCATAAAACAATCTATACCACAATGGTCATGTACATACGTCACAATATAACATTCATAATTCACAATTATGTATTCACATTAATGACACATTTATTTAACCAAAAATTACTATAAATTCTAACTACTCTCTTGGTATCCTTTTAGGTTTCAATTTGTTTATGGTAAAAATGTAATGATCATAAATGTATTTATTTAAAAAAAAACAATTCCTAAAAGCATGTATACAAATTACAATATATTTGTAATGGTCATCAATGCATTTACTTTAAAAGATACATCTCCAAAAATGACTGAGAGGTTGACATAAAACAGAATACAACCTGGAATGATTCTAGTGGTAGTACCAGACATGCTACAAATTAAAATCCTGCACATGTTAAATTTGCAGCATCGATATGATACTTTATACTGATATCAACCAATTACAAACTGAGCGCCAGTAATATATGTAGAACAATCTTGATATGGAGTTGGAGAATGCTTCAACAGTCCCAGGTATTCTAATTGCAAATTTGTGTGATATATAAATTAAGATTTAAAAGTACAAAATGCAAGAAACTAATATTTACAGGTATTTTAAAAGTTTCACAGTTTATTGTTATTATTGAGTTTCACTACTCTCTTGAAAACAGTTTCAACTTGCATTATCTGATCAACAGTTATGCTGGAACAAATTACATTAAAATAATAAGAATATCAGACATCATCTAACCAGGCACCATGAATCCTAAAACATATGTAGCCGAGCGGAGACTTTAGCTCCCGTCTCTCGGCCACCAACCGTTGGGAACATTGCTCCACCCGAGCTGCCATTTTCATGTAGTCCCTCAAAAGGACATAAAAATATTTGCCTTGCAAGGCGGTGGAGCGTGGTTGGGAGTACCAGGCTGCCGGCTACAAGTGCCATGCATTCTAACTGTAAGGCCGCTGCCACCGACCTGCATAAAATGCCTGCCAACAATGTGGTCCCGCTCGGCACCAGACACAGCGCGCGAATGGTCAGCCGGGGAGAACATATGTTGTGTCGCCTTGTACTGCTAACCCAATGACATACCCAAAGGATTCAGCAAAGAAAACTCAAGGTAGACAATTTCTCTCCCAAGCCTCAACCAGTCCGCTTTCCGCTACAGATCCCACAGCTCAAATAGAACCATGGGTATGCCAATAGGGTTAGCAGTACAAAGCGACACGACATTTGTTCTCCCCGGCTGACCATTCGCCCACTGCGTCTGGTGCCGAGCGGGACCACATTGTCGGCAGGCATTTTATGCAGGTCGGTGGCAGCGGCCTTGCAGTTAGAATGCGTGGTACTTGTAGCCGGCAGCCTGGTACTCCCAACCACGCTCCACCGCCTTGCAGGGCAAATATTTTTATTTCCCTCTTTTGAGGGACTACATGAAAATGACAGCTCGGGTGGAGCAATGTTCCCAACGGTTGGTGGCCGAGAGACGGGAGTTAAAGTCTCCGCTCGGCTACACATACAATTATAATAAAATAAAAATCACACCAGATTATCCAGTGGATGTGGCAAAAAAACAACAATACAATGACAATGCAATGGGACAACGTCAATAAATCAATACTATGACAACAGTGTATTTCGTCATTACAAATTATTTGCAAACTACAAAAATGTGTTAATTATTCAATTACTCAAGGAAAATATGGATGTCAAACTTTTTAATGAAGAAACAATTCGAAATACTTTGGTTTGCCATAGCATTTGTGTAATGAAGGGTAAGAGAAGCAAAGAGAAGATAAGATAGCATGGGATGAGAAGAGATCATTTGTGTAATGAAGGATAGGAGAAGCAAAGAGAAGATAAGATAGCATGGGATGAGAAGAGATCATTTGTGTAATGAAGGATAAGAGAAGCAAAGATAAGATAAGATAGCATGGGATGACAAGAGATCATTTGTGTAATGAAGTAGAGGAGAAGCAAAGAGAAGATTAGATAGCATGGGATGACAAGAGATCATTTGTGTAATGAAGGATAAGAGAAGCAAAGAGAAGATTAGATAGCATGGGATGAGAAGAGATCATTTGTGTACTGAAGGAGAAGAGAAGCAAAGAGAAGATAAGATAGCATGGGATGAGAAGAGATCATTTGTGTAAGGAAGGATAAGAGAAGCAAAGAGAAGATAAGATAGCATGGGATAAGAAGAGATCATTTGTGTAATGAAGGAGAGAAGCAAAGAGAAGATAAGATAGCATGGGATGATAAGAGATCATTTGTGTAATGAAGGAGAGGAGAAGATAAGATAGCATGGGATGAGAAGAGATCATTTGTGTAATGAAGGAAAGGAGAAGCAAAGAGAAGATTAGATAGCATGAGATGAGAACAGAGGGGATGGGCAAGGGATGAGATGGAATAAAAACAAGATGATTGTGGGACTATTTCTGAACATTATAATTTCATTTTACATACTTTCATTTTCAAAATTAAAGAAAATGCTCTCATAATGATCACTGAATATTTGTATAGTTTGCCCATAATTTGAAACGCAATAGGAATGAACAATCCATCACAACAAATTTAATAAACATGCAGTCATTCTATCACATTAAACACATAATCACAACAACAAATTCTTTATAAGATATGATTTTTTATAAATATGCAAAACCATGCAATTTACTAAAGTAATGAATAAAGTTTTTCCCACATACAACATAACCAATCAATCTGATTGTAGGTAACTGAATGAGTTTTTCCCACATAACCAATCTGATTGTAGGCAACTGAATGAGTTTTGCCCACATAAGTAATCTGATTGTAAGTAAATGAATGAGTTTTTTCCCACATAACCAATCTGATTGTAGGCAACTGAATGAGTTTTGCCCACATAAGTAATCTGATTGTAAGTAAATGAATGAGTTTTTTCCCACATAACCAATCCGATTGTAGATAAATGAATACATTTTTTAAGCTATGCACCGTACTGAGGGATTGGCCTTTGATGTCAATGTGGATGCCATTAGTGTTGTTGGTCATCAGTTTGGACTTCTTTGCATTTATTTCTATTCCAAAAGCTCTGGAGGTGCTGTCAAGCCTCTGTACCAGTGTTCAAGTTCTTGTTACTCCGGCCAATCCATCAATGTCATCCGCAAAACAGATGTTGGAGATGGCTCTATCCCCTATGCTGACTGTGCCTTCGTGATCTGCAAGGTCATCTGACATGATGCGCTCCAGGAAAATGTTGAAGAGTGTTGGAGAGATATAGCATCCTTGACGCACGCCGATTGATGTTCTGAACCAGTTCTCGATGGTGCTGTTTTGGAGGACTGCACTGGTAGCCTTACAGTTAATGCATAGCTAACAATAACAATACAGTTCACATATAGCTAACAATACAGTTAACGTATAACTAACAATACAGTTAATGTATAACTAACAATACAGTTAATGTATAACTAACAATACAGTTAACGTATAACAAACAATACAGTTAGCACATAACTAACAATATAGTTAATAATAATAATAATTAACATTTATATAGTGCCCTTTCTAATGAAAGCTACGAGCGTTTTACATTCACATAAGACACTTCTAAGAACTAAAATGGCTAAGCTATAACAATATAAAACATGGTAAACAAAACATACAAAATTTCATTAGATAATATGAACACACACACACACACTTACACAGAGTTCAACACAAATTCACATCGTGGTGTCATCGTTTGAACAGATGGGTCTTGAGGCCAGAACGAAAGGCAGCAGATGTTTGGAAAGAATGGAGAGACATGGAAAGGGAGTTCAAGACGGTGGGAGCAGAAAATGAAAATGAGCGTTCACCAAAGGATTTGTTCACTCATGGAATGCAGAGATTTTGGGCAGAAGAAAATTGAAGGGTTCTAGAGGGACTGTAGGAGTTTACCATGGTTTTGAGATAAGGGCCGGATGAAGAGAGTTAACACAAGAGATAGTTAACACATAACTAACAATACAGTTAACACAACAAACAATACAGTTAACATAACTAACAATACAGCTAACTTATAACTATCAATACAGTTAATGCATAACTAACAATACAGTTAATGCATACCTAACAATACCGTTAACGCATAACAATACAGTTAATGCATAACTAGCAATACAGTTAATGCATAACAATACAGTTAATGCATAACTAGCAATACAGTTAATGCATAACAATACAGTTAATGCATAACTAGCAATACAGTTAATGCATAACAATACAGTTAATGCATAACTAGCAATACAGTTAGTGCATAACTACAAAAACAGTGTAGAAAAAAGTACCAAAAGCTGGTATGTTTTAGTGAAGATTGATACAAGTAGTACATGTACTAGGGTAAATTGTGACTTCTTCACACTACCACACATCTTTACCACTGTATGGAAATCTACTGACTCTTTATATGGCCTAAAACTGCCACGCAAGTTAATAAAACAGCTGAAAGGGTAACCCTGTAAATACACAATATACAATACAGTGTTGCACATTGCTACAGTACAGAGTTGTGACAATTTATGTCCTACACTGAACAAATATAAGTGAAGTATTTCCAAAACTGAAATAGCTTTTAAACAATAACAAAGTGGAATTACAGTATGACAGTATAAAGCAAGGTCTAGCCTTAATAATAAACTGGTATTACAGTATGACAGTATAAAGCAAGGTCTAGCCTTAATAATAAACTGGTATTACAGTATGACAGTATAAAGCAAGGTCTAGCCTTAATAACAAACTGGTATTACAGTATGACAGTATAAAGCAAGGTCTAGCCTTAATAATAAACTGGTATTACAGTATGACAGTATAAAGCAAGGTCTAGACTTAATAACAAACTGGTATTACAGTATGACAGTATAAAGCAAGGTCTAGCCTTAATAATAAACTGGTATTACAGTATGACAGTATAAAGCAAGGTCTAGCCTTAATAATAAACTGGTATTACAGTATGACAGTATACAGTATGACAGTATACAGTATGACAGTATACAGTATGACAGTATACAGTATGACAGTATACAGTATGACAGTATACAGTATGACAGTATACAGTATGACAGTATACAGTATGACAGTATACAGTATGACAGTATAATGCAAGGTCTAGCCTTTGCACGCACGCATTTCATCGCACAGACTGTAAAGATCCTGGTGCTCATGTCCTACACGGGTAAGTGACCTATCCTATCCTATCCTATCCTATCCTATCCTATCCTGTCCCGTAACCCTGAGGTCGTAGGGGCACCACAGATGATCGTTTAACCAGCATACTCCATCTTTCTCTGTCCTCAGCAGCCCTGATGGCTTCGCTCAGTGTCAAACCAGTCCATTCTCGAATGTTGTCCTCCCACCTCTTTTTCGGTCTCCCTCTTCTTCTACCTCCTTGCACTGTGCCTTGCAGAATAGTCTTTGCAAGGCCTGATGATCTGGTGACGTGGCCATACCATCAAAGTTTCAGTTTCTTCACCACTGTGAGCAGGTCATCGTGTTGTCCAATGGCTTGTGTAATGGTCTGTCGGACTTCGTTGTTGGTGATGTGTTGGGAATAGGAAATGCCCAGAAGTCTTCTGTAGCACCTCATCTCCATGCTTTGTTTTCTTCGTTGGAGATCTGCTGTGAGGGTCCATGGTTCGCAAGCATATAGGAAGATGGAGATGACAAGGGAGCGCAGCTAATCAAATACACCCAGCGTTCACTAGGTCCTTTCTCCCCATCTACAGTTGCCCAGCAATGTGCTCAGCCATCTGGGCATCAGGACTATGCTCCCAATCTCCAGTTGCCCAGCAATGTGCTCAGCCATCTGGGCATCAGGACTATGCTCCCAAAGGCTGCAACTGGGTGCATTGGGCTGCTTGAGTTAGATTGTGTATCGGCCAGCAGCCTTGAGCAGCTCTTCAGCTAGAAATGTGCTATATAACAATAATGAAATTAATTAATTAATTAATTAATAAGGTGTACTTTTCTTTGCACCCTGTTTTCCATTATTTCTGAGTATAAGTTTATAACTTTCATGCCTTGTCTGGCTGCTATTATAGTCAGACACAGAACACGTATTGCATGATCATCTACTTCATTTTCCAACCTATTGGTGACAAAATACACAGGAAAATACCACGCAACACCAGTTATGGCAAAATATTACAAGCCCCTTCTTCAATGTTAAACATCAACAAGTGAGGGGGACAAAATTACACTTATTATTATCAAAAATGTATTAATTATGAAAAACAAGAAGAAGATAAGTAAATCACTGCATAGTTATTTTATCGAAGATGATTAAAAGTTTGTTTTTGATAATGCTCTCTCATTCATTCAGCATACTGAAGTTTCTTTGCTTCACTGCAAAAATGTTGTGAAAACTGTGCATAGTGGGTCTTTATGTGTCTGGATATGAGTGTGTATGTGAGTGTGTGTGTTAATTTCTCAGTTTGCTTTTGTGATTTGGTTTAGCATGTAATGATCATGTCTGTGCATGGGTTGCATGTATTGTACAGCTGTGGCTGGTGTTTGTGCATGATGGCGTTGGCTTGTAATGGTGTGTGGGGGGAGGAGGGGGGGATGAGTATGCGAGAGTGTACGGCACAAGTATGTTTGGGGTGTGGGATAGTAGTACGTGTAGTTTTATTATATTTTATGTGTTGCACTATTTATTTTTTGTTTGTACCTGTAATTCTTTTAAAGATACTCTACCTTTTACATTTCCTATGTTTGTGCAGCCGAAAGGCAAATTCCTATGTAAATATCATAGACAAATAAAATCTTAGTCTCAAACATTTCAAAAGAAGTGGAATGAAGTGGAATATAAATCTAAAAGAATAATTTGTGGACAAAGCATACAGATATCAATTAATCAGTATCATGTTGGATAAACCAAAAAGAGTTATCCAATGATTAAATTATAGTACTATATTTACCATACTACAGTACATTATCTAAAACCAAACAGTGTCTGACAAATACAAATACTACATCAAATACTAGTAATACAGTAAAACCTCCATTTTAAGACCCTCTCTTAAACGACTTCCTCCAACATACGACCGCAAAAAAATTCACCGATGCTTTGTACTATATTAATATAAACGACCCCTCTTAAACGACTACCTCTAAAACGCGACTTGCAACCTTCGAATAATTACCTTTTAGATTCAGATTCCAAAGCAATACTATATTTGTGCGCTTGAAGAAAACAGTTTCGTTTACAACTTTTAACAGCAGGCGATGCATTAAAGCAGCTTGAAATACTCTAAGGAGCTGACCAGATTTGCCCTGAGCAGGGCCTGTCAAATCTTGCCGACACCATGTCTGGTGTTCAAAGTGACATACTAAGAGAACATGCACGGGTGAGGGGATCATGTAAACACACAGAAATAACCGCTTTCTTTAAAAAACAAACAAACTATTCAATGATTGAATAAAAATAATTACAACAATATTAATGGGGTTATCTTATAAATAGTTTTAACTCCAAACATGCACTCAGCACTTACATACACTTTTAAACAACTATCATACCAACATTGATTTTTTATTTTGTAAATAATGAGGAACAGGAAGATATTGACCGTATTGGTTGTGAGACAGAGTTTAATCTATATTTATGAAAGATGGTAGATGTTCCCTATACTTAATGGTATGTGTACTTTTTGTACATGTGTTAATTTTATTTAATTAATTTTCTAAATGTCTTTTTCAAAAATGTCCTACCTCCTTTTTAAGACTCCTCCAATTTAAGACCTCGTTTTAATGGCAATTTAAAGGTTGTAAAACGGAGGTTTTACTGTAATATAACACCACAGCTATACACAAATTCGATTTGTTTGTCAGACACATCAAAATCAGGTTGCTGCCTAAAAGTAACAGGGATGATGTTTTCATTATATATATATCACAACAATCAGACACTGACAACAATAAAGCAATGACTACAGTGCTTCAACAAATGATTTGATCAATACTACCGTTTGTTGGACCCTGAAAACTGTTACAGACGCCAGACTAGGACACTGAACACTGATGATTATCACTGACCAACTATAACTACAGTTGGAATTTTGCCAACAAGATATCTAAAATATGGCACGTTTGCTACACTAATCTACCCTTTTGATTAAAGTTTTTAATAGGACGTGTATACAGTGTCCAAGTGCCATGTGTGTGTGTGTGTGTGAACTGTGATACATGCAATCTGTACTTAGTTTGTAGTATCACATTGTGAATGGTGTACTGCTGTATGAATGTAAAGATGGCGTCTATGTATGTATAAACATCGAAACTGCTAAAACTTATGACTTGTCAACTAACCACTGATTAATCATGTCTAGCTTGGAACTGATATTATAATAATTGGCCAAAGCACAATTCATAATTCAAGAATTCAGTCTCTGTAGCAAAAATAATAATAATAATAATAATAATAATAATAATAATAATAATAATAATAATAATAATAATAATAGTAGAAGAATTTATATTGCGCATGCATCTCATAAGATATAATAATTTGAGGTGCAGATATATCAAATCAAAATAATTAATGTAACTTATTTTTAAATGTAATGATAACATAATTCAATACTAAAGTCAAACTCTTTGTTCTCTCCTGTAATGGCAAATAATTATTTTTCTTTAAGAAAAAACAAAATAATCACCGTAACCTTCTGCAATTGTTTTGACTGGTAATGGCAAAAATACTTCAGGCTGGTTTATTAATTTAATTTGTATAATTTTAAATCTTTTCTTATATTAATCTACTATCTTCTTTGCTAGACCTACTGGTCTAGCAAAGAAGATAGTAGATTAATATAACCGATTAGTAACGAGAAAGAACAAATGAGAATGACAGAAACAGTGGTAATTTAAAGCACTACATTTCTACAAAAGGGGGATAATATTTATACAGAAAACCCCAGCACCCCAATGGGGGTTAATATAAACGTATATGTGGTTGGAACTGCCATAGCATAGCAAAGTGATATATAAGTACAGTGTATATACCAATATATTAATGTTCACATCAAATCCAAAGCTATTACATTTTCAGTAAATGTAGAAAATTGCATGCATGCGAAAAGCAGGAGGATTTGATTCCAGTGATTCTTCCAAAATAACTTGTGAACACCACACAAAGCTAAGCCAAAACACATCTTCTTACATGAAACTGCTGACAAGCAATAAGAAAATGGCAGACTGGTGGATCAAACACAGAACAATTACCATCTGTTTAAAGAAAAAGAAAAACTATGTAAAAAAATATAAAATCCCACTCGTTGCTGCTTTGAATTCCACTTTGCACTATAACAAATATATAGTTTTGTATAGTATAATTCATTTGTTTTGTCATTATTTTTGGCAATAGTGATGTGAAAGAAGTCTCTCAAATAAAATAAAGATGATAGCAGGTATACACTATCAATGTTAAGAGCTCGATCTTACATGATTGATTAAATATAAAATAAATGTATCACAATCAACTGAAGGGATGAAACATGATGTATGTACATGTATACTAGAATCTTAGTCTATACAAATTAACATTTCAATCAAATCAAATACCAAGACTAAGAGTCAACTTTAACAGTTCAACAAGGATACAATGAAAGTTCCACTTTAACCCACTCCCTACTGGGCTATTTTGTTCTACGTTTTTCTCTGTGTACTGGCCATTTGTACTATTTAATAAAAAATTCATTAAAAAAAAAGTATTCCACAAAAGAACATGAAGATTTCAGGAGTTATTGTTGACATATTATTAGTACACTACAGTGCCAAGTTTCAAATGTTTCAAGTAGAAAATACCTGATTTAGATGTGAGATATAAGTGACCCTATTTTTAATGGACGTAGATGACACCATTTTGGTTGTCAACAATGACACAAAGACAGTGATTACAAAACTAAACTGTGCTGCCTCATTCTACAGCGGAGGAACACTAAAACACAGCGGCCAATAGAACAAATCTGAAAGCTAGAACTTTAGTTTCGTACACAAATTGACATCATTGAAGCAAAAAAAAAAACCAAAACAACTAAAAAACGTTACAATTGAAAATTGCAATCGCAGTGGTTGGTGGGGAAGTGACAGGCAGGAGACCACTGTGATGGCAGAGGTTGGTGGGGAAGTGACAGGCAGGAGACCACTGTGATGGCAGAGGTTGGTGGGGAAGTGACAGCCAGGGGATCACTGTGATGGCAGTGGTTGGTGGGGAAGTGACAGCCAGGAGCCCATTATGATGGCAGAGGTTGGTGTGGAAGTGACAGCCAGGAGCCCACTGTGATGGCAGTGGTTGGTGGGGAAGTGATGGGCATTTGATCACTGTGATGGCAGAGGTTGGTGGGGAAGTGATGGGCATTTGATCACTGTGATGGCAGAGGTTGGTGGGGAAGTGATGGGCATTTGACCACTGTGATGGCAGAGGTTGGTGGGGAAGTGATGGGCATTTGATCACTGTGATGGCAGAGGTTGGTGGGGAAGTGACAGCCAGGAGACCACTGTGATGGCAGAGGTTGGTGGGGAAGTGACAGCGAGGAGATCACTGTGATGGCAGAGGTTGGTGGGGAAGTGACAGGCAGGAGACCACTGTGATGGCAGAGGTTGGTGGGGAAGTGACAGCCAGGAGACCACTGTAATGGCAGAGGTTGGTGGGGAAGTGATGGGCAGGAGATCACTGTGATGGCAGAGGTTGGTGGGGAAGTGATGGGCAGGAGACCACTGTGATGGCAGTTGTTAGTAGGGAGTGAGTTAATACTTTAATCAAAACAAATTCTATGAGCGTTCAACTTAAATATGTCTGTCAAAACAAGTATCAAGAGAGTTCAACTTTAACAAATATGTATTTCAATCTACAATTATATGAACCTGAATTGATCCTCAGTACCAGATGCGAAGAATCAGATGCTACTAGGTACGCAGACTGGCTACCCTCAGTATCCTGCTGGCTACCCTCAGTACCCTGCTGGCTACCCTCAGTATCCTGCTGGCTACCCTCAGTATCCTGCTGGCTACCCTCAGTACTCTGCTGGCTAACCTCAGTACACTGCTGGCTAACCTCAGTACACTGCTGGCTAACCTCAGTATCCTGCTGGCTAACCTCAGTACACTGCTGACTAACCTCAGTACTCTGCTGGCTACCCTCAGTACACTGCTGACTAACCTCGGTACCCTGTTGACTAACATCAGTACACTGCTGGCTAACCTCAGTATCCTGCTGGCTAACCTCAGTACTCTGCTGGCTAACCTCAGTATCCTGCTGGCTACCCTCAGTACTCTGCTGGCTAACCTCAGTACACTGCTGGCTAACCTCAGTACACTGCTGACTAACCTCAGTACTCTGCTGGCTAACCTCAGTACACTGCTGACTAACCTCAGTACTCTGCTGGCTAACCTCAGTACCCTGCTGGCTAACCTCAGTACTCTGCTGGCTAACCTCAGTACACTGCTGGCTAACCTCAGTACTCTGCTGGCTAACCTCAGTACTCTGCTGGCTAACCTCAGTACTCTGCTGGCTAACCTCAGTACTCTGCTGGCTAACCTCAGTACTCTGCTGGCTAACCTCAGTACTCTGCTGGCTAACCTCAGTACACTGCTGGCTAACCTCAGTACCCTGCTGGCTAACCTCAGTACTCTGCTGGCTAACCTCAGTACCCTGCTGGCTAACCTCAGTACACTGCTGGCTAACCTCAGTACACTGCTGGCTACCCTCAGTATCCTGCTGGCTAACCTCAGTACACTGCTGGCTAACCTCAGTACTCTGCTGGCTAACCTCAGTACTCTGCTGGCTAACCTCAGTACTCTACTGGCTACCCTCAGTACCCTGCTGGCTACCCTCAGTATCCTGCTGGCTACCCTCAGTATCCTGCTGGCTAACCTCAGTACCCTGCTGGCTAACCTCAGTACACTGCTGGCTAACCTCAGTACACTGCTGGCTAACCTCAGTACTCTGCTGGCTAACCTCAGTACTCTGCTGGCTAACCTCAGTACTCTGCTGGCTAACCTCAGTACACTGCTGGCTAACCTCAGTACTCTGCTGGCTAACATCAGTACACTGCTGGCTAACATCAGTACCCTGCTGGCTAACCTCAGTACACTGCTGGCTAACCTCAGTACTCTGCTGGCTAACATCAGTACTCTGCTGGCTAACATCAGTACACTGCTGGCTAACCTCAGTACTCTGCTGGCTAACATCAGTACACTGCTGGCTAACATCAGTACACTGCTGGCTAACATCAGTACCATGCTGACTAACCTCAGTACTCTGCTGGCTAACCTCAGTATCCTGTTGGCTAACCTCAGTATCCTGTTGGCTAACATCAGTACCCTGCTGGCTAACATCAGTACTCTGCTGGCTAACATCAGTACTCTGCTGGCTAACCTCAGTATCCTGTTGGCTAACCTCAGTACCCTGCTGGCTAACATCAGTACCATGCTGACTAACCTCAGTACTCTGCTGGCTAACCTCAGTATCCTGTTGGCTAACCTCAGTACCCTGCTGGCTAACCTCAGTACCATGCTGGCTAACCTCAGTACCATGCTGACTAACCTCAGTACCCTGCTGGCTAACCTCAGTACTCTGCTGACTAACCTCAGTACTCTGTTGGCTAACCTCAGTACCCTGCTGGCTAACATCAGTACACTGCTGGCTAACCTCAGTACCCTGCTGGCTAACCTCAGTACTCTGCTGGCTAACCTCAGTACTCTGCTGGCTAACATCAGTACCCTGCTGGCTACCCTCAGTACCCTGCTGGCTAACCTCAGTACTCTGCTGGCTAACCTCAGTACACTGCTGGCTAACCTCAGTACTCTGCTGGCTAACCTCAGTACACTGCTGGCTAACCTCAGTACTCTGCTGGCTAACATCAGTACACTGCTGGCTAACATCAGTACCCTGCTGGCTAACCTCAGTACACTGCTGGCTAACCTCAGTACTCTGCTGGCTAACATCAGTACTCTGCTGGCTAACATCAGTACACTGCTGGCTAACCTCAGTACTCTGCTGGCTAACATCAGTACACTGCTGGCTAACATCAGTACACTGCTGGCTAACATCAGTACACTGCTGGCTAACCTCAGTACACTGCTGGCTAACCTCAGTACACTGCTGGCTAACATCAGTACACTGCTGGCTAACCTCAGTACACTGCTGGCTAACCTCAGTACCCTGCTGGCTACCCTCAGTATCCTGCTGGCTAACCTCAGTACACTGCTGACTAACCTCAGTACTCTGCTGGCTAACCTCAGTACCCTGCTGGCTACCCTCAGTATCCTGCTGGCTAACCTCAGTACACTGCTGGCTAACATCAGTACTCTGCTGGCTAACCTCAGTACACTGCTGGCTAACCTCAGTACACTGCTGGCTAACATCAGTACTCTGCTGGCTAACCTCAGTACACTGCTGGCTAACCTCAGTACACTGCTGGCTAACCTCAGTACACTGCTGGCTAACATCAGTACTCTGCTGGCTACCCTCAGTATCATGCTGGCTAACCTCAGTACCCTGCTGGCTAACCTCAGTACCCTGCTGGCTAACCTCAGTACTCTGCTGGCTAACCTCAGTACTCTGCTGGCTAACCTCAGTACACTGCTGGCTAACCTCAGTACTCTGCTGGCTAACCTCAGTACTCTGCTGGCTAACCTCAGTACACTGCTGGCTAACCTCAGTACTCTGCTGGCTAACATCAGTACACTGCTGGCTAACCTCAGTACCCTGCTGGCTAACCTCAGTATCCTGCTGGCTAACCTCAGTACACTGCTGGCTAACCTCAGTACACTGCTGGCTAACCTCAGTACACTGCTGGCTAACCTCAGTACCCTGCTGGCTAACCTCAGTATCCTGCTCGCTAACCTCAGTACACTGCTGGCTAACATCAGTACACTGCTGGCTACCCTCAGTATCCTGCTGGCTAACCTCAGTACACTGCTGGCTAACCTCAGTACACTGCTGGCTAACCTCAGTACACTGCTGGCTAACCTCAGTACACTGCTGGCTAACCTCAGTACACTGCTGGCTAACCTCAGTACCCTGCTGGCTAACCTCAGTACACTGCTGGCTAACCTCAGTACACTGCTGGCTAACCTCAGTACACTGCTGGCTAACCTCAGTACTCTGCTGGCTAACCTCAGTACTCTGCTGGCTAACCTCAGTACACTGCTGGCTAACCTCAGTACACTGCTGGCTAACCTCAGTACACTGCTGGCTAACCTCAGTACACTGCTGGCTAACCTCAGTACTCTGCTGGCTAACCTCAGTACTCTGCTGGCTAACCTCAGTACACTGCTGGCTAACCTCAGTACTCTGCTGGCTAACCTCAATATCATGCTGGCTAACCTCAGTATCATGCTGGCTAACCTCAGTACCCTGCTGACTAACCTCAGTATCCTGCTGACTAACCTCAGTACCCTGCTGACTAACCTCAGTACCCTGCTGGCTAACCTCAGTACACTGCTGGCTAACCTCAGTACTCTGCTGGCTAACATCAGTATTCTGCTGGCTAACCTCAGTACTCTGCTGACTAACCTCAGTACCCTGCTGGCTAACCTCAGTACTCTGCTGGCTAACATCAGTACCCTGCTGGCTAACCTCAGTACTCTGCTGGCTAACCTCAGTACTCTGCTGGCTAACCTCAGTACTCTGCTGGCTAACATCAGTACCCTGCTGGCTAACCTCAGTACTCTGCTGGCTAACCTCAGTACCCTGCTGGCTAACCTCAGTACTCTGCTGGCTAACATCAGTACTCTGCTGGCTAACATCAGTACTCTGCTGGCTAACATCAGTACTCTGCTGGCTAACATCAGTACTCTGCTGGCTAACCTCAGTACCCTGCTGGCTAACCTCAGTACCCTGCTGGCTAACCTCAGTACCCTGCTGGCTAACCTCAGTACCCTGCTGGCTAACCTCAGTACTCTGCTGGCTAACATCAGTACCCTGCTGGCTAACCTCAGTACACTGCTGGCTAACCTCAGTACACTGCTGGCTAACCTCAGTACTCTGCTGGCTAACATCAGTACTCTGCTGGCTAACCTCAGTACCCTGCTGGCTAACCTCAGTACTCTGCTGGCTAACATCAGTACCCTGCTGGCTAACCTCAGTACACTGCTGGCTAACCTCAGTACTCTGCTGGCTAACATCAGTACCCTGCTGGCTAACCTCAGTACCCTGCTGACTAACCTCAGTACCCTGCTGGCTAACCTCAGTACCCTGCTGACTAACCTCAGTACCCTGCTGGCTAACCTCAGTACCCTGCTGACTAACCTCAGTATCCTGCTGGCTAACCTCAGTACTCTGCTGACTAACCTCAGTACCCTGCTGGCTAACCTCAGTACTCTGCTGGCTAACCTCAGTATCCTGCTGGCTAACCTCAGTACTCTGCTGACTAACCTCAGTACCCTGCTGGCTAACCTCAGTACTCTGCTGGCTAACCTCAGTACTCTGCTGGCTAACCTCAGTACACTGCTGGCTACCCTCAGTACTCTGCTGGCTAACCTCAGTACACTGCTGGCTAACCTCAGTACTCTGCTGGCTAACCTCAGTACACTGCTGACTAACCTCAGTACCCTGCTGGCTAACCTCAGTACCCTGCTGACTAACCTCAGTATCCTGCTGGCTAACCTCAGTACCCTGCTGGCTAACCTCAGTACCCTGCTGGCTAACCTCAGTACCCTGCTGGCTAACCTCAGTACCCTGTTTATATTCGTTTTGGCGTAAGAGGCCTTTTTGGTCCCTATTCATACAAACAAAACATTGCTGATGGAAACAAATTTAAAGGCAAATGAATAATATATCTAATCTTCATTGCACAAATCAACAACAACAACAACAATAATAATAATCTTCCCACTGATGTTTGTTGAGCAAGTATTGCATAATTAAAAATTGTCTTTAATTTTAAGTCTACAATTTACTTTTTAATTAAACTTTCCTTTTCAATTTTTCCTATATGAATCCATAATTAGTTTCCTTTTTGTTTTTGCAGAACCATTATATAATTATATAAATAAAATAATATAGATCTAAATGTAAGAAAATCCCAGAATTGGAATATAAACAAAGAGAACAAAATATCTGTGAATATAAAGTAATATAAAGTAATATAAAGTAATAGTCGTAAAACTTGAACAGTTGAAGATAAAATACATGGCACTAACAGTTATGACAAGGTCTGAGACATTTGGAAATAAAATGGCGGTGAGAAATCTGATTTCTGGTTTTTACGTCATACCCAGTTCTATCAGTAGTATATTTTAAGCAGCCAAATAATCTTTTCTGGCTCAAGCAAATAATGTTTAGAGTTAGAAGAAATGTAATTCATTTTTCAGTATACAGATACTGCACAAACCATAGACAATCTAAGATTGTCGGTCTAAACATGATTAAGTGGAATGAAAACAAGTTGAGCAGGATCATGTGATTACGGTTCTTGGATTCAGCCAAGACAAAGTCATCATTGCACTTTTCATAATAATGCATTGTGGCTGCATGAGAGTAGTGTGTGTGAGAGAGGGGATTAAGAGAGAGAGAGAGAGAGAGAGAGAGAGAGAGAGAGAGAGAGAGAGAGAGAGAGAGAGAGAGAGAGTAGTGGGGTGGAAGAATCATGGAAAGAAAACAAGAGAGAAAGTGAGAGAAAGAAAAAGCGCTTAGATCAAACATAAGAGTTTGATTATGCGCAACGCAAATTCAATTTATTAGAGAGAGAGCAACAAGTCAGATAGAGAGATAAAAAAAAAGAGATTTCTCTTATATAGCGCACTTACAAGCTCAGAGAGCTTCTCAAAGCGCTGGCCCGTAATATCCAGCAATCACGCAATAGTTTGCTGAAGTCAGGATTCGAACCCACGTCGCCCAAGACGCACTCACACAAGTCATGCGCTCTGACCACTGAGCTATCCCTGCCGCCAGAGAGAGAGAGAGAGAGAGAGAGAGAGAGAGAGGGAGGGAGTGGGAGGGTGGAGGGAAGAAAGGAATACTAAAGGAGATAAGAGACAGATCTATGCAGAGAGAGAGGAGGAGAGTAAGTTCTTCCCCTGTCATTCATTAAATTCTCAGTTGCAGAAGACTCCAATGAAAACAAATCTACCAAATAAGTCAACGATCCAACCATTGAAAACCTTGATGATCAGTCTCTATCAGTATCAGCTGGTACTCTTTAGCTCCTGCTAACAAATAAACACGCATCATACATATTGATGGGGACGATGAGGAGACTATGAGTACCAGACTCAACTCGCTTTGGTTTCCATGCCCATATATTGAGGCATGTATTTGGTTCTGCAGACGTGGATCGGCAGACATGTGGCTACCCAGTCTAAAGGTAGACATGTGGCTACCCAGTCTAAAGGTAGACATGTGGCTACTCAGTCTAAAGGCAGACATGTGGCTACTCAGTCTAAAGGCAGACATGTGGCTACCCAGTCTAAAGGCAGACATGTGGCTACCCAGTCTAAAGGTAGACATGTGGCTACCCAGTCTAAAGGTAGACATGTGGCTACCCAGTCTAAAGGTAGACATGTGGCTACTCAGTCTAAAGGTAGACATGTGGCTACTCAGTCTAAAGGTAGACATGTGGCTACCCAGTCTAAAGGTAGACATGTGGCTACTCAGTCTAAAGGTAGACATGTGGCTACTCAGTCTAAAGGTAGACATGTGGCTACTCAGTCTAAAGGTAGACATGTGGCTACTCAGTCTAAAGGTAGACATGTGGCTACTCAGTCTAAAGGTAGACATGTGGCTACCCAGTCTAAAGGTAGACATGTGGCTACCCAGTCTAAAGGTAGACATGTGGCTACCCAGTCTAAAGGTAGACATGTGGCTACCCAGTCTAAAGGTAGACATGCGGCTACCCAGTCTAAAGGTAGACATGTGGCTACCCAGTCTAAAGGTAGACATGTGGCTACTCAGTCTAAAGGTAGACATGTGGCTACTCAGTCTTGCGGCGGGAGGACATGTCTCGATGACAGCCTGAGGTCCAGGTGCACTTGATGACCAAAAGGGCAAAGCCTAGAACCACGATCCCAATGCGGAAATACACATCCCGCAGCTTCAGCATGTCATCATCCTTAGTAACCACTTCCACACATTCGTCGGGATTCCTTGTATCGCGCTCACCTTTGACAGCCGGGTCTGTCAAAGAAACGCACACCACGTAAGCTGTGGCAGGCTCCAGTTCTCGCAGGCGGTGAGTGCCAATACTGAGCTGCACCGTGGCGGTGACTTTTTCCTGGCGCCGTCCAAACGGGTGGTGACTGATGTAGGCTCTGCGTGGTTCTCTCCCTTCCACCGTCAGTTCCTTCCTAGGGTCCCACTCTAAGCGAATGTAGGAACTGCCTAAGTCGCGCACTCTGAACGACAGATCTTCCGTGAGAATGGTACCAACGTCCTCTTTGTTGAGCTCTTCGTCATCATTATCACTTCCTTTTTGACGCGCTTTTTCCTCGCAGCCGAACATCTCGTCTGCCAAAACATCCCATGATTCCCCTTTGATGGCCTGAGGGCTGGCACACACAGGGATGAAGGTGGCTCGCTCGATGTGGATAAATTTGAGCAAGTACTGACGAGTGTCAAACAGCTCCTTCAGCCACAGCAAGTCACAGTCACAGTGCAGAGGGTTGCCTCCAATCAAAAACACCTCCTGAACAAAATTAGCCAACCTTAGTGCTGGAAAGTCGATGAACAAATAAATAAATAAATAAATAAATTCATTAATATCGATGAACAAATAAATACATTAATATATGAATGAATAAAAGGAAAGAATTAAACCCACAAAAATGTTCACAAATAACAACATCACAGTGTTGAATCAAACCAGCAAAAATCATTTATATAACTGAAAAATAATCTTATAAAAACTGCAAAAACATGCTTTTCAAAATAAACTTGTAATGCCAATGTGTGGCATGAATGACTGTAGATTAAAAGTGGAAAACTGTGCGCATTATTAACCCCTTCAGCTCCTGGCATGTAGCAATGTATACCTTTACAGTCTTCTTTCACTTTCCAATATAAGGGGATACAACCAAGTGCCTCAACCTACAGTGAGCTCCCTGGAATCAAGAATCGTATCTTTTTAATTCTCTGAGCATACACAGTGATTGACAAGTTTCCTGAACGAATTATAGTGAATAGAATTATGAACACTTTTTGTCATATTATACTAAACACTCTGTCCCTCAAGGGATTTAGAATCAGAGTCAGAATCCTTTATGTCCCAACAAGCAGCAAGGAAAATTATTTTGCTGTATACAACAACAATCACTGACAGTCACACAAAAACGGTAAGTATTCACACTTTTCTGCTATCCTATGCACCAACGGGAATCCCCTCAATGAAACATACTTCCGGTTTTTTTCTCAGCGTGTTTTAGTGAGTTATTTCTAAATATTCAAGAATAATAACATATGTCACTGGCCACCTGTATCGTACCCTCACATATTTTTATTTTATATTTTTATTTTTTTTGCTGCAGTTTATTATCCCTTTCTATCGCCAGTGGCGCGCCTAAACCCTACCTACCTAACATTATTTGTGAATTTTTGAAAAATATTCGGAAAAAACATAACGCCCAGATGCTGGCTCGAACCCACACCTGTCAGGCGCCATTGGTTTCTGGCTTGTGGACAAGGCAAGTTAGTCCCGCCTTAGCCCACTTGGCCACAACGCTCGCCTAACATAGTCAGTTACTTCGTGTTTTGTGAAGGTTGCGACGGCGAAGCTATGGAAAACTACAAGAGTCTTCAGGTCCTGTTTCACTTTCTGTCGATGATCGACGCACCTCCGAAGTCGCCACAAATACAGGCCTCTACGATTGTTTTTTGCATCCTTTCACTGAGCATGTACTTCCTCCACCGTTTTTATACTTATCCCACTCATTTTCTGGCTCTAACAATCGTCGTTTTCGGCAATTTGCCATATTTAAAAGTCACGCATCAAGCTTTGATAAAAGCAAAACAAGCTAGACCGGAACTTGGTTTCATGCTAACCTCGTTTTAATTTATAATGGCGATACCCACGAGTTTTTATGAGAGTTGCCGGAAAGTTGTGAATAGAATAAAACATCAATTTATAAAAGCAAGTAGCACCAAACTTCCATTCAACCATTTTATCTCAGCTGCCCGCTGAACTAAAAACAAACTGTAGCATTCAGCCTCTAACTCTTCTTTCCCTGCACCTACCTCACCCCAACCCATACTGTTTTCAAGTCACGGCACGCACAACCCCCGGGCAAAGTTCAGAGGCCCAACGCCATTTTATAAAATAAAGTGATTAAGCGGGTAAAACATTTTGTGTACTGTAAAAGTGCTCACCTGAGGGTAGAGGTCTGTCATGTGAGATTCAGGAATTCGACTGATGGAGTTTTCAGACAGGTCCAGCCATTCCAGGATGGGCAGGGGCGATGGCACACTCACCAGATGGTTTCTGGCTAGCAACAAGAACTTCAAGCTTGGCAGTTTTTGTAACGCCCCTGACGAGATTTCAACCAGCTTGTTGCCTGAGAGGTCCAAGTATTCCAAGCGGGGAAAACGTTGGAACAGTTTTGAGGGAATGGTTTTGAGAGCGTTGTCAGATAGTGAGATAACCTGCGCCTGTTGGAAACACAGAAAAGCGGCTTGGTCCACAGTCTTCAGCTTGTTTGCTTGCAGGAGAAGGCTACTGATTTGTTGCAAAGGGGAAAACGGGCATTCTTTTGATTCTGCCTGATCGCTACATCGGCTGCTGAATGTCTTCAAGCTGTTGTTGGCCACAGAAAACGTTTTGAGGTGGGAGAGATTTTTCAGCCTGTCCACGCAGAACTGTTCAATGTGGTTGTGGTCTAACCTCAGCACTTGCACAGAAGATGGGAAAGGAGGCAAATGTGAGGCGGTTATTTTATTGCCAGTCAAATTCAGTACAGTCAACCCTGAAAACTTTTCTCCAGCAAAAACCTGTGAGGAAATGATGGAAATGTCGTTGTAACTAACGTCTAACGTCCTGACTGTTAGTGACAGATCTGCCAGATCTGGCAGAGCAGATAAAGTGTTATAACTAAGGTTTAATACTTGCACCTGCACAGTGTGTTGCTCCTCAAAATTGGGAAATGAAGACAGTCGCCTGTGGGAGCAGTCAATATCAGGACCGTCACACTGACAGCTCTGGGGGCAATTTGCTGCCAAGCTGTTAATTGTTTGCAGGAAAAGAAGCAAACTGCAGCAGATGACCACACTAAAAAACAGACAGACGCTCTCGTTCCTTGGCTGCATTATTGTCCAGTAAGCTTGCTGCATTCTGCAAAAAATATAAATAAAGAAAGAAAGAAAGAAAGAATTTTAATAGAATCAAAATAATCTCAACAAGTTCAAACTTAAGCATACAACAAATTTCTAATAGATTGCAGAGTGCTAAGGCATTCGCTCTGTAATTTGCATAATATTAAAGGAAATCAACAATGTCTTTATTATAATGATAAAAATGATGCATAAATCTGTTTAGCTGGGGAGAGGTGGGTGGAGGGGGAGAGGAAACAACACAACAAGATAGGACAACACAACAAGATAGGACAACACAACAAGATAGGACAACACAGTCTGAAAAGTGTATATTGTGCAAGCTCATTTCGCTCCTCTCTCGGCAGCAACGAGGTCATGACCACCAGTTCTCCCTCATCTCCACCAGAACCCAATACCACAGTTTCTCCTTCCTCCCATGAACCCTCAAGGATTGGAATGGTCTCAAGAGCCTGTGTCAAGAGTAAATCCTCTCTGTTCCCCTCCCCTCCCCCCCCCCCTTTTTTTTTGAGTGGGTTATATTGTTATCATGATCTTTATTGAAGCCATCAAAAGCCTGTATGACAAGGCTAACAGTGCAGTCCTCCACACCAGCACCATCAGGACCTGGTTCAGAACAACAATCGGGATGCGTCAAAGATGCCTATTCTCTCCAACATTTTTCAACATCTTCCTGGAGCGCATCATGTCAGATGCCCTTGCAGATCTCGAAGGCACAGTCAGCATAGGGGGTAGAGCAATCTCCAGCCTCCGTTTTGTTGATGACATTGATGGATTGGCTGGAGAGGAACAAGAACTTGAACAGCTGGTACAGAGGCTTGACACCACCTCCAGAGCCTATGGAATGGAAATAAGTGCAGAGAATACCAAAATGATGACCAACAACACCAATGGCATCAACGCAGACATCAAAGTCCAAGGCCAAACCCTCAACACAGTGCATAGCTTCAAATATTTAGGATTCATTGTATCATACTATGCGTCCCGACAGGAAATCCTCTCAAGGATCGCACAAACAACTGTTGCCCTGACAAGATTAAAGCCCATTTGGAAAGATAGGACCATCAGACTACACTATAAGGTAATGCTGCTGCACTCCCTTATAATCTCCATCTTTCTATGCACTTGCGAAACTTGGACCCCCACAGCAGACCTACAAGAATACAAAGCATGGAGATGAGGTGCTACCGAATACATCTGGGCACTTCCTATAGTCAGCACATCACCAACAACACGATGATCTCCTAACTGACAGGACCCAATACATGACTGTTAATGGTAACAGTTCTAACAAAATAAGTATTACAAGCAGTGTCCCTCAGGGGAGCGTGTTGGGGCCGACATTATTTATATATTTTATAAATGACATGCTAGAGAAGGTAGAGTGCGAAATAAACATATTTGCTGATGACACAAAAGCATATGCAGAAGTTTATGAAAGTGATGAGTCTAAGGAGAGAATGCAGCAATGCATTGACAAGTTGGTTGAATGGACGGAAACATGGCTACTTAAATTTAACAGTAAAAAATGTAAGGGTTGCATCTGGGCAAAAAAAATCCCCAGCATGAGTATTTTATGAATGATGGTAAAGAAAGGTGTAAGATTGAGACGACTGGTGCTGAGAGGGATCTTGGAGTGATAGTGGATACAGAGCTCAGCTTTGAGAATCAGATTGAGAATGCTGTTATGAAAGCCAACAAAATATCAACCCTGCTTGTAAAAACTATAAGTACTAAATCCAAGGATATAATGGTCCCCCTCTTTAAGGCTTTGATACGTCCTATCTTGGAGTTCGCTAACCCCGGATGGTGCCCATTTTTGAGGAGGTATGTTGACTTGATCGAGGGTGTCCAGCGCAGATTCACCAGGAAGATGTGGAATGTCAGGACTCTCCTACGAGGAGAGACTGAAGTCTCTGAGGTTACCCAGTTTAGAGTATAGGAGAGTGCGGGGTGATTTAATCGAAACTTTTAAAATTGTGCACAATTGGTATGATCCTTTAACCACTTGTTCTCTTTTAAATTTTAATGACGTTGGTTTAACACGAGGTCACAAATGTAAACTTACTAAAACTTTTAATAATATTTGCAAATTTAATTAGTATTTTATTAATAGAGTGGTAAACCCTTGGAATAACCTGACTGCCGAGGCTGTGGATGCTGGATCACTTAATGTGTTCAAGAATATTCTGGACAAGCTATTTAAGGATAGCATCTACTCCACCAAATTGGAGTCTAAAAAATTCTAAATTGGTAGGCAATGCGGCCAGGGGTTTGGGACCTTCATCAAGATCTATTATGAGGGCCAAACGCTTTTTAGCCAGCATGCCGAACTATGCTATGCTACGCTATCTCTGATGGTATGGCCAAGTCACCAGAGCATCAGGCCTTGTAGTTGTAAAGACCATCTTGCAAGGACGGTGCAAGGAGGCAGAAGAAGAAGACAGAAAAAGAGGTTGGAGGGCAACATTCGAAAATGGACTGGCTTAACACTGAGCGAAGCTATATGTGGGTTGCTGAGGAAAGAGAGAGAGAGAGAGAGAGAGAGAGAGAGAGAGAGAGAGAGAGAGAGATATGGAGTACACTGGTTAAACGATCATCTGTGGCACTCCAATGACTTTCGAGTTACGCGATAGGATAGGATAGGTAATATGACTCTTAAAAAAAGAGGCAGAAAACTTATTAAATGCCCTTGACCAGATCGAACTGCTATAAATTTGGACTACTTCAAACAGTAGAACGCGAACCTCTCGCAAAATAGGTGCCAGAATGATCGACTAGTTGATCGTGGACCCTCAATGTCAAGAAGAAGAAAATAATGTGTATTATTGGTTATTGGCAAAGAATATTTACGAAGGTACACAATCAGTGTCTAATTATCAATCTAAGACGGCGTCTTTGCCTTCGGTCATAAAACGAACACTTGACTTGACTCGTTAGACGTTTAAGGCCCACTGGGCCTGTCCGTCTCTCAAAAAAAAAAAAAAAATTACAACTTAGTAGTGCGCGTGGTGGCTTTAAGTTGCTAATGGTAACTTGTTGGGTCGTAGAGGGTGGGAAGGGAGCGTCAGTGGCTGTCGAGGCGGGATTTAAAGGAATTAAGTGAGGGGGCAGATACAATGTGATCTGGCAGGCTGTTCCAGGTAGTAGCAACTCTGTTGGAGAAAAAGTGTCCCCTTACGTTCAGCTGGAAGCTCTTCTTGTATAGTTTGAGCGAGTGGCCACATAGGCTATGCTGTTTGCTGGGGTGCTCAAAATGTGGCCGTTGAGTATCATACAAAATATTGAGGTATTTATACACCTCGATCATATCGCCTCGGCAGCGTCTGTGCTCCAAACAGGGCAGCCCCAATCTCCTCAACCATTCCGGGTAAGGCTTGTCCTTCAACCAAGACAGCAACTTGGTTGCCCGTCTTTGAACGTCTTCGAGTTCGCATTGCACCAACAGAGCAGCTTTGACTGAGGATTCCACACACAATGACCGTATTCCAAGACAGGGTGAATGAGACTCTTGTATAGTTGTACAAAGGTGCTTTCAGTAAATAGTCAAATGAGCGTCTGATAATACCGACAGTCTTGTTGGCCTTCGCTGCTGACTGTGACACCTGCTGCTTGAAATTCAGTTTACTGTCAATTATCACGCCCAAGTCTCTCTCTGCCTCACTCTCTGCTAGCTGGACTGTATGAACAGTACCGTTTAAGTCCCTGGTGGACATGTGGTACGTAGCATCAGATTTCTTGATTCCTAGTTTGAGGACACAGCACTTTTGTGGATGGAATCTGGGTAGCCAGCCGCTAGACCCCTGCTGCAGCCTATTAATATCATCCTGTAGCCACTCACTTGCTCCTGCACTGTCGCTCCTGGTGTAAACTTTAGTGTCGTCTGCAAACATCTTTACTTTTGCATCAACACAGCTTGGCAAGTCATTAATAAAAACAACAAAGAGAAGAGGGCCAATGACGCTACCTTGGGGGATGCCACTATTCACTGCCGCCTCGCTAGACTGTACACCACTAACGACCACTCTCTGATGCCTATCTTTCAAGAAGGAGGTGATCCACTGTAAGACTCTTCCACTGACGCCATGCGCTTGTAGCTTCAAGAGTAGCCTGCAGTGGGGGACAGTATCAAATGCTTTCTGGAAGTCTGTGTAGATTGCATCAATGCTTCCTCCGTCATCCATGATCTCCGTCCACTCATCCAAGGTCTCCAGCAGTTGTGTGCAACAAGAGCGTCTAGGTACGAAGCCATGTTGTTCTTTACAGATGAGCTTGTTCGCTTGCAAATGGGCCATGATTCTGTCACGTACTAACCTTTCCATGCATTTGCATACTATAGATGTCAGACTCACAGGCCTATAATTACTAGCATCCGAACGGCAACCCTTTTTGTAGAGATGTCACTACTGCCTGCCGCCACTAGTCAGGTACCTTGCCGGATTGAAGTGACCCTTTGAAAATGATGCAGATAGGCCTTGCAAGTTCATGAGAAGCTTGGGACAGGATGAGTGGACTGATGCCATCGGGTCCAGGTGCCTTATCAACTTGCAGGTTTGCTAAAACTTAGGGTACCTCCACCTCCTCTATGACGAAGTCTTCCAATTCTTGTTTGTAGTCCATGAATGGTGGGATAGGAAGTGGACCCTCATCTTCCTTTGTAAACACGCTTTGAAAGAAGGTGTTCAACAGCTCTGCTTTTTCTAAGTCGTTTACAGTCTTTGTGCCATCAGGCTTCTTCAAGTCAGCAATTCCTGAACAAGAATTTGTCTTAGCCTTAATAAAAGACCAAAAAGCCTTAGGGTCTGTTTTCGAGTCTCTTGCGACTTTCTCTTCTTGTTTTTCTTTAGCATTTCGACACTTCTTCCTTGCTTGATTCCTTGCATGTATATAATGCTGATAGTCAATACCGTCACGTGTCAGTAGCCACTGTCTGAAGAGTCGATGCTTCTTTCTGACAGATGACAGGGTATCCTGATCCATCCAGCCTTTCTCTTTGCGACCTGTTGTCTTTTTCTTCAGATCCATCCAGCCTTTCCTTTGCGACCTGTTGTCTTTTTCTTCAGTGTGCATTTTTCTACTACAGAATTCAGTTTTAATTTAAAGGTTGACCACATTGCATCCACCGTCTGCTCACCAAGCGCTTCATCCCAATCCACTTGTGACAGTTGATAATTTAGTGCCTTGAAATCAGTTTTCTCAAAATTATAGCGGATCTGACGTGGCGGCGGTGCATAGGTGCAAGACAAGTTGATGATGAGCTAGAAGTGATCACTCTTACCAATCCCTGCTGACGTCACAATTTCATTAATTATGTCATCCCTGTTTGTAAAGACAAGCAGCCTAATTCATGAGCACGGACTAATTTAAGTCCAGACTACCGATTAGTCTGCGACTAACTACGCTCAGACTAACCTAGTCGCAGGCAAGCGATTTATGAACAGAGACTAAAGCTATGCTCCATAGCTAGTCAGCGACTAAGTGTATTTAGTCCCTTTTTTCGCGTGACAAAATGGCCGCTTCCAAGAGACTGCGTGTACTAATTTTTCCACAGACGAAATTGCCAAGCTGTTAGAAGAGGTTAACTATGAAAAAGGGGTACTACTGAGCGTAGGCCAAAATATTGTCACAAATAAACGAAAACAGGAATTATGGAATAGAATAACAACATCAGTAAACGCTGTTGGTGGAAATGCTAGAGATTGCGCGTCCATTAAGAAAAAAATGGAAAGACCTTAAAATGGAAGTGATAACCAAACGCCAGCACATGGCAGCGACTGGAGGGGGAGGAAAACTAAAAGATCTACCCTTCGAAGATATAATTGCCGACATCATAGGTGCAGGATCGCACCAAGCTGAGGGTATACCAAGATGTGAGTAGAGTAACAGATCTATTTTGACCTACTTAGGTAACACGCTTTGCTTGTAGTTGTACTGTAGTAGGCTTTGCTCACTGACTGAGGCTTTATGTTTATTGTTTACAAGTCAAACTGCATTCTCCCCTACTCTTAACTAGTACTGGTTCAGTTAAAAATATATAAGATTACTGATACATGTAGACTTGCAGCTATTACTTTTAAAATGTAGGCCTACTATTTGGCATGCTATAGTTTATAGATCTATGCAAGTATTTATTATTATTATTATTATTATTATTATTATTATTATTATTATTATTATTATTATTATTATTATTATTATTACTATTTCCTTATGCTTAAGGAAAAATTGTTTGTTAAATCAAATTGTTACGAGAACTTGTAGCAGTGGTGGTAGAGATCCTTGTCGCTTTGCCTGATACTCGATGGCATTTTTGACAAGATCTGTCAGCATGAAGATTTCTTGGCGAAATAGGAACTTCGCATATATTTTATCGTCATCAAAGACCTTTAGAGGATTTGTGCGGTCACGGAACACTTGATTTCTTCGTAAATTCCACCTATCCAAGTAAGCCATGTACATGATGGAAGTCAGACTAAGCCCTTACGCCTGCTAAATCGCGGGTGTAACTTTTTGGCACTTTAGTCTCGCAAGTAGTCTCAGACTAGACTTAGTCAGAGTCCATGAATTTCAGATTAGCAAGTTTAGTCTCAGACTTGTATGTTAGTCTCAGACTAAAGTCCTAGTCCGTGTTCATGAATTAGGCTGAAGGTCTAAAACATTGGCTCTTTGCCCCTCGCGGTACCTGGTGGGGAGTTTCTGGTGTTGCAGCAAGAATGCATCCTTGGTAGCTCTCAAACACTGAGTTGCTGGATGTTCCGGTCCCGCCTCACTTTTCTCCTCACTCCAGTTCACCTCAGGGAAATTAAAGTCGCCCTTGTCTGTTCCTCGTATACATCAACGATCTACCAGACAGGGTTGCCTCTACCTCCAGACTGCTCGCGGACGACACCATGCTCTACCGCGCCAGAGCGAATGACCATGACCAACAAATCCTCCAGGCCGACCTTGCTGCCTTGGAGAAGTGGGAGGAAGCCTGGAATATGGAGTTCCATCCCAGCAAGTGTGTCATCCTCAACATCGCCAGAAGGATGGCTGACCAAGCAACCCAGTACACCTTACATGGCCTCACCCTCCAAAACGTTACCTCCACCAAGTACCTGGGTGTCACCATACAGGCCAATGGCAAGTGGGATGAGCACATCCAAAGGGTCACCAACAAAGCAAACTCCGTTCTTGGCTTCGTGCGGAGGAACCTGAAAACCCGCCAACGTCAAGTAAAGGAACTAGCGTTCAAAGCCCTGGTGCGCCCCCACCTAGAATATGCCTCAACCGTATGGGACCCTTCTCAGCAGAACCTGACAGATGACCTGGAAGCAGTCCAACGACGAGCAGCCCGCTTTGTCATGAATGACTACAAGGCGACCTCCAGTGTGTCAGCAATGCTAGAGCAGCTGAAATGGCCCTCCCTTCAAAAACGCCGAACAATAGCCCGACTATCCACCTTCTTTAAAATCCACCACAAAACCATCCAAGTCAGATGCTCCCACCTGAAACCACTGCCATCCAGATCCCGGCGTGGCCACAGCCTACAGTACACCCGCATCCCCTGCCGTACAGACCACCGCCAGTCAGCCTTCTTCCCCCGGACCGTCCGCGACTGGAACCTCCTGCCCGCTGAGGTGGTGCAGGCACCGTCAGTCAGCGCCTTCATTACAAGGGCGCTGGCGGTGCTGTAGCCCACACCTCCACAATCCCATGCACCTCCCCCTCTCCACCCTCTCCCCTCTCTTACCCAACAGCCCTGCCCCTTATCAAACCGTTTCTTACCCCCAGTGACAATATATCGCCCTATTGCGACAATAGTGATCATTATTGATCGTGGTCGACAAATGGAAGAAGAAGAAGAAGAAGCCCGTAATAAGGAGGTGGGGCGGTTTTTGCTATCTGCGGCTTTCCGTAGAAGCTCATTAAGCCTTGCTGTTTTGTCTACACTACAGTTAGTCCAATCCAACAGGCTTTTTGAAAGTAAGTAAATCCTATAAAAATGATATATATTCTAATTTACTCTTTACAGTTGTGTTTACAACTGAAAAAAAGTCCCACGGAATCGAAGGGGTATGAATATGTTTATTTTAACTTTTTAAAGTGAACTATTTTTTTATGCGAATGCATTGGGGAACCCCCATTTTTACCGCCCAGATATTGTTCCGCATGACGTCAGGAATCTACAGCCAAGTGATGAAATGTGCGGAGGTGACAATGTCAATGGCATTGTTTATACACAGGCTTGGAAGTCTCGTCTCTCGTAGGTCTCAATTACATACTATACATACTATACCACGTACGTATGTAGGAGGGGAAAGAAAAGACTTCAGAGCCTGTGGTTGATAAATGCTTATGGCTGATGCAGGCTTGCAGGAGGCATGGTGGCCGAATGTTTAGAGCGTTGGCTTGCGGATCGGAAGGTCCCGGGTTTGAGCCCAGGCCGGGCATTGTGTTGTTTCCCTGGGAAAGACACTTTACTCTCGTTTCCTACTCCTTCGGATGAGAGTATAAACCGAGGTCTAGTCTGTGTCGCATACATTACATCATAACGGACTTTAAAGATCCTGACGCTCATGTCCTAGACGGGTGAGCGCCGGTAACAAGAACACACCCAGCATGCACCTTGGTAAAAAAAAAGTGCCATAATGATCAACACGATTGATTGTGGGCATATACGCAAGACAAGACAAGGCAATAGAGGCAGTTTGTGCATCAAATTCTGCAGTTCACATCATTGCTGGAAAGGCTTATTCTAGGGCAATTAGAGCACATTTTCTTGTCGAAGCAGCATTGATTGCAATATTTGTAAGCACTTCCTTCAACATGTCATGGCTGTTGCTCCATCCTGACACTTTGTCCAATGATTACAATCATAGGAAGGAAAACGGTGATTGTCAAGAAGCGAGCGTTGTGGCCAAGTGGGGTAAGGCGGGACTAACTTGCCTTGTCCACAAGCCAGAAACCAATGGTGCCTGACAGGTGTGGGTTCGAGCCAGCACCTGGGCGTTATGTTTCTCCGAATATTATTTACTTTCGACTCGGGCAACGTCTCGGGGGTTTTCTCCGGGTACTCCGGTTTGCTCCCTCAGCAAATTTTTTTTTTAAAATCACAAATAATGTTAGGTAGGTAGGGTTTGGGCGCGCCACTGGCTGCGACTACGCCTTGCCCGGCCGGGGGAGGCGGCCCAGAGTTTCCCGATAAAAAGGGATAATAAACTGCAGCAAAAAAAAAAGAAAAAAAAAAGAGTCACTTCTACATAATCCTGCAGATCTTGACATAACAGATGACTTTGATTAGGCTCTTTTTGATGCAAGGCAAAACAACAGCAAGAGATGCTGCAATACATCCTGTATTAGGACGCATTAAAGCAACGTTGGAAGATTTCAATCGACAATGTTCAAGGAACGAGCAAGCTATGGATTCAAGAAATGGTACACCTCCTTCACGCAGCAATATAGGCTGAGAGAACTGGAGACTTCAAGCTCCATCTATCTGCTGTTGCCAAAATGTTGCCCTATTTTGCTGCTTCAGGGCACAACCTCTACACCAAGTCGGCCAGGCTGTACTTACAGCAAATGATGGAGTTGAACAAAACCTACCCAGAAGTCTATCACGATTTCATGGCAAGCCATCACGTGAAAAGGAGAAGCGATCGCTATAGGGCTGGTCTGTCGTGTGATCTGGTGATTGAGCAAACTTTGATGAGGACGCTGACGTCAAATGGTGGCCTAACTAAAGGGCGCGGAATGGGCGAACGACAAAGGCTTGTTTGGCTTCCCTCTATGCCTGCTTGTGCAACAGCAAACCAGTGGATGCAATCCTTGACGCAAACAGAGTTCACAACAAGTGAACAGCACAAAGATTCTTCTGAAATAAGGCAAGAGAAAGACCACAAAGAAACTTTGACAGTCATCAACTATGTTTCATCAAAAAATCCGTTTTGCGCTGACATGAGTTTTAGGTCTATTGCTACTGGCCAAGCAGCTGACTCATCTGTCAATGCTGACCAAGCTGTTGAAATTGGTCAGCGCATTCTCCAAGGGATGACGGGTCAATCTCCAGCTGACGTGACGTTCAAGAAAAGCAATCAAGCAGTCACAATGGCGACAAAAACTGGAGTGACTATTGGCCAGGAAATGGTGCAAGTGGATCCGCAGTTATTGTTTCAAAGGTTGGTGCAAGTCGCTGGGAATGATACCAACAGGCTCGAAGAAATGTTTTACTATGGACTGGCCAATGTACCTGCCTCCTTGTTTGATGCGACAGGATTCCCCAGAAAAGCCAACAAACATACTCTTGCAGGGTTTCTCTGGTCTGCTGTCAATGAAACTGCATCCTTGCCAAGAGAAAATGTGAAATACATTCTCGATGGTGGATCCCTTTTGCATCGCCTTCCATGGCCCAGAGGGTCATCACAAAAGATCTAGCAGAGATGTATGTCAGCGTTGTTGCTAGGAAACATACACTAGCTACAATCATTTTCGATGGTTATGTTGATGGCCCAAGTACCAAAGATGTTGCCCATCTTCGAAGAAGCAAAGGCATGGTTGGGAGACATGTAGCCTTTGATCCTAACATGATCCTCTGCGAGACGAAGGAAATATTCTTGGCCAACTGCGAAAACAAACCGGAACAACAGTCTGTAATAACATTCTTTTTGCCCATGCATTCTGTGGATACGACACATCACATCCCTTCAACATCTCAAAATCACTCACAGTCAAGAAGCTTGATTCAGGAGAGCTCCTGGATGAGGCTAGAGTATTCAATGATAAGATGTCAAGTCATGATGCTGTTGCAGCGGCTGGTGAGAGGGTATTTGTTCACCTGTACAGTGAAAAACGTTCTGATACCTTGACCAAACTGTGGT
Organism: Oncomelania hupensis; assembly: GCA_036898135.1. Classification (NCBI taxonomy): domain Eukaryota; kingdom Metazoa; phylum Mollusca; class Gastropoda; order Littorinimorpha; family Pomatiopsidae; genus Oncomelania; species Oncomelania hupensis. The sequence continues at coordinate 60,069,764 of CM072523.1, read as the reverse complement.
TTGTCAAATATGAGCAAAACGTGTCTGCAAGCCATACACAAATCCAAGCTAAAGTGCTCCCCCAACAGCAGCAGCAGCTGAATTCCATGCCTACAGAACATTCTACCAAGTCCAGGAGTAGCTGAGTCTAGACAGAGACCATGGTCTATCACCAATGGATTGGGAATGGAAGTTACAGGGAGGGTGGGCTACTTCCAATCATAACTAATAAGCCAGCTTCTCCATAGGATATTTTGAATGTTATCCGCTGCTGCTGCTAGAAAGACTGCTCAACTGGCAGATGAAGATGCAGAAAGCACGGACTTACGTGCACCATAGCTTGTGGAGAATGCCGTGGAGTCAGCTGCACAAACTCTGTGGTTCAGCTGGATGACGAGTCGGATTCTGAGAGCGACTAAGGTAGACCACTTCTATATTCTACTGGAAAACTAATCAATTTCCTGGGTTTTTCTGTTTTTCCTTATTTCGTGTGTCTTCCTTTTAACTAATCTTTTTTCTCTTGTGAATTAAATAGAAGTCGACTTTTACAATCGAGATCAAGATTTTTAAGATCATCGGAATTTCTCATTTATACCCCTATGTTAATTAAAATTTAATCCACAGTCAGAACTAAAACTGACACAGAAAGCGTTGAAACAGATTTTCGGACTGTATATGTTAAGAGCTTTCATTTGACATGCAACATGATATGGTTTTGAATTAAATGTTTATTTAAGTAATCTCCCTTTCACGTTTTGAAGTGTGAAAAAACATAAGCACCAAAAATCATGTTTCAGACCCCTTTTTTTTACTGGGACTTTTTATAGGTATTTCCTCATTGCTTAAAGAATATTTTTTACTGCATAGCATTTTTATAGGAATTAGTTGCTTATTTGGCTATTTATTTCATTACTGGGACTGGACTAAGTGTCAGTCACTCAGTGCTGCTAGGGCTTCTATAGATGAGGCCTAAACGCATCTGCTCGTTTCCTGATAGACGGCACTCTACGAACACCGATTCATCATACATAGTAAATGTAAATGCATGGACTGACTAGTTAATTTGAAAGAAAACTCAAACCAACCAACCGTGAATGAACAAAATGCACCCCATAATCGATCTGTTGACAACAACGCTGCCATATTATAAGGGGAAATCACCCTCATCAATTTTGTTAAGTTTGTGACTTTTGACCTGAACCGAGACGAACTGACGAGTACAAAAAAAAAGACACAAAGTGTGTTCGCCATTCATTGGTACGACTACGGAATAAGTCATTGCATTTGGCGATATTGGTGGAAAAATGAAATACGATAGATTGAAATGTGCTAGCGACTTCATTTATTTATTTATTTATTTGTTTATTGTAAACTTGTTCTTGTTTATTCATTTATTGTTCATGTTCTTTCTTCTTCTTCTTCTTCTTCTTCTTCTTCTTCTTCTTCTTCTTCTTCTTCTTCTTCTTCTTCTTCTTCTTCTTCTTCTTCTCCTTCTTCTTCTTCTTCTTCTTCTTCTTCTTCTTCATTTTTATTTTTATTTGGTGGGTGGTGTGAATGAGGTTTGAGTTTGTAGATGGGTTTACCAAGTGTTTGACAGCCCATGGGAAGAACAGACTATGGTGTTTTTTAAGAATCCATGTATTAATATATTACATAACACACAACATACCAATTGATTGAGTGATCGATCAATGGTGAAAGGATTAAGCTATGTAACAGATGATTGATTAATAAAATAAAACTAATACACACTTGAATAATAATGGTCCAATAATGGTACAGGACGCAGTCAATATAAAAAATTTCAAAAATAAAAATTCGATTTTATTTCCGTCTTCTAATAGCGATCTCTCTGCTTTTACACCACCTGTTTGAGTGATGGATGTGTATTTGGTGTGTGTGAGGGTGGATGAGACAGGTGAGCGTGTATGTTGGTATAGATCGCCGCGCTTTGAGCCTGATTGATTTGGGGAAAGGCGCGTATATAGCATATCCTGTATTATTATTATTTATTGAATGTGTGTTTAGGTCAACATGATGTGATTAGTTAGTGATTAACAAGCATGACAGAAAGACAGATAAGATAAGATACGAATTTTATTTAACAATGGTAAGAGTAAGCACTGGGAGTGCTCTTTTACATCTTGCCCTTGGGGCTTGAACAATAATAATTAGTATAACAAAATAACTGTATCACAAGAACATCATAATGTAGCAATATATAATAAAGATCTATGCGCTATGCACACATGCACATACGTGTGAGCACACCCACACCCACACACTATTTTAAAACAATTGAATGAATGTTATTAATGTAGAACTCTAATTAAGTACTAATTAATTAATTTCCGATGTGCTGTAAAAGATGTGTAATTGGTGACTGAACTGCGGAGAACTTCTGAAAAGTTATTCCATAAAGTAGAACCTGAATATGACAGACTGGTTTTAAAGAGACCAATTCTTGTAAATGGGATATTTAGTTTGTTAGAAAATCTCTCAGTTTTCCTATGGAAAAAATACAAAACAAGAAAGATTAGGGGGTGCATTATTAGAAAGGATCTTGAGAGAAAGAGGAAGTGGGACTTGAACGCCTTACCATCCTTATTCACCACTTTGCTCCTTAAAATCTGGGATTTTTGATTATGTCACTGCCACTCCCATTTCCACTCGATCGATCCCTTACCCTATTTCTGTTTACAATATATGCTATTTTAAAGCGTGTTAAATCATGTTTTGAATTAAGCCCTCTTTCTTAAAATGCATCTATTTTCAGCGATTACTCATTCCATACTCTCTCACCCAACAATCTGTCCTTAAATAAAAGCGTTTTAATGCTGAAGTATTCTATTATCGGATATGTAAACACTCTTTTGAACACATATCTTGACAAGAGTCTAGTCAGTAGTATTGTATCACCAGCTTAGCTTGCTTATTTATGCATGAAATTGTAACAGACACCTCAAGTTACCCACTCAGAGGGGATGGGTAGCACAATTGGTAGAGCGGCTTACTAGTAAAGGTCAGAATCCCAGATTGACCAAATTTTTCTCCTTACCATCAATTAGTTTTCTGATGTCAGAATAATGTGACCATGCAGTTAACTGTTTTTTAACAAGATAAGTAAATTATAAATAAGCAATTTAATATAAGATGACTCGTAAAATGACTTTTTAACTTACAGTTGACTTATAATGACTTACAGTTGACTTGAATTGATTTACTAGGTAACTTTAAAAAGTAATCTTTGTAATTAACTAAGTATTTTGTAGTTGGTGGTCAGCTTTAATAATTAATTTTGTATGTTAACATATTTGAAGTTGATATTTCAATTTAACTTAGTAACTGTAAAAAAAAAAAACACAAAAAAAACTTTGGCATTACATGAGTATCTTATAATCTGATGGTTGAGTAGTTTTTAGAATTAATTTTGCGTGCTTATGTTTTTCTTAAGTTGTTTTCAAGCTAGTTCCTTCTCCTATAGTATAATATTACTGCGTGTTTGCGCCTGTGACCCAACAACGCACCACACATAAGTGCGAATAGATTCATACAGCCTTTCAATCCATATCCTTTCCTATCTCATAACTCGAAGGTCGTAGGGGCACAACAGATGATCGTTTAACCAGCATACTCCATTTTTCTCTGTTCTCAGCAACCCTCATGGCTTCGTTCAGTGTCAAAACCAGTCCCATTCTCCAATGTTGTCCTCCCACCTCTTCAATCCTGCTTTTGGTAAATCCGTTAGACGTGTCTAAGAAAAATGTGCCGAAAGCGTTTGCGGTTTTTTGTCTAATATATAGTATGGGTATTTGACTGTTGTGACTAAATTATGTAAATCCTGGTACGTAAGGCCCTGAGTGTGTATAAATTGCCTACATCGTATCTAAATAAATTAAGTTCCCATTCCGTGATTGTGGTCAAGGTTTTGTATAAGTCTGTTTTAAGATCAATTCCGAATTCATTGTAGGCCTACAGCCTTTGAAAGGCTTTCTTGTCAAAGCCTTGTTAAAGGGATTAAAGTTTCTGTCTGTAGGCAACGGAACCTGAAGTTTAGACAACACCTGTCTCACTTGGTAATATACATGGAACAAGTAAATAGACTTTGTAGCAAATGACACAGCAAAATTATCTTGGTTCTGACAGAACTGCATACCACCATTGTTTAGCCATTGGTTAGCTAAAAAGTCATTTGTTAGGTCTGGGTTAAGGTAATGATTAAAAATATTAATAGGGTTAGTTTCAAAATGAACTTTAAGGCTCAAAGCTATAGTAAGTTTGGTTAGATCAAATGCTTTCTTATTATAATAAGGTCCCTTAGTGTACTTTGCAGCTTTTTTATACTTATAAGGTGCATACATTTTACTAAAATATTTTTTAAAAATGTTTGTATCTTTTGAATCCGTAAAATCTGGCATACTTATTGAACTACACCATTCTATAGTCAATACAAAAAGTGATCTTAAAGTAATCCTATACGAAATATTCTACACGGTTAAATGGGTTAATTTAAGTCAAGATCTAAACAACAACTGGATACCTATTAATAAAAAAACGACATTGTGAACAAGATGGCTATTTTGATTTCTGCAGACTGGCTGAAGAGCTGTTTAAACCTCATTCAGTCATAGCAAAAATGAACCCTGATAACTTGTAAGAGAACACTTAAGTATTAAAATGCTTTTATTTAAAGAAAGATTGTGGGTGAAGGGATGGGGGTTTAAGTAACAGATGAAAATAGATGTATTATGTGAAAGATGGCTTAATTTAAAACATGATTTAAGACGCTTTAAAATAGCATATATTTTAAAAGAAATAGGGTAAGAGAAAAATGAGTAAACTTGTGGATTGAAGTACTCAAAAAAACAAACACCATATTTTATGACAAAAGTGAAAAGGTAAAGATGGTTGTCGCAGAAAGCTCACATTTCTTATCTCTTCTTGTTCATGAAAATTTCTTTATTAAAATTTAATCTGTTGGCAAGAGGTATTTATGTTGATCTGTTCATAATCATTCGGAGAGAGAGAGAGAGAGAGAGAGAGAGAGAGAGAGAGAGAGAGAGAGAGAGAGAGAGAGAGAGAGAGAGAGAGAGAGAGAGAGTTTGGAGCATTAATTTGCAATCAGTCCATATTCATAAGGAGAATGAATTTAGTTAGTGTACACTGTCTGATATACTGCGGACCAAGTGCTGATACTGATGCTGCGTATAGCAATTCCTGTACTTGTTTCTCTTTTTTTTTGCAATGCAAGTGTTCAAAATCCCCCGTTGGGGTGCCGGGGGTTTCAGTATAAATAGTATCCCCACTTTCTGGAAATTTAGGGCTTTAAATTCCCACTGTCGATGTCTTTCTCATTTATTCTTTCTCATTCCTGCTCTGCCCTATCAATCTGCTATACTATCTTCTTCTTAGCTAGACCAGTCACCTACCTTTTTTCTTGAAAACTCTTCCGGGACAAGACTCCTTATTTGTGTGTGAGGTCTGTTGGATCAGCTTGGGAATATTGGACGCTTTCTGCCAGGTGGTCACTAGTGCTTCCTATGATTTTATTAGTTAGCAATTTAGGCATTTTATATGTATGTGTTTTGTTGATAATTTATTATGATGTTTGTATTCTATTTTGTTTTTGTAAACGGGGGTTCGATAAATTAGAGCCTCAGCGTCCCCTGCATGTATTTATTTTACTTTATTGTAAAGTGACTGGCTGGTGGAGAGCTTTCAGTGTTACCACTAGGGTTGTTTCAGCAGATCTTTTATGCGGATCGGGGGTTGTCCGGTCCTGATTTAACTGGGAAGAGTCCGCTGGACCTAAAGCAATAATCAAGTAATGTAATGTAAGTGTTCAAACTCATCCACTGCCGCCATGCAGGGTAGCCGAGACTAGCCGAGGTTGAACATGGTGGATACACGTTACGCCCAATACACGTAGGAAGAGGGTTAATTGTCACGCCCGATGTATATCCAGAAAGAGAAAGCGATGTGAAAGTATGCTGCTAAAAAGTTATTACAGAAAAGAGCAAGAAGCCTATTAAAAACAGATTGGTTCAGTTGTGATTGCGAACGTTTTCTGCACTTATCAGTGTTTTTTTGTTTGTAATCATGTTTAGGCTTGTTGTTAACCCTTTCGCTGCAAAGGGAGAATTGCATTAAGTTACAAAGTTCTGTATTTGTCAGGCAAATCTTGGTCACGATTGTAAACACTTACAAAATATTCTATCTTGAATAAATTACTAGGTAACACTTATACATTTATAAAAGGTAATGTAATTTTCTAAACAAATATGCTATTTGTAAAAAGATAATGAAATAAAAAAATTTTACTTGTTTTTAAACAAATATTTATGTATTTATTTATAGTCCAGATGAGATATATTGAGAAAGAGGTAGGTTGGCAATCATATATATATATATATATATATATATATATATATATATATATATATATATATATATATATATATATATATATATATATATATATATATATATATATATATATATATATATATCAGCTTTGCCGTTATGTGGGTGGGTTGGGGTGAAGCAGGGATCGAGCGGGCTGCCAATGAAAAGGGTTTTAACCTAACTTATGAATGTTAAACAGCTAATGTTTTAAGCTTTCCAATTGTGTGTATTTGTTCTGCTGACGGTTTAACTATACAGTGAAACACCACCACCACCACTAGCAAAAACAGCGTCATAATGATGATTACGATATAACATGTCATTGGCATATTTCGTCACACTATTACACAGGCGGCGGAAGCGGGGGGGTAAGGGGGGCACTGGCCCCTCCCAGAAAAATATTGGGGGGGCAAACCTATACATTTGCCCCCCCAATATTCAGCCCCTCAAAAACATTATTTGGAGGTTCAAACCAATATTTTCCCCCTTTCTCTGGACTGATGCAAGTTAACAATACCTGTTCTGAGACCATTTTCAAAGCACTGAAGGACTGCTTGATCAGACTTGACTTGCCAGTGCAAAACTGCAGGGGCCAGGCCTACGACGGGGCGAGTAATTTTCAGGGTCATGTGTCAGGAGTTGCAAAAAGATTCAAAGATGAGATCCTTGCTGTGACTGAAGAGCTGGCGACAGTTCTTCAAAGAAAACAAACGACTTTTGATGACGCAGTAAACGCTGCTGACATTTGTCTGAGAACACTGGAAAGCATGCGGAATGAAGATTGTTATGAGACATTTTTTGCTGACATCACAACGAAAGCTGAAAATTTGTGTGATGAGCCCTGCGTTCCTAGACAGAGGCAGCCTCCACGAAGACTGGACGATGGCTCACAGGGTCACAGCTATTCTTGTCCATCTGCTTACTACAGACAGCAATACTGTGAGGCCATTGACAACATCAAGGAACATTTAAAGAGCCGGTTTGATCAAATAGCTCTCGACTTACCAAGGAAAATTGAAGTTCTTCTAAGTGATGGAGCAGCAGGGAAGAGACCAGAAATTCCTCAAGAAATCAAAGATACATATTCCGCTGACATCGACTTGGACAGACTCAAAACTCAGCTAGAACTTTTCCCACATGCACTGGGTGACATCAGGAAGGCGGCTAACTCTAGGATCACCATCTTCCAAGCACTGCCGGATGAACTGAAAGCTTCTGACACTGTGCGACGGATGCTGAGTGAAGTGGATAAACTTCTCAAACTGTACTTCACCATCCCAACCACAACTGCAACGGCTGAACGCAGTTTTTCAGCCCTAAAGCGGGTAAAAACATACCTTTGGGCAACGATGACGCAGGAGCGTCTAAATAATTGTCTTATAATGCATGTGTTAAAAGACAAAGTAGATCAACTAGACCTAGCGTAAACTGCTTACGAATTTATCAATAGAAATGAACGCCGTCAGGCATACTTTGGAAAATTAACGGTGTAATTTCCCATGCAAAATGACATGCATGACTGCTGTTTTTGTTACTGTGATGGATCAACATTGTCAGGTCAGTTTCTTTTCCTTTCTCTCTACCCTCCCCCACCCCCTATCTCCCTCCCCGCCTCTCTCTCTCTCTCTCTCTCTCTTATATGCACAGTTGTAGAAATATATGATATATCTTTTTTTTCTCTCTCACATAGTGTCTATGAAAATAGTTCCAATTATTTGGAGTAAATGTCCAAGGCCGGACCCGGGGGGATGGGGAGGGGGGTTACCTGGGTTCCAGAACCCCCCTCCAAATTTTAAAAAAAATTTGAATTTTTTTTTTTAGGCAAAAAGTTTCATTTTTTATAAAATTGTTTTTAAAACATTGCAGGTTTTAGTCACTTTTGGTCCAAAGTACAGAGTTTTTTTATAGTCAATTCAATGGAAATCCTTTTCAAGGGATCCGTTGAAACGTCCAAAGCGTTTTCCCGTTGAAACGACCAAGTAACCCAACCCCTAAGCCTAAATTAGTAAATGCAGACATAATTTCTTGTTCTGACCGCAAGCCTCTTCCAGCACCTTCACCTTGATACTGCCCTAATCCACCAAAAACGACTTTTTAGAAATATTAATTAAGATGCTAAGTTGATAATTATGACAATTCGTTGTAACGAACATCCACTGAAACGAACATCGCTGAATCGTCCAAAAACATAGTTGAAATGGAAACCCTTGACAGCGAAGCTGCAGAAAAGGACAAAAGATGTCGATGCCTACAGGGAAATCAAAGAGGCCAGTAACTGCATGTCTTCTATTAGAAGAGATGTCGACACAGCGTTCGTTGCCTGGTTTGGTGAAGTCAGCAAAATGGCAAATGCTTTGACAACTGGTGTTATTGTTCCTCGTCAAGCATCCCGACAGACTCTCCGTGACAACCAACCTGCGGCCACTCCAGAAGAATATTTCAAGATTAGCATTGCCATTCCTTTCTTGGAACACCTGTCAACCGAATTGGACTCGAGGTTCAAAAATGTTGGCCTAGCAGTTGATGGTCTCTGTCTTGTGCCAAGCACTTTAATAGACAACCAGGATGGTTTCATGCATGTTCCAGAAGGGGTGAAGACACTGGCAATGTTGTGGGAGTCTGACCTACCAGACAACGCTACCCTTGATGCAGAATACCAACGGTGTGTTTGCAAATGGCGAAGTGCTGCTGAGAATGCGACAGCTATCATCCCATCCACGGCATCAGAAGCACTGAAACATTGTGACAGGGATTTTTATCCTAACCTGTTCATCATGCTAAAGAACCTTTGCACCCTGCCTGTCACTACTGCCGAGTGTGAGCGTTCAAACAGTCAGTTGCGCAACCTGAAAAACTACCTGCGCTCTACAATGGGGCAACAGAGACTCAATGGACTTGCTTTACTGAAAGTGCACAGGGATGTTGATATTACTTCAAAGAGGCAGTGAACTTTTTTGCCAGAAGATACAATTCACAAATGGTACTAATGCCGAGGAACCTAGTGCAGCAAGACTGAATTAAGTGAAAGCAGGGCGGTGATGTTCATAAACTACAAGGTAAACAACAAAAAGTAGTGAATAATAATAGTAAACAAAACATCTCTGCTGATAAATAAATGTTTGTGTGTTTGGGTTTTTTTGTGTGTTTTTTTTTAAGGGAGTGGCAGAGGATAATTTTTGTACCCCAGAGTTTGTCAGTTCAATTGTTCAAAAAGCTCAAAGTCCCGGACCATCACAAATGGCTTTTTCAAGGTTCAGATTGCACCAGATTGCACCATTTTGCATCCTTGAAAAAAAAAATTTCCGGGGGAGCATGCCCCCGGACACCCCTAGAAGGCTCGGCGCTTCGCGCCTTCGCTGAATCTGTAACCCCCCCCCCCCCACACACACACCCTCCTCGACATTTCCCAGGTCCGGCCCTGATGTCAGTGAATAAAATGTGTGTGTGCCCCCCCAATCCTGAGCAGCTTCCGCCGCCTGTGTATTATGATGACTTATCTCGTCAAAAGCAGTACAGGAGTTCATAGATATGAGGAGTTAAAGCATAATCACTCAGGAACATTTGATCAGCTAAAATGTGACAAAGCTGGAGAGAAAAATGCTAAACACACGACAGAACTTGAATGAAATTGGTGACGAGTTCCACTATATATCTTTTCTATTGTAATATCCATTATTAAAAGACAACTGTAAAGTATTGCCACCAAATTATTATAATGCTCTAATGAACACAATTTGTTCAAACAAGAGGAACAATTTGTCGATTTATTGATATTGTTTTTTCACTGTTGAAGTAGTATGATTGGATTGAATAACTTCCTTCTGTATCCTTAATTTCTTCTATCACTTTTATATAACGAGAAGGTAAGTGTGCTTATCAGAATTGTTATAGTACTCCTATTTTGTGCATATTGTTTTGAATGCATGGTATAATGTAATCACAGATTTTATTTAATTGTATTTATTATTATTTTTTAAAAATTTTCTTTATCTATGACGTTATGTTTGTCCGCCTTGGCTCAAAGTCCTTTAATTAGAGGGTAGAGACGTAAATAAAGTTTGGATCGATATCCACTAAAACCGATTTTGTACACTGGACTTTAACTTCATGGAAAAGGGATATAATGACTATAGATCTATCGTCAAGAAGTACGACAACAAAATAAAAGGGCACCCATGTGCTCAGTATTACCCACGGGGCCGGGTAGCTCAGTTGGTAAGAGCGTCTTGCTAGTAACCGAAAGGTCGCTGGTTCGAACCCGGATTGGTCAACGTGTGATCATATTATTTTCCCCTTTACCAACAACTGGCCCGCTGGTGTCAGTATAAATCGGTCCAGTAGTCAAAAGTGTCGTGTGACTATAATCTACAAACAACAACAGTGTTACGTACGCGTCCCAGGTTTATCAAATATTTATGCGGGGACCGTAACAAGCTGATTCAGGGGACCATAACACGACAAACATTTCTCATTTACCGCCCCACCCCCTACGCGCATCTCTTTTTTTTTAAAATTTTTTATTTTTTATTACAAACATAACATTTATTCTGATAGATTATTGCGATTTCTTCTTTGTTTCCGTACATAATTTTGGTCTGTAAGTAGCCTACATTTTATATTTTCCGATGTTGTTTGTAGATTATAGTCACACGACACTTTCGCATATAGGTGACTACTGGACCGATTTATACTGACACCAGCGGGCCAGTTGTTGGTAAAGGGGAAAATAATATGATCACACGTTGACCAATCCGGGATTCGAACCAGCGACCTTTCGGTTACTAGCAAGACGCTCTTACCAACTGAGCTACCCGGCCCCACACTTATTTTCCGATGAACAGGTCAATGCACTAAATACACAAGAGAGACATGCGGTATTTTCGATTTTCTCGCCTGCAAAATGAGGTCTATCTCGGTTAAAATTATAATACCAAGTGGCAGAGTCGTTTAGTAGTTATTGCTTACGTATTGATGTCAACTTTGACGAAAGGCCTGAGATAGTCTAATTTAAGTGAGCATACCCTCAAGCCAAGTCGAAAACCTGGGTATGAAATCGGAGGTACCGTCTGGCTACGTTTATTCAGCGCAACGCGTCTCCACGTGCTGAATGATCGACGTTGGCTGCTAGCTATATCTCCATCGTCTACGCAGTGCTAGTGTGGAAGTCAGGATCGCAGAAGAGAAGATTATATTAGAAGAGATAAGCCAACATGTAAATGTATTGCTGTTAACAGACGATCTTTAGAATCTGAACATGTTGCATGGCGGACTCGATCGAGAACTCTATCCTACAGGTCAGTGATCCTATCCTATCCGGTAAATCAAAAGTCTTGGGGCACTGCAGATCGTTTAACCTGCGTACTACATCTAGAGACAAACTTAGGGGACTTTTCAGGTCACCGAGGGTGTTCTCCAGGTACTCCGGTTTCCTCACTCCCTTCAACAATATGATATTGAAATTTCAAAAATAAAAATGGTTTTATCTTCCGCCTTCTGCAGTAGCGATCTCTTGGACTGATCAGTTCCATTATAATGTACGAAGCGTATAGGCGACTACTGGTCACATTATTCTGACACCATGCAGCGAACCAGTTGAAGGTAAGGGGAAAATAATATGGTCACACATTGGCCAATCCGGGATTCGAACCAGGTACCTTTCGGTTACTAGTAAGACGCTCTACCAACTGAGCTACCCGGCCCCACACGAGTTCCATTGAAGCGTCCTGTATTATTATATAGGGAAAGGGTGCCATCATAAAGGCAATTTTATTACGAAAGAGCTAGCACGTCGTCTTCCGTTTCTGTCTTTGTTCTTCTCATACAAGCGCCTGTGGTTCTTTGCCGTTGCCAACACCAGCCCACGGAATTTCATGCATAGGCCTACGTTTCTTCGACATAGAGTTCTCGGTCAGAGGTCACATTCCATAGTTATATCATCCTTCCTTAATTTCAAGGCGTCGATCGAATAGTTTGATTGCTTGATTTGAAATGTTACATTCACGTGTTAACTATAGTGTTAAGAACTTTTAAAACGTGCAAAAAAACAACAACAAACAACAATAAAATTAAAAGAAAATAATACTGTTGATAAACTACGAATACACATCTTCATAATATGCGTACCACATAGACCTAAACCAAACATAAATTTCCCACTGCGTAGCTGAGACTAACCGAGGATATTGGAGCCTCTGGCTAGGGTCAGAAACGCAGTGTGCACAAAGAAGGTGAAACTCACTGATCTAATTTAGTTCAGTGGGTGAAACTACGCTGTACGTTCTTTGAGTTGCATAACTGTAGACTTGAGGCAGCTCGAGAACGCAAATAGCCAACTATGGATTGTGACCATTGGCTACACTCGTATCCAATCAAAATGGCGATCATATCACGTGGTACAGAATCGTGGCTGCAGTGTTTCTGCCTTGCGAATGGGCACGCATTTGTGGATTGACAGTCAAAGGGAAAGGCCACGGAACATTTTACGTCATTATACCGGTTTTTTTGGTGTTTTTTTTTTTATTTTAAATGCAGTCGATGTTATTTTAGGCGGCACTTTGTTGTTCGATTGTTACGATGACTGTTATATTGTTTTTGCTTGACAATAGTGCGTCTATGAACCAACGCACACACGTCGGAACCACAGTTTTAGATGTGGCGAAGGGTTCAATCGAGACGTTTATGAAGGTAAATAGAGGTGTATGAAGTTCGTTTCTAAAATCAGTATGATTGACGCTATAATGTGTTCGCTAACTTAATAATTTTCGATAAATTTGTAACGAAGTGTCCGTTTTTCTCTTTATTATTCAGAGTAGGAGCCGCGATCCATCCAGCCGAGGCGACAGATACATGCTCCTGACTTTCGATGAGAAAAACAATGTGAAGGTAAAATTGCCGGACAACCATCCGCTAGAAGGCAACATCTTTGACATATTCAAAGCTTGAGATCTATTTATAACCACTAAATCTTCCGCTCAAAGCTGTCTGTGATGTATGATGAGCATAAATAGTCCATAAAGACCGTTCGATCACTACACACACCCGCCATGTTTCTCGCCGGTTGCCGAACTGCATTGTAGGAAGCTCGTCAAAGGTCGCAGAATGAATATTTTATAGGTCACGAGGGTTTTTATTTTGTGGATGGGAAAACGAAAGTAGCCAAACTGGTTATTCAGATTCTGTCACGCAGCAGTTAAATTTCTAAAAAAAATATTTACGTTATCAAATACACGTTTTCCATTTATTTCAAACTTCAAGAAAACGCCAAAGTCTAGAGCATATTTTTGTTTATTAAAATTTGAAGTGAAGCAGCCTGTTACGTTAGCATGGAAAATGGTTCCAGGACTTGCAGAACTTCAGAAGATAAAATACAAGTGCAAGGTTTTAACAAAAACAAGCAAAATGTACTAAAAGGTAACCTATAAACGTGCAGTATTTTAAACAGTACTAGCAAGTTTTCTAAAAGTTTATATCCTATCCTGTCCCGTAACCCGGAGGTCGTAGGGGCACCACAGAAGATTGTTTAATTAGCATACTCTATCTTTCTCTGTCCTCAGCAGCCCTGATGACTTCGCTCAGTGTCAAACCAGTCCATTCTCGAATGTTGTCCTCCCACCTCTTTTTCGGTCTCCCTCTTCTTCTACCTCCTTGCACTGTGCCTTGCAGAATAGTCATAGAAAAGTTTATATAATTTGGAATTTTTTCTAGTACATTATTATTATTAATGTTTTATATATTATTGTTGACAAACACTTTGTAGCAAACTTCCGAGAGTTGTCATTGTTCAGGACCCTTGACAGATGTGCAATGGTAAATCAACTATGCACAGTCCACACAATTATTTTATTGTACATTCCACTGATTATCATTATCAACAACCAGTAGGTGCAGGCATGTAGAAATGGCAGCAATGACTCGCCCCAGAATCACTTTTTCATATGTTTGCCTGGCAAATGGCAAAAGAATGTTGGGATGCATAGTTTAACAGTGGCACATTGGCCAGCTTATCCATCATTTCAGATTAATAGTGGCGTTAAAATCTCAGAGAAGCCAACATTAGCTTGGCAATACATTGAATGAAAGTTGAGGTCAGTCAGCCATGAATCAATGATGTGTGTGTTATGTTTAGAATCGATGATTCCTTTTAGAAAAAGTGCTTCATCCTAGTTTTAAACAAGTAACAATGGGTTGAAGGCTGTGAATGGGCATGAACTGCCGATTTTAGAAACAAATAAACAGAACAGAAATTTCACAACACTAAACTTCCAAATTTCAAAACTTTCAATAAGGGAGAAATTACAGACTAAGGGATGCAGCAAAGATTCTTGATTGGAGATTTCCATTGAATTTGTATTTTATTTTGCCAGCAAACTTAACAAAATTCCAATTTGAGTTTGAGCCATGAAATCAATGACACGCTTTCTTAGGAGACTGTAATTAGTGATACAGTTATCATCAGTGAAAACATAGTACTTACATTTTCTTTCACAAAGTTGCAGTATTTCACTGATGAGTGGTGTACAGTTTTCATCAAATTTATTAATAGAAATCACCAAGTTTTCAGCAAAGATTTAATAAAACTTAAAAGAAACAGCGCAGTTTGGCATGTGAATCCAAGGAAAATGCATCATTGTCTTCCAAAATTAATTTTGCAGCTGTGAAATCTCCCCTGGAATATATGCTAAGTGCTGTTGTCAGGAGCTTTGGATAAACTGTCAAAGAAAATACAAACGTCTATTATGCTGAAAGACACTTGGCTCCTCTGTCCCACCTCACCCCTTACCAGTCTCACCAGTTACCACCAGTCTCACCAGTTACCATCTAATAAGATTTGAATAGTACAATTACCAAAATGACATCATAATAAATTATAAACATAACAAGATGGCAGGCCATTCAAATGTATTCCTAAACACTTGCAAATGTGTCGCATAACCTAGTAAAAATAAGCATTTTCAAAAGTGTACATTTGGTTGGCCATGTTGTGAGTGGCCTTTATCCTAACCAAGCTCAAAGAAAACATGGAATGTTGGGCCACTCTTAAAAATATCTAAAAAACTAAAAAGAAAAAAAAAAAGAAGAAATAAAACAAAAATAACTAACAAATTGGCTTGGCCAATTTTTCCACTGCGACATGTGGTTACGAAATGGTGACCTTGTCCTTTGAGAAAGTACAATGGAGATTAAATACCCACGAAGTAAAAAGGATGAATTTTCAGTTTAGTTATACTTGAGTTAAAGCAAAAAGTGTTTAGAACAAAAAAGTGAAATTCAGAGCAATATACTGACCAACAACCACAATGCTAGGCCCCCCCAAAAAAGCATGTTTATGGTTTCCCGATCGACCCTAATTTTTGGGCTCGACCCTAATTTTTGTTAGGATCGTGTGGACACAAAATTGAAAAAAGTAAAAAAAAAAAATCGCACCCATGGTGGGAAAGGTTTAAAAAAAAAAAAAAGCCCACTTACTGACCCTATTTTTTTTTATGTTACCATAAACAGACTTATTATTTTTGTTGGTCTAGTACTACTGAAGGATTGCCCCTGATTTGAAGTGCCTGCATTTCAAAACTCAAAGGCACCGCTTCAGCCATTTTATTTTTTAAAAATATTAACAGACAGACCAACATTTGGCTGGTTGATATTTTCCGGCCCTCCCAGCACCACAACCTCCATTCCCACTCTTTCCCGGTGTTTTAGTTATACAGATTTTTCACAGTAAGTGTGGAAATAGAAAAATGGCTGCTCCATGCTGTTTGATGTCTGATCAGAAGTTTACACTGTAATGTAACACATCCACCGAGGTCAAATGTCAAGATGAATACATCAAGGTCATAGGATGGAGATGTGTGTGTGTGCATTCATCTCTAGTATTCTGATTGATTCAGTGATTTGAATGTGATTTGTAAGTAGTTGATGATGATTGATATGGTATGTGGTCTTAGCCTCTGCCTGGTAATAATATTAATTGTACTTCCATATACATGTCTCTATTACCTGTTTTGATGAGGTCCTGATTTGGCTCGGAAGAGTCCGCTTGACCTAAAGCAATAACCATGTAATGTAATGTAGTCCTTTGGACCCTTTAAACTGTGATTAACTAACTAACCTAATTTTATTTATTTCCAGCCAGCAATAATAATAATAAGGCTATTTATATAGCGCTTTTATTCCCAAGGAACAATATCATTTCAAAGCACAGTACTCACGCATTAATTCTAAACGTCCGGCTTCATACAAAATAAAATCAGACACTTGCTAACGAATAAGAGATGAGGGATGGAGGGAGGGAGGAGGGGAGAGCTAAGAAGGGTATGGGGGTGGTATATGATGATGGGAGGCAAGATCAGAAACATTTAAGGAAGAGATGATTTGAAAGTAGCTATGTTTGGAGAGCTGCAAAGAGAGAGGGGAAGAGAGTTCAAAGTTGAAGGGCCAAGCACTGAGAAAGATCGACAGCCAGCAGAAGAGAGTTTGTAGCTGAGTATGTGAAGCACGAGGGTTTCGGATGAAGAACGAAGATTTTTAGAAGGCTTATATAGAATTCAATGTTCTGGGTGAGGTAGGAAGGGGCTAAGCCATGGATGCACTTGTAACAGAAAATAGTGATTTTGTAAATAATTTTATGAGACACTGGAAGCCAGTGGAGTGAATGTAGAAGTTCACACCAACAGCAAAATTTAAACAAAATTAAATAAATTAGTAAATGAAGGAATACATACATACAATACATAGTTAAATAAATAAAATCATAAGATATACAATCTACAGACTTATACTTATAGTGATACCGTGGCTGCATTGCATTCACTGAATTTGTATAGTTTAAAAATAGATTCACAGTAGCATTTGAAAACATTGGCAATATAAATACGACTCAAAAACTATTGAGTGAAAATGAAAAAATAAATCGATTACTAAACAAAACTATTTAAAACATTAAGAAGGAAATGTACAAATAATTTGTTAAAAGACAAGGCAACAATTGCTGATGACTTGATTGGTTGTGGTGGAAAAGCTTGTTGCTTTGATGATATGATGATTTGTATTGCTATTGTCTTCAAGATGCCCTCGCCTGTTGACACAGCAAGTTCCTGTGCGCTGATGCCAGGACTGACCCACTACTCATCAATGATTGACACATTCACGTTGAGTGCTCATGGCCTCCTCTATTGCCAGTTGCTTAGTCCTAGGGCCACAAAGTCCACTCATTGCTTAGTCCTAGGGCCACAAAGTCCACTCATTGCTTAGTCCTAGGGCCACAAAGTCCACTCATTGCTTAGTCCTAGGGCCACAAAGTCCACTCATTGCTTAGTCCTAGCGCCACAAAGTCCACTCATTGCTTAGTCCTAGCGCCACAAAGTCCACTCATTGCTTAGTCCTAAGACCACAAAGTCCACTCATTGCTTAATCCTAGGGCCACAAAGTCCATTCATTGCTTAGTCCTAAGACCACAAAGTCCACTCATTGCTTAATCCTAGGGCCACAAAGTCCATTCATTCCTTAGTTTCAGGGCCACGAAGTTCACTACAAAGTGCACTAATTTTAGTTATTATTTTATAGTCTATCATTTGCATACTTCACAGTTCGCTCATTTTATTTGACTTTATATTGTACATTATATATTTTAAAAAAATTTAACCCTTGAAAAGTTGACTGGTTTATTTTGTAGGTCCATATTTTTAGTCTTTTAAAGTTTTCTATGGCTCAATTTCATTCTCTGACGTTTAAACGTTTGTGAGTTGTATGATGGTGTGTGTCTTCACCTAAATATATCGCCGCCCAGGATATAACACTGTCGCATCTCACTATAATTTCATGGTCTCACTTTGATGTACTGGTCTCTCTGTGATGCTATCATGGTCTCACTTTGATGTTATAGTGATAGCCTTTATTTCTGGGCAGCAGTTATTTATAAATTATATGTATTAGTTTTTAAAAATATTTTTAATGTAAATAGTTTGCTCCAAGACTATTTTGAAGGTGGCTGGTCATTATTTGTTTGTCAGAAGATGATCTGTCGGTTATAAATGTCAGAAGATGATCTGTCGGTTATAAATGTCAGAAGATGATCTGTCGGTTATAAATGTCAGAAGATGATCTGTCGGTTATAAATGTCAGAAGATGATCTGTCTGTTATAAATGTCAGAAGATGATCTGTCTGTTATAAATGTCAGAAGATGATCTGTCGGTTATAAATGTCAGAAGATGATCTGTCTGTTATAAATGTCAGAAGATGATCTGTCTGTTATAAATGTCAGAAGATGATCTGTCGGTTATAAATGTCAGAAGATGATCTGTCGGTTATAAATGTCAGAAGATGATCTGTCGGTTATAAATGTCAGAAGATGATCTGTCGGTTATAAATGTCAGAAGATGATCTGTCGGTTATAAATGTCAGAAGATGATCTGTCGGTTATAAATGTCAGAAGATGATGATCTGTCGGTTATAAATGTCAGAAGATGATCTGTTGGTTATAAATACACAGTGGTACAAAACGCTGAAGAAGTACATTTAATATAGGGAATTGTAACTTGCCTCAGCTAACTGCTTGTGCTGTGGTTGATGGAAGAGTAAGCAAGCACAACAAAGTTTACCCCTTTGTAATATACACAGTTATTTGGACCTGAACGCCTGCACAGTGAGCGGTCAAGCCAGCAGCTGTTGGTGTTGTAGGAAGGCCTAACTACTTTTCATGCCAGCATGACCCTTAAGCGGCTGGAGATTCATCGCATAGGAGTTGGCTTCCCAGGAAGGACTCTTTGGACGGTGCTCCGCTTCTCCTGGTCGATCTGTCAGAAAAGCGGTCCACAAGCTCTAGCACATAAATTCAGACACCGACACAAGCTCTGATGCATATATGTTTAGACATTATTGTGTTCAGACAGAGGCATTGGAATTGTATAAATTTATGCATACAGTGATACACTTGCGGACTGTTTTAGAATGCATACAATGATACACTTGCAGACTAAGGCCTTATTTTAAAGTTGACCAGTGCTTGCTTTGCATGCAAGTGAACTGGGCAAGTACAAAAAGGCATGGAGTATTTATTTGTGATCCTGGCTGACATTTATCCACAAGTGTTGCCCCAGCTAAACATTAATGACCTCGGTTGTGTTGTTAAACTAAGGTAACTTATTGCCGGAAACGTACAAAGCACACAAACACACACATACTTGCCTAAGAAAATTCTGGTTAATAAGCCATAAGCATTTTTGCAATTGTGGGCTGTTATTTACTTGACATAGATTGGCTGATTGTGTATCACCACAACCACACGTCCAAACATAACTTTATTTACTACACAGCTTCCAAACGCATTTTGAATGAAAATAAAATGCACTTTAGCAGTGCTAATGGAAAAAACATAACATAATTTTAAACGGAAAAAAATCTCATAAAAGTGGATTGGGAAAGCGATTTGTACATTAAACTGTAACTGAGCATTTATTCCTGAACTGCTGGGTAGACGGCAGGCAGAAGCATGGTGGGAAGAAAGGTGTGTGGTGAAATTGGGTCTTCAGACGTCCATATTAATGCTTGAAATACAGATGTCCATATTAATGCTTGAAATACAGACGTCCATATTAATGCTTGAAATACAGACGTCCATATTAATGCTTGAAATACACTGACTGGTTTCCACTGCAGTTTATATTGCCAGTGAATGTTTTATTGCTATTTTTTAAAACAGAAGCATACGCTAAGTTTGGAGGAAGATAAATCTTGTTTAAATATGATCATCTTCCACAATCTGTTCCCTGCGAAAATACCGTTATTTAAATAAAGATAATAATAATTTAGAGGACAGATTCTCAGAGATGGGTAGAGTTATTTATTTTATGTGTAATTTTATTGCGCCAGTTCCTTTATTTTATTTTTTTAATTTAATAAACAAGTTTGGACAAAAGAGAAAGGATAAAGATTGTAATACAAAAATTAAAAAAAAATCTTATTTAATCATCTTAGATAAAATGTGATTTGACTCAAACTCTTGGTATTTAACCATTGGAACTGACAAAATCCTAACCAGAGTGTTTCATGTTCATCGTACATCATTGACCTTTGACTTGTATTTTGCAGTACATAAGGAGAGCAGCTGGTACTGAGAATATTTACTGGCCTCCCACACACACCCTTACCTTACAGCCTCTTGTATCTCATGCTATGCTCACACATCCCTCTCCACTCCAAATTCTGCCTCTAAGCTTGTTCTTTATTATTTAATTATCATTTATTTTAATTGTCATTTAAAAATCTATGCCTTTCCCTCAGGAGAAAGACAAAGTTACAGCCTGAAAAAACAAACAAAAAAAAAACATACTCGAAGGACAATAGAAAGAGAAAAAAGAAAGTTTATATATTAAAAGAATTAAAAATTACACAAGGTAGTAAGTATTAAAAAACACAGGCAAACGTACACAACCTCACCTAAGGGCATCATAACAGTAAGTATAAATCGTAATGCATTTAATAAAATACTATATATTAAAATGTAAAGCACAATAAAATATCAAAGTAAGTATATACATGTGCATTCCACACAGAAACACAAAGGCGTTCTCTCCTTCCTCTCCAACTTCTCTGTGTTTTACTCTTAAGTCTTCTAACTTCTTCTCTCTGTCCCACCCCATGCCGTGACCTATCTCTCTCTCTCCTCTGTCTTCCTCTCTCTTTCTTTGTCTCTCTTCCAACTATGGGGCCTCTCGGTCTCTATTTCTGCCCAACCTGTGTTTCTTTCTCTTCCATACACCAAAGACAATGGGCTGTGTAGATATTTCAACCCTGCTATTTTAATTTAGATGCATCTTTAATCCTTGAAATTACTAAATTGGTTTTATATTCAGCTTTAGGGTTAGAGGACTTGTTTAATTGTGACAACAAATGATCATGCACACAGATTGACGTAAGTGGTCAAATTGCAGGTTATTTCCTTGATAGATTAAATCAATAACATCAAGTCATGTCTATTTAAATTGCTTTGAGGAATGCCTCTGACTTTTTAGTCAACATTGCATTCCAATTGTAGCAACTTTAAAATTGCTATCACATGATTATTTCATTGGTAAATTGACACCACAACTCAATGTGAAGCTCACAAGGCATGATAAAGGCTAGATACATTTAATACAATTCTTTTTGTATGCCACCAATTACATTAATTGTTAATAACTTGTTGAATCGCATGTTTATCAGTTGACAAGCAAATCAATATTATACTCAAATCGCTGTAAATTGTAATATCAAGAGATGTGCATGTTACGAATCAATTTATTATTATAATTGTATTATTATTAAATTAAAATTAATCGATTTCAGAATGCCTCAAATAATAAAACATCGCTAAGTAAGGCATATTAGAATTATATAAAATGTAAACAAATAATTATTATGATACACTTTTTTTCATAGCAATGGCAATATTCATTCCATTTTATTTTTTTCAAAATTAAATTGAAAAACTAAACAACGAAACATCACAGCACAAAACAAACCAACAAACAGCAAAGGTGGCAGAACGGCAGGTTTCCCTCATGATTTTCACATTTAGACATTATAATACACTGCACTAGTGTATGCAAAACAAATCATGATTTTTGTTTTCTTCACAATTCAAATGAACAATTGTAATACTATAGCATAGAAATGCACCATGCCAGAACATCTACATGTATAACAGAGATAACAAAATAAGAATACACAGAAAAAGAAGAACAACTAGACTAACGTAGACATTCAATTGCAACATGCATTACAGGCGGGATGGAAGGAGACATCATCAGTGCTACAGATGGAGCTGAGGAACATCAAGGCAACGGGGAAGACGACCATGGGCGTGGCCTTGAAAAGCGCCTTTGACCTTCTGAACACATGGCGCATGCAGAACAACCTAGAAAACTATGGAAACGTACGTATATAAAGCACGGGCCAAAAAATAAATGGAATAAAGAGCATTTATTTTGGCACTTGTCCAAACAAGAAAGCGTAAATGTGTCGGATAATTTCTGATTGACTTGGAAAAATTATTAAATGACTTTTTTTTCTTTTTTAATATGTATCGGTTCAGAGCACAGTTGAGAAGGTGTGGGCATGAAAAGAAGCCTTTTTCTGGAAATGTTACGTAATATATTATTTTATATTCTTGAAAGTAGTTTTTTTTTTAAAATAATTTTTTAAATATATTTTTTAAACCTAAAAACAAAAGCCGTAACATTTGAGACCACAATGGAGACATACGGAGCATCCAAGACTGCAGAGTCATGTGCAGTCATTGACATTCAGTTGGCCACAGTTCAAGAAATGTGATATTTGATTATAAACAAACTTTGAAATATATTTTCTTCACTGAAGAAAAATGTAGCTATCTTGAAAAAAAAAAAATTTACCATTCCTAAGTTTACAGGCGCGGAGTATACATTATATAATTTATGACGTAAACTTGGGTAGGGTAGCCACTATCAGTGCCTTGATTGCTAAGTTGCTAGCGCGGTACAATGACAAGTGTATGAATAATTGTAATAACAATGATATAGGAATCAATATACTATGCATGCAAAAGGTATAAAGCACAGAGTATATATGATGGATCACAATATCAAAATGAAAAGTTCTCACTGGGGGTGAGGGATGGTGCTGGAGAAAGGGTTAATATCAACAAAAGTCACAAGCTACTTGCATGTCGCAAAGCCAAACAATTCAATGAGACTTGTCGTGCAATCATCCTTGACCGTAGCTAAAATATATGTTTTTACAGGGTCGCAATCCCTGCGCTATTGAATCTGCACTGATTCTGGTGCTTACTGATGGAGGCGCTATTATTCAGAATGACGTTGTACAGGATCTGGTAAGTACTTCTTCTTTCCCCTGTAGGGGTAGGCAGGTAGATTAACATCCCCAGACACTTTAGGCATGTAGGGGTGCCAAGGGTTTCTATATAGAAAGTATCCCCACTTTGTGGAAATGTAGTGCTTTTAATTCCCACTGTTGCTGTCTTTCTCCATTTTTCTTTCTGGTTCTTACTCTGTTCAATCTACTATCTTCTTTGCTAGACCAGGCACCTACCTTATTTCTTGAAAACTCTCCCAAAACTCACTGGTGTATTAGGTCTGTTGGGTCAGCTTGAGTATATTGGACACTTTCTGCCAAATGGTCACTGTAGCTTTCTATGGTATTATTATTTATCAATGTAGGAATTTTATTTGTGTTTTGTTAATATTTTATAATTATTTTTATATTCTATTTTGTCTTTGTAAATGGCAGTTTGATAAATTAGAGTAAAACCTCAGTATCCCCTGTATGAGATGCTTTTATTGTGAAGTGACCGGCTGGTGGAGTGCCTTCAGTGTTACCATTAGGGTTGTTTCAGCAGATCTTATAATAATAATAATGTTCGTCATTTGTAAGGCCCCTTAGCCTAAGGATCAAGGCGCGCTAGGGGTTGGGGGAATGGGAAGACAAGACAGACAAAACTGGACAAAAGATACATAATATACATATGTACAAAATACAGTTGAACAACTATGAAAAACACAAGCACGCACACCTGCTTACACTCTCTTGTAAATGATTTATACGATTTGGAGGTGAGTCCTCTTTCAACCAAGTTGTGGTCCTGTTTGGGCTCTTTTGCTGGACCCCTATAAACAGTGAGTAACTAACCAACTAATTGTAGTAATTCTTCTTCTTGCTGCTGGCCAACTTACTTTAGTACAAATAAATTGTTACTGTTGCTATAAGTTATTATACACTTCAGGTTGCTTCCTTGTAGAACCACCCTGTGGTTACAATGGTTTAATCTTCTACAAATGCCATTGGTTAGTTTGCTGACAACAAAATAAAATCAACTAGGTTGATGTTAGGAACTGGCACGACCAATGTCTGGTTGTCTAACTCCTTGAGTGCACAGCTTTTGTGCTGATGTCATCATCCAGTATAAGGGAGAATCAAGTGAGAGTCTAGACAAGCAAATAAAAATATTGCATCCAGTGGAGCTGGAGTCCATTATGGTCCACAATAAAAGCGCAACATTGTAGTTAGGTTGTCCATTGCAGTTGGCGGTGAAAGGCAAGTTGAGGTTAGTGTTGGGGCTCACTGCAGCCTGTTACTTTACTTCCTGGCATCAAGAGGCACTGACTGCAGTTAAAAGTCGGACTGTGACCACTTCGGCTGATGCTGTACCGGTACTTTGACCTCAGGCAGTACAGTCAACCTCACACTTCGGGATCCAACATCTGGATGCCCATGTCTTAGAGGGGTGAAGTTAGCTACACAAACATGCTACAACTTCAAACACCATACTCCAAGGCAGGCTGTGGCTTCCTTTATAGTGGGACAGAAAATAGTCACATGCTGCCCAAATTATCTCACCTTTATTGGCCGTGCCCCACAAATCGAGCTGGGAACAAAGGAAAGAAAGAAAGACACAACAATTTTAAAAAAGTTAGAGAAAGACAAAAGAAAAGAAGTTGGTGCAGATGAAGTAGATGAGCGCTCTATTGTGCAGCACATCAGCATGAACAACGCTGTACCTGGGTCAGAGCTGACTAAAGAGCCGTTCCGATGGGACCAGCGAGTGTTCAGCATTGTGATCCAGTACCCAGGCAGCATCCCGCCTGATGCCACAGAATACCCTCAGATCCCCAACGCTGATTTTGCCTCCATTGACTCTATGTGTGTGGCCACTGCTGGTAGGTCTCACTTCCTGCCATTTGGGTTTTAATCTTCATCCTCCTCCTTGACCTCTCCTTTTATTTATTTAT
Organism: Oncomelania hupensis; assembly: GCA_036898135.1. NCBI lineage: Eukaryota > Metazoa > Mollusca > Gastropoda > Littorinimorpha > Pomatiopsidae > Oncomelania > Oncomelania hupensis. The sequence continues at coordinate 60,044,621 of CM072523.1, read as the reverse complement.
TTTTTATCAGATTTTTATTGTGACAGCTATTTATAACAATTGGATAACTGGGGGTGTGGGAGGTAAGAAGAGGGAGAGCTATATTTTAATTGTATTGTTATAATGAGTTCTTCTACTTCATTAGTTTTGCTAGCGACAGCTATTTAAATGTGTTTATTACTAATTATATTTATTTTCATGTGTCTAAATCACTATGGGGAATAATTGACAATAAATTAGTAATGCACGCACAATCTATTGACTATTGCCTTTATAATGAAAAATGCGTTGTATAAATGCAATTTATTATTATTATTATTATTATAAGTTGCTTTTACGTCATCACCATCTCCATCATTATCATCATTAATCTTCATCACTATGAGCATCATCTGTTGTTATCATCATTATCGTTATTATCACCATCATCATCATTATCTCTATTGTCATCATCATCATCATCATACCTGTCATCATCATCACCATCATCATGATATGTGTTGCAGGTCGTTCGTACTGCGTGTACAACAAGGACATGCTACAAGCCGCACTAGACTCTTTATGCGTTAAAGTCCAGAATGGCGTTGTGGTGCAGTTTGAAAAGACGGGCAGTGACCCAGTTGATAGTAAGAACTCTTTTTCTTGTATGCTAGTGTAGTATAGTAGTGATGGCTATCAGCCTTTAAAAGACTCTTTGTAAGTGTGTGTGTGTGTGTGTGACACATGCAGTTCAGATGTGTTTTGTAGAGATTTCACTCAGCATTGTTTCAGGTATGATTTGAATTGATAATGAAGATTTATTGGCCACTGCAGCCAGGTATGCAATGATTTACCAGCTTCTCACTATTGTTAATTTGCACTGCTGCCTCAACTTCTTCTCGGAGAATTGAGAGGATTTCTTCTTTTTCTCTGTTCTGGGAACATGCTAAATGGGTCTTCGTTTGGTGTGTAGTTGTAAAGGACAGAGCAGTACTCTGTCCATCTATCCAAGACTTCTTGCTCTTCTGTAAGGCATATGTCAGACTTGCTCTGGATCGTGGAGACCTTGGGCTGTTTAATTGCTAAAGAAGGGAAAGTCAGCGGGAGTGCACAACATACCCGCAGAATTGCTTCAAACAGGAGAAGCGATGATTGACGCCCTCACCATTATCTGTAAAAGATCGGGCAGAGTGGGGAGTGGCCTATACCATGGACCCAGTTGCTTATCATCACTCTTCCCAAAAAGGGTAACCTTCGGGAGTGTGAAAATTATCGCACCATCAGCTTCATCAGCCATCCCAGCAAGGTCCTCCTGAAAATAATACTCAACAGGTTGAAACACCTAGCTGAACAAATCATAACTTAAGAACAAGCAGGATTCAGGGCAGGGCGAAGTACCACTGAACAGATTTTCAACCTCAGAATAATCTGCGACAAATACCTACAGCACCAACAACATCTATATCATGTGTTTGTAGACTTCAAGAAGGCATTCGGCCAAGTCTGGCATGCAGCTCTGTGAGCAACCATGAGAGTGTACATTACACTATCAGCCCTAATATTATTGAAGTCATCAAAAGCCTGTATGACAGGGCTACCAGTGCAGTCCCCCACAACGGCGCTATCGAGAACTGGTTTAGACCAGCAATTGGCGTGCAGCGTCATTCTCTCATGCTTATTCCTTGTTTAGTTCATCTGAGCATTTGTCCCGTGTAACGTTACATTTACCTATGTATTGCTTGTAGTGAACTCTTTGTCCACAGTTGCGTGAAGTAGATCCATGGCATAGATTAGATCTCCTGGTTTTACCTCACCTTTACACCTTCAGTATGGTAAGAATACAGCCAAGTAAGAGGCCAATGTGATTGGTTTTCTTTCAACACGGGTTTGTTTTTATAATGGACAAGATAAACATTTCTGATGGTGGAATGTCTGTGGTGAACTTTATTACAGCAAAAATGGAATGCAGTAACCAATGTTGTGCTGTCCTGGTTTTGATTGGCCTTACCCAGCATCTGCGGTGTATTCCTGTACTGACGAAAGCCAATATTTGTGTGTGCTGGGAGACTACTCCATTCTAATCACTGACCATACATTCACTCACAGTCACAGTAATCAGTGACCATACATTCACTCACAGTCACAATAATCAGTGACCATACGTTCACTCACAGTCACAGTAATCACTGACCATACGTTCACTCACAGTCACAGTGTTGTGCTGCAGTTTTTCTACATTTTCCAACAGCATTGGTCTGTTTGGGCACTGAAGAAGACAAATGTTTCTTCTTCTTCACCCCCTTCACCTCCTTCTCCTTCTCCTTCTTCTTCTTCTTCTTCTTCTTCTTCTTCTTCTTCTTCTTCTTCTTCTTCTTCTTCTTCTTCTTCTTCTTCTTCTTCATGGTACTAGGAGTACTCAGCGGAAAAAAAACACAAATCACAACCTAAAATCACAACCTAAAAGGTGCAATGGCTGGACATTTGCTGTCAAACCAGAGCTGTCGATGTACATTGATGTGAGAGTTCAATAGCTGATTTTACTTCAGTATATTATCCCAGTTTTGTATTGTAAGATTGCACATTTAGCCTGCACTTTTAGACATCTCTCAGTGCTAGTTTGACTTTAGTCAGGAGGTGATGCAGTCCTGAAACCATGTTTGTGTTTGGCTTTAGTCAGGAGATGATGCAGTCCTGAAACCATGTTTGACTTTAGTCAGGAGGTGATGCAGTCCTGAAACCATGTTTGACTTTAGTCAGGAGGTGATGCAGTCCTGAAACCATGTTTGACTTTAATCAGGATGTGGAGCAGTCCTGAAAGGATAACTGGTTTTGCTGCTGCTGTACACAGAACGAGAACTGCATCAAACCAGTTATAGTGTTATTTGCAAACAATCAGGACAAACAAAATCCACAAATCTGTCATGCCCAGCCTGGAACCTCCACAATTGCCCACAACAGTGCAGATCCAGTACAGAGTGCTGTGACAAGATCTAAGCATTGTTCATGCTACAAGTGTACAGATGTTCACCGTCAGTCCACATGCTGCTGTGTGAAACTACATCTCGTGTCACCAGTAACCCAAAGCTGTAGACCTTGGATTTGTGCTTTGCCCTCAACTCTCTTATTTGTCCACATGTTGTTGAAGAAGTGTTCTGTGGACACATTATAACTACATTCTTCAAGCAATTTTACCTCATCACTACCTTTTTGTGGCAATGAGTTTTCTTTCAATGGATTGTCGGGAGTATTCATCATTTCATGGAATTCTGAAGAAGAGGAAGAAGCAGGCATATGGCAGAATTGTGTTGAAGCCAGTACTTTATCTGTTGTGAAAGCATTTTGTTGCTGTGCAATGCTAAACATCTGTTCTTCCCTTGTCCTTTGCAGGTGGAAGACCCGATAATGGTGAAAATGGAAATTTGAAAGGTAATTTGTCAAATTGTTTCATTTTGCTTCAGTGTAGTGTCAGCATTTTGATGATGATGACGATGATTAGGTGATGATGATGATATGATGAAGTCATGAAAAGCCTGTATGACAAGGCTACCAGTGCAGTCCTCCATAACAGCGCCATCGGAAACTGGTTCAGAACAACAATCGGTATGCGTCAAGGATGCCTACTCTCTCCAACACTCTTCAGCATCTTCTTAGAGCGCACCATGTCAGATGCCCTTGCAGATCACGAAGGCACAATCAGCATAGGGGGTAGAGCAATCTCCAACCTCCGTTTTGTAGATGACATTGGTGGATTGGCTGGAGAGGAACAAGAACTTGAACAGCTGGTACAGAGGCTTGACACCACCTCCAGAGCCTGTGGAATGGAAATAAGTGCAGAGAAGACCAAAATGATGACCAACAACACCAATGGCATCAACAAGGACATCAAAATCCATGGCCAATCCCTCAACACAGTGCATAGCTTCAAATATTTAGGAGCCATTGTATCAGACAATGGGTCCTGACAGGAAGTCCTCTCCAGGATCACACAAACAACTGCTGCCCTGGCAAGGTTGAAGCCTATTCGGAAAGACAAGACCATCAGTCTACATTCCAAGGTAAGGCTTCTGCATTCCTTTGCCATCTCCATCTTCCTATATGCTTGCAAAACATGGACCCTCATAGCAGATATACAACGAAGAATACAAAGCATGGAGATGAGGTGCTACAGAAGACTTCTGGCATTTCCTATACCCAGAACATTACCAACGACGAAGTCCCACAGACCATCACACAAGTCATTGGACAACACGATGACCTGCTTACAGTGGTGAAGAAACAGAAACTCCGATGGTATGGCCACGTCACCAGATCATCAGGTCTTGCAAAGAGCATCCTGTAAGGCAGAGTGCAAGGAGGTAGAAGAAGAGGGAGAGCAAAAAAGATGTGGGAGGACAACATTCGAGAATGGACTGGTTTGACACTGAGCGAAGCTATGAGGGTTGCTGAGGACAGAGAAAGATGGAGTGTGCTGGTTAAACGATCCGAGTTACGGGATAGGATAGGAACAAAGCACCTACTTTACCTTACCTGTGTGCAGAAAATCAAGATTCCAACAGACTGTTGACAGCCTCAGACAGCAACAGTAACAATTCGTCGGACAAGAAGTTCCCTGGGACAGGGGCCGGGCCCTCTGGAGGTGGGGGTCAGAACTGGCACAGCTGTCGTCGTATGATCTTGGTGTCTCGTTCCATGGCTAAGGGCCAAGCACAGTGCCACTGGCCCATACCAGAAAGCTTCTTTCCTGATGTCAACAGTCCCACACTGGTCAGTCTCCTAATTGTAGTGTTGTTTCATTTTCACGGTCTTACAGCATTGTTGTGTAGTTTTGTTTGTAGTTGTTACATCCACCCCCACCCCATTGGTGTGCTGGGATTTTCAGTATAAATAGTATCCCCACTTTGTGGAAATTTAGTGCTTTGAATTATCACTATTTCTGTCATCCTCATTTGTTCTTTCTCATTCCTAATCTGTTGTATCAATCTACTATCTTCTTAGCTAGACCAGTCACCTACCTTTTTTCTTGAAATCTCTCCCCAAACTCCTCATTTGTGTTTGGGGTTTATTGGGTCGCCATGGGGATATTGGACGCTTTCTGCCAAATGGTCACTAGGGCTTTCTATGGTATTATTATTTAGCAATTCAGGCATTTCATATGTATTGTTTTGTTAATATTTTATAATGATGTTTATATTCTATTTTGTTTTTGTAAACGGGGTTCGATAAATTAGAGTGCAGCCTTTGCATCCCCTGCATGGTATGCCTTTATTGTAAAGTGACCGGCTGGTGGAATGCTTTCATTGTTACCATTAGGGTTGTTTCAGCAGATCTTTTATACGGATCAAGAGTGAACCCTCTTTCAACCATGTTGTGGTCCTGATTCGGTTCTTTGCAGTCCGCTGGACCCTATAAACAGTGACTAACTAACTAAATTAATTAATTAACTCCCTCTGCCCTCCTTTCAAAAGCAGCAAGTGTACTTGAAAGAAACCGCATTAAAATCAAAATGTTGGAATTCATATTTGTTTAACCTTTGTGACTGCATTAGCCACCAAATGTTTGAAATGAACCTCTCTTCCCACATTTTACAGCCTCCCCGCTTGCTCCACCGCCTTCTGAAAACCGCATCCAAGCTGAAATACTTCAAAGCTAACAGCTGTGTATCATTAAGTTGTTGTTCTGTGTTCCGCCTGTAGCCCCCCAGGACGGCCCATCCGCTGATCTACTTTTCCTGCACGCCATGCACCCCAGTGATGACAGAGAGAATTCCCTTTGACAAATACGAACTGGAGCCCTCACCCCTCACCCAGTACATCTTAGAGAGGAGGCAACCTAACGTCTGCTGGCAGGTAACGTCATCACCGTGGTGGTCAATGTCAAAATGATAGTGATGATGGTGGAGGTGGAGGTGGAGATGATAGCGGTGTTGGTGGTGTTGATCCTGAGGATGATGATGTTGATTGTGATGATGATGATGAACTGTAGGGGCTTGTAGTCCGGGAAAGAGCAGTAGGTAGTTTCACTGGAGAAGCAGCGACTGGAGTGCAGAGTGGTTGTGTTTCAGGTGTTTGTTCCCAACAGCGGTCGGTCACAGAATGACATGATTCCCTTTGGCTACCTCAAGGCAAGTTCCACCCAGGCCACCGTCAACTTGTTTGTCATGCCTTACAACTACCCTGTTATCTTGCCATTGCTGGGTCAGTTCTCTCTTTCTACATTTGTTCTGTTATCCCGTATTAGGATGGTACATGAGCGTGTGGTAGCATCAGTGTGCATGAGTGAAAGTGGCTTTGGAGTAAGAAGCATGCATGGGGGTTGAGGTCACTATTAAGAACCACAGAAAAGAATTGATTCTTTATTTTTGATAGGTAGATTGACTGTTATTAACTCTTGGTGACCTATAAGGTTTTCTGTACATTTGTGCCTATATCCTGTAAGGATTTCAAGTTTATTGCAATAAATTGGGTTATGAATTTGAAAAAAATGCAAAAGATTTATTTAATGTCACATTGACTTCATATTTTAGGATATGTTTACAAAATGGTTATTCTATGTACCCAAAGAACCATTTTGACTAGTACTATTTTTACCTGTTGGAATCTTGTAATTAATTCATAATTACAGGTATTTTATAGACTATGTTAATAAAACAACAAGACAGTGTGGATTGCATGTGAATGTGTGCACAGTCAACAAAGACAAGAAAACTCACTCTGGTTGTCTACACCAAGTCCTTGTGCTCTTTCAGCAATAAGCTGATCGATAAGGTTACCAAACTCACTATTACTGTCGGAGCTATCCCCTGCCATCATGTCCGAAAATTTCGCAAACTCAAACCTCAAATAAAATCATTAAAAAAGTACACAAAACCACTTGAAACTTGCGAAAACGATAGCAGAAAACACACGTGAACCTTTCCGGAAGTTGACTAAACCTTCTCTCATGCACTGGAGAGTTCTTATTTCCTGTGATTTCATGACTAAAAGGTGCACTAACGAGGTGCGCATCACCGCGCTTCATGGTATACGGGGGAGGCTCGCATTACCGCGTTATAGGGCGCTAAATGTTAACAGCCACAGATAGATTGGCTATGACTCAACACCACTATTGACAGGTAGATTGGCTATGGCTTAACACCACAGACCTTTTACCGCTATTGTCAGACATGCTACTAAGCTTGTAAAGACAGAGGACTATTGTCAGACATGCTACTAAGCTTGTAAAGACAGAGGACTATTGTCAGACATGCTACTAAGCTTGTAAAGACAGACGACTATTGTCAGACATGCTACTAAGCTTGTAAAGACAGAGGACTATTGTCAGACATGCTACTAAGCTTGTAAAGACAGAGGACTATTGTCAGACATGCTACTAAGCTTGTAAAGACAGAGGACTATTGTCAGACATGCTACTAAGCTTGTAAAGACAGAGGACTATTGTCAGACATGCTACTAAGCTTGTAAAGACAGAGGACTATTGTCAGACATGCTACTAAGCTTGTAAAGACAGAGGACTATTGTCAGACATGCTACTAAGCTTGTAAAGACAGAGGACTATTGTCAGACATGCTACTAGGCTTGTAAAGACAGACGACCTGAAAGCGACACGGAGGCTGCTGAGGGCATACAGCAACACCAGTCTGTGCATGATAGATCTCTGACACTCGGCCAGCATCATGGTGGCTTGTGTAGTCAAAACTGGCCTATTATTAATGGTGATAATAATAATTTAATAATAATTTATTTTGTATAGCGCAATTCAAACATAAAATGCTTCACAAAGCGCTTGATCACACGCAGCCACACACAGATACACACGCATAATAAATCTATTCTGCATTTAAAAACAAGACAACATGTAAACCTAGTAAAGGTAACAAACCAACAAATAAAAGTATAAAATCAGTCAATCAATCAATAAACTTATATAAAATAAATGAATAATTTCACAGAAAAAATTTAAGAGAGGGACGTTAATACCAAAAGAGGCAGATCAACAATGCCTCATCTAAGATGTAAAGTGTAAATGGTGGTGAAATACAGCAGTTTTAAAAGTAGAATAATCGTTTAATAACTAAACATCGTTACAACGTATGACAGGCCAGATGAAGAGAATAAAAGCTTGTGTAATGGCATTAATCTGGTTTAAAAAGAAAACATATTTGTGATTCACATAATAATAGTAACAACACCAATAACAATAATAATAATAATAATAATAATAATAATAATAATAATAATAATAATAGCAGTTTCTAATTTCATTTACAGTGAAAACAAGTTAAGAGGGATCAAATGTCATTTAAAAAAGCAAAACAATTTTAAGACAAGTACACGCATACGCACATGCATCCACGTACACACGCATTCACCCACACATTCACACCCATATTCACACACACACACACACACACACACACACCTACACACACACATTTCAGGTATCAGCGCAACAGGGTGTCCGCAAGGGAGGATGTTCTACAGGTGTAAGAGGAAGAGATAGGTTTTCATTTGGGCTTTGAAAGAGTCAAGAGATGGAGATTGGCGAAGGCTGCATGGGAGTTTGTTCCACAGGGTAGGAGCATAGACGGAAAAAGCTCTTTTGCCAAATGTTCCAAGAGAGTAGCGAGGAACTGTCAGAAGAGAAGCGTCTTGAGAGCGAAGAGTGCGGGTTGGCTTGTAAGGGTTGAGAAGTTCAGAGAGGTAGACAGGAAAATGTTGGTCATGAAGAGACTGATAGCAAATAGAGGCAACTTTGTAGTCAACTCTGGCTTTCACTGGCAGCCAGTGAAGAGCAGTCAGAGCGGAAGTGGCGCTAGCGCGTCGGGATTGTTGGAGCACCAGCCGAGCGGCATGGTTCTGAATGCGCTGAAGTTTTTGAAGTTTGTTGTTAGGAAGACCAGCCAAGAGAGAGTTGCAATAGTCAAGCCTAGAAAGGATGAAGGAGACAGCAAGCTTGTTGGCAGAATCAACAGAAAGATATTGGCGGATTTTGCTGATACGACGAAGATGGAAATTCAGAGATTTGCAGAGATTGTTGATGTGAGATTCCATGGACAGACTCTCATCTAGATGTACACCCAGATTCCGAGCAGAAGTTGAGAAAGGGATAGAGTCATCATTGACTTGCAGAGAGTGTGTCGAGAGCTGGCGGAGCTTGCTGTTGGTACCAATGGCGATGACTTCAGTTTTATCATCATTCATCTTCTGATGTGATGATGTATTCCATGTAATGCTGTGTATTGTGTACCATCGTGTGCAGCATCATGGTCGCTTGTGTAGTCAAAACTGGCCTATTAATTATGAATGGTGATGTGATGTATTTCATGTAATGCTGTGTATTGTGTACCATCGTGTGCAGCATCATGGTCGCTTGTGTAGTCAAAACTGGCCTATTAATTATGAATGGTGATGTGATGTATTTCATGTAATGCTGTGTATTGTGTACCATCGTGTGCAGCATCATGGTCGCTTGTGTAGTCAAAACTGGCCTATTAATTATGAATGGTGATGTGATGTATTCCATGTAATGCTGTGTATTGTGTACCATCGTGTGCAGCATCATGGTCGCTTGTGTAGTGAAAACTGGCCTATTATTAATGGTGAGGTGATGATGTTTATTTCTGTCTTTTTTGTCATCTATGTACATAGTTGTAAATAGTCTATTTCTGTCTTTTTTGTCATTTGTGTACATAGTTGTAAATATTTCTTACCTTTACTGTTCCGTCTTTTGGTGTATCGTAGCAAAAGTGATGTTTGATCGAGTGCATGTATTTTCTATGTAATGACTATGTAAAGCGTGGTGAGTCTGGTCATAGGCTGGAGTACCCGCTATATAAAAATCCGTTATTATTATTATTATTATTATTATTATGATGTATTCCATGTTGTTCTATGTAATGTTGTTTATTGTGTATTATGGTGTGCAGCGTCATTTTCCACCAACAGTGTTCAAGAACAGTGGAATAACACTTTCAGGATTTACATCAATGCCTTGCCAGGCTATTACATACCAGTAAGCACCATTTACTTCTTCTTTATCTCCTTTGCTTCATTTGCGTCCAAATGCCACAATATTTCAAGCCAAAGAACGTAACTTGAGTGTTAGTTATGATGGCAACCTATTGTTTTTTAACGACCTTTTCAGCTTTTATATTTATGATTAAGGGAGTTTGCCAATTTATATCAAAACAGTACTTGAAAGAGATTTTAGTTTTGGCATCCTACTTTATCGGTGGCGCCACACTTACTGTGAATTTAAAAAGGATGTGTGACACTGGGATGTGTTGTTGGACCCTTTATGTTTCCCATGGCATTGTACCATGGCATTGTACCATGGCATTGTACCATGACGTTGTATCATGGCGTTGTATCATGGTGTTGTATCATGGCGTTGTACCATGGCATTGTACCATGGCATTGTACCATGGCATTGTACCATGGCATTGTACCATGGCATTGTACCATGACGTTGTACCATGGTGTTGTACCATGACGTTGTATCATGGCGTTGTACCATGGCATTGTACCATGACGTTGTACCATGGCGTTGTACCATGACGTTGTATCATGGCGTTGTACCATGGCATTGTACCATGACGTTGTACCATGGCGTTGTACCATGACGTTGTACCATGGTGTTGTACCATGACGTTGTACGATGGTGTTGTACCATGGCATTGTACCATGACGTTGTACCATGGCATTGTACCATGACGTTGTACCATGGCATTGTACCATGACGTTGTACCATGGCATTGTACCATGGCGTTGTACCATGGCGTTGTACCATGGCATTGTACCATGGTGTTGTACCATGACATTGTACCATGACATTGTACCATGACGTTGTACCATGGCTTTGTACCATGACATTGTACCATGGCATTGTACCATGACATTGTACCATGACGTTGTACCATGACGTTGTACCATGACGTTGTACCATGGCTTTGTACCATGACGTTGTACCAGTCCGCACCAAACTGAGCAACATTTCTGTGGCCGCAAAAGATTTACCCTTCTAGACTGTATTATTTCCTTTTCAGTATTTAAAGAAAGTTTTGCACAGCATAGGAGCCCGACACTGGTTGAATGACTTCCCGGAGACCTTCCTCAGTTATTCAGTGATCACCTACCTCAAGAAATTAAGAAACCAAGCCAAGGTGGCCATGGATGCCATGAATGCTAGGGTAGGACTGCCCGAAGACCCCAATCTTGGCATCCAGCTGGAAGCCAGGTAACTGATTTCAGACATATAACAAAATTGTGAAGATGTTTTCAATGGATGATTTTTGTTTTTGGAAGCAATGGGTGGCACATGTTCAGAATTGTGGGCATGTCTATGTATGCATGCTTTTGTCTGGATGCTGGTTTAAAGAATGGCCCATATTGCACTTTGTGCCAATAATGATGTCATCACTTTCAGTTTCAGTAATGGTGATGGTAATACCGACAGTGATAAAGGAGATGGTAATATTAACAAATGATGATGATTGATGATGTTGATTGATTGATGATTGTGATGATAGATGATGATGATTGATACTATTTTTAAGGATCAAGGAGACCATCACCCACAGAAAGGACTTTGCTCAGCTGTTGGCCAGCACGGACGGCAACCTATCGTTGCTGAAGCAGAGAGGGGATGACGACAGCGAGTACAGGATTGCAGTCAGAGACTCTTCCATGAGACCCCAGTGTTACCTGTGAGTATGACATATCCCAGCCCAGATCCCAGTGTACCTGTGAGTACTACCCACCCAGCCCATACCCCAACACCCACACATTAGTGTTAGTGTGTGTACAACAGACCCCAGCCTAGACCCCAGCATTAGCTCTGAGTACAACAGACCCCAGACTAAACCCCAGTGTTAGCTGTGAGTACAACATCCACACATCAGTATTAGCTGTGAGTACAACATCCACACATCAGTATTAGCTGTGAGTACAACATCCACACATCAGTGGGCACCACCTAGGCAGTGAGAGGGAGGACATCATCACAATAGCTGTGAGTACAATAGACCCCAGCCTAGACCCCAGTGTCCACTGTGAGTACAACAGACCCCAGCCTAGACCCCAGTATTAGCTGTGAGTACAACATCCACACAACAGTGTTAGCTGTGAGTACAACATCCACACATCAGTGTTAGCTGTGAGTACAACATCCACACATCAGTGTTAGCTGTGAGTACAACATCCACACATCAGTGCTAGCTGTGAGTACAACATCCACACATCAGTGTTAGCTGTGAGTACAACATCCACACATCAGTATTAGCTGTGAGTACAACATCCACACATCAGTGCTAGCTGTGAGTACAACATCCACACATCAGTGTTAGCTGTGAGTACAACATCCACACATCAGTGCTAGCTGTGAGTACAACATCCACACATCAGTGTTAGCTGTGAGTACAACATCCACACATCAGTATTAGCTGTGAGTACAACATCCACACATCAGTGGGCACCACCTAGGCAGTGAGAGGGAGGACATCATCACAATAGCAACAAAATGATGTTGGCTGCTACGAGGGAAGAAAAAATGGGCACTGCCCTCATCAGGCTGGCCTTGACAAAAGGATATTGCCTAATGGCCTGTCTTAATTGGAAGGTTTGTGAAAGGTTCAACAACTTTTTTCAAGGTTCTTAGATCCCGAACCTAGGTTGCTGAACCTTTTGGACAAAAAAATTTTCAGGAACCTAGGTTCAGGATCTGAGATTCTCCAAAAAAAGTGTTTGAACATCCCAAACCTTCATCATCATCTTCATCATCATCATCATCATCATCATCATCATCATCATCATCATCATCATCATCATATCATCATCAGTGAATTGTTGCTTGACTTGTTGTATAATGCTATCATGTGTTGTTTGCAGCAATGCCTTTGATGTGCCGTTGGGCAAGCTGATAGAACAGTTGGCCAAAATGAAAAGTAATCTGCTACAACCTGTCCAGGCCTCCACCTCATACAGTGAACTGGGTCAGTACACAAGTCGCTGCATTACCGTTATCCATTACATCACACTGACTGTAAAGATCCTGACTCTCATGTCCTGGATGGGTGAGAGCTAGCTATGTCAATACACCCAGCAGGCACTAGGTCCCTTACCCCCAATTGCCAGGAACGTTGTGTGGGGCGGGAGTGCCGTGCTGATGGACCCTGAGAAGCGCCATACAGTATACAATGACTAAATTATTATCGTTATCAGTTTGGTTTGTTCGGTTGTTCACTCCTGTCTTTATTTTGTGTTGTTGTTTGTTCAGTAATTGTCACCCGTGTGTTGACAGTCAAAGCAGGGTTGTCAACTGGGCCGCCCTACCAAGCGAGACCTACAGCCCGTGACACTGGGCTAGCTCCATGGTGGTCTGGTTAGTGGCCTTTTGAAACGCCGTGTTGATTGTATTTGCTCCTGTTTCAGAGGAGAAGCACATGATGCCGGTACAGATGATGGGTAACTACCAGAAGTACCTGGAGAAACAGGTGCCACAACTGCGCCCTGTGGATAACAAGCCTGAAAGAACAAACACCTTTGGCAACCCTTTCAAAGTCAACAAGCAGGTAAAAAGGCAACTCTTTCACAGTCAACAAGCAGGTAAAAAGCAACCCTTTCACAGTCAACAAGCAGGTAAAAAGGCAACTCTTTCACAGTCAACAAGCAGGTAAAAAGCAACCCTTTCCCAGTCAACAAGCAGGTAAAAAGAAACCCTTTGACAGTCAACAAGCAGGTAAAAGGCAACCCTTTCACAGTCAACAAGCAGGTAAAAACAACCCTTTCAAAGTCAACAAGCAGGTTAAAAGCAACCGTTTTAAAGTCAACAAGCAGGTAAAAAGCAACCCTTTTGCAGTCAACAAGCAGGTAAAAGGCAACCCTTTCACAGTCAACAAGCAGGTAAAAAGCAACCCTTTCACAGTCAACAAGCAGGTAAAAAAGAAACCCTTTGACAGTCAGCAAGCAGGTAAAAGGCAACCCTTTCACAGTCAACAAGCAGGTAAAAACAACCCTTTCAAAGTCAACAAGCAGGTAAAAAGCAACCCTTTTAAAGTCAACAAGCAAGTAAAAAGCAACCCTTTCGCAGTCAACAAGCAGGTAAAAGGCAACCCTTTCACAGTCAACTAGCAGGTAAAAGGCAACCCTTTCACAGTCAACTAGCAGGTAAAAGGACATAGCAACAGCTGTTACTGTTTGTTAGATAATAATAATCACCACAACAATGTTCACATGTGTAAACCATCTGGGCTTAGTTGTCAGTCATCACAGGAGGTTTGACAGCAGTTCATTTGAAAAACAGTGTTTTGCAGATGGTGGTGGTGGTGATGATGACGATGATGATGATGTTAATATATTGCCCTCATCATTCCTCTTCTTTTCTTTTTCTTCCCTTCATCTTCTTCTTATTGTTATTATTGCAAAATAAATTTTTCAGTGAAAGCACTGCTTTGCCCATTGTGCAGTAGTATTTGTGCTGTGTTGTGTCTGTTTCAACTTTGTTCCTGGTCTTCCTTGTAAAAGAGAGAACACTAAAACAAGGGAACAGCCACACAAAACATTCAAACCTGGGTTTATTGTCAAACCTCTATAATGTCTAACATGTTACCAACCTGTATAGTGTAGCATGTCACAGCAGCCCTGACCCGTTCTTATTATTGCGTTGCAGAACATATTTATCGACGAAGCGGAAGACGTGATGCTGCAGGGGGGAGCACTGCGCATGAAGCAGAAAGTGCCCGACTCCCCTGCGCCCCATCGCCTGAACAAGAACAAGAGGAAACCTGGTGCGTACGCTTGGACTGTGGTCAATGGTCTAAGGTGGCAGACCATGCGCCTAGGGCAGCTAGTGAGCAGCTTGGGTTAGATTATGTACACCAGCTCCATCAGTACCTGTTGAGCATTATATAACAACTTTAGCTTTAGATTGTGTACACCCGCTCCCTCAGTACCTGTTGAGCATTATATAACAACTTTAGCTTTAGATTGTGTACACCAGCTCCATCAGTACCTGTTGAGCATTATATAACAACTTTAGCTTTAGATTATGTACACCAGCTCCCTCAGTACCTGTTGAGCATTATATAACAACTTTAGCTTTAGATTGTGTACACCAGCTCCTTCAGTACCTGTTGAGCATTATATAACAACTTTAGCTTGTGTACACCAGCTCCCTCAGTACCTGTTGAGCATTATATAACAACTTTAGCTTTAGATTGTGTACACCAGCTCCATCAGTACCTGTTGAGCATTATATAACAACTTTAGCTTCTTTTGCATTCACATACATAGCAGTGTCAGTCAATGCATTCCCCCCAACCCCCATCCACACCCTCTCACTCTCACCCCCCCCCCTCACCTCTCTTCCCCCCCCCAAAAAAAAAAAAAAAAAAAAAAAAAAAAAAAAGAAAAGTCCAGATTTTTGCAAATCTGTGTGAGATGAGTCAAAAGACAATAGTAAAATAAATATTGAAAAAGAAAAGTCAGTACGTCCGTCTGTATGTCCGCCATCTGTCACTGCAAAATCTTTAAAGTAGCTAAGTATTCAGAGCCTATTTCAACTACCACATCCAAACTTGGTATGATGGTGTATATCTATAAGACCTCAAAAAAAAAAAAAAAAAAAGAATAAATGGCTTCACTTCAAGGTAAAGGTCAGAGGGTCATCAATTGTCAGTTTTAAAAAAATGACAATTAAAAAAAAATCACTTTTTTCCTAGGTTATTAATACTGAACTTATGATTCTTTGGTGCATGATAGATATCATTGTGACACACATACTGTGCAAATTTGGTCAACCTCACTCCAAGGTCAAAGTCACTGGAGCTGTCCAAAGTCAGTTTGTAGTGGTACTTTGAAGTGATCTTGACCATAAACTTTGAGAGATATTAAGTCCAAACTTGTTGTGTTTAGAGATGATAGATTGATCTTTCACATTTGTTCAGTTTTTGCGTTGATCTTGAAGGTCAAGGTAATTTTAGACCTTGCAAAAACATACAAAAAATATGTCATCGTACAGTAGAATGACAATGTGTGAGAACTGTTTGTGTCTAGGACAATATCCTGATTGTTAGTTATTATTTATTATTGTGTACATGATAAGAAAACAATTAATGGCTGAATGTGTCTGGTGCCTTCCATTGTCAGACACTATTCAATGACTCCATTGTCAGATACTATTCAATGACTCCATTGTCAGACACTATTCAATGACTCCATTGTCAGATACTATTCAATGACTCCATTGTCAGACACTATTCAATGACTCCATTGTCAGACACTATTCAATGACTCCATTGTCAGATACTATTCAATGACTCCATTGTCAGACACTATTCAATGACTCCATTGTCAGATACTATTCAATGACTCCATTGTCAGACACTATTCAATGACTCCATTGTCAGATACTATTCAATGACTCCATTGTCAGACACTATTCAATGACTCCATTGTCAGACACTATTCAATGACTCCATTGTCAGACACTATTCAATGACTCCATTGTCAGATACTATTCAATGACTCCATTGTCAGATACTATTCAATGACTCCATTGTCAGACACTATCAATGACTCCATTGTCAGACACTATTCAATGACTCCATTGTCAGACGCTATTCAATGACTCCATTGTCAGACACTATTCAATGACTCCATTGTCAGACACTATTCAATGACTCCATGGTCAGACACTATTCAACACCTTTTGTTCTCTTTGTATTTTTAGGCCCTATACCTCGAACGAAATCGTACGAGGAGCTGACATCGCCACCATCATCACCAGCAGCTTCACCGAGGCATATGCCTGACGATGACACCGATAATGAAGACGACGAAGATGTGATGGAAATTGTTGACGGTAAGTGTGAGTGTAACTGTGCTGTTACTTTTGTGCCGACATGTGTAGCTGTGCTGTTACTTTTGTGTCGACAGGCGTAGCTGTGTTGTTACTTTTGTAACGACAGGTTTCAGTCTAGGTGCAGTTTGACCTCTGGGTTTGGGCTTTTAGTGAGCCCCTTGTTTACTTAATAATAATAATAATAATAATACTGGATGCTATATATGCGCCTTTCCCCAAATCAATCAGGCTCAAAGCGTGGCGATCTGTACCAACATGCACGCTCACCTGTCTCATCCACACACACAACAAATACACATCTATCGCTCAAACAGGTGGTGTAAAGGCGGGGAGATCGCTACTCAAAGACGGAAACAAAAAAATCGAATTTTTAATTTTTGAAATTTTTATATTGACTGCGTCCAGTACCATTATTGAAGGCAGGGAGGAAACCGGAGTGCCCGGAGAAAACCCTCGATGACCTCAATAGTCTCGTACCTAAGTCACATACGTTCGCCCCTTGCGGGAATTGAACCAGCGACCTTCAGCATAGGAAACCGGCGACTAATCCACTGCGCCACGAGGCCACCCCTGGTTGTGAGTGATTAGTTCAGATATGGAGAACTAGATATTAAAAATGGTATAATACATTTTATAAGTTATCCTCCTGTTTTCTGTACTATGACACACCTGTACTTAAGTTGTTTCTGTTTCTTTCCTCTGTGCTCGATCACCCATGGCCACATAAACTGTTTGCCCAACGGCAAAACTACTTTAACACAAATAATAACAACAACAACAAACAAACAAAAGCAGATGACAATACGGAGCCCAAGGCAGCGTCTTTCTACGTGGGAGAGATGTCCGGAGAGGAGAGCGAGGCAGACGACACATCGGACGCAGGGTCAGACTCGGACACGTCCACTACTGCCAGGCGAAGCGTGGACCATCGCCACAACGGCACCGTGCTGCATCCTCACGCGCAGACCAACGGTGTGTCAGACCCAGCAGCCAAATCCACAGGCAGCACTGAGTGTGGCGGAGTGAGGAAAAGACATGACGATAAGGAGGCGTGGCTACACAACTGTCGTCTGCGCACCGCCGTATGTAAACACGTCAAGAAACCTGGCCGTGGTGAGTACACCTTTTTGGTTGACTTTATAGTTTAATGTTGTATCTGTGACAGAGCTTATTCTAGGGCGCGGGATGCGCGGGATTACGCACAAAAAGTGTTTTTCCCGCAAAGAAATTCGATGAGCGCGTTCGCGATCCCGCGGAGATTGGAAATATCCCGCTACATGTCTTGATCGAAGCGGGCTTTACTGTGACGTTTCTGTCGTCTGCTAGGGCGTAGAGGAAACTGGAGTTAAACGGAAGTTGCTCTCTTGTATATGCGATGTGTCTCAAATTTTCATTGGCCGATGCTATTCTTTTTGACCAATCACCTTTCTTCTGTGTGTGGCATCGATGAACCTGACCGGTTGGAACTGGTTTACAATCAGAATCAAAATGGCTTCGAAAAAACGCACGCTTTTCGACTTCGAATTCAGTGGAGGAACTGTGAAGAAAACAGTTACACTGTTTTCCCATGACTGATCTTCTAAAATAGCAGAGCTTTTATGCAACAGTTGTGAAAGCAAGGTTACAGATACCAGTTTGTGATATATTTTGTCTGTGATTTGTGTGTACTTACTGTTTGGAGAGAATGCGACACTTGACTGTTTCACAGTTTATCCGGGAACATCACGGGAGAAAAGTTCAAAACAGATATGGTCAATGGATATTTGTTTGTGTGTACACCCTATATATGCCGAGAAGACGCCCCCACTGTTTTGGTCAGAGGGGGGCCTAATCCCCCCCTTTTTTTCAAGGAAGGGGGGCCTGCCCCCACTTCTTCAAAATCCTAGAATAAGCTCTGTGTGACATGCCATCCATTGTTGGATATTATGTCGCAGTCTGTCGTCTCTAAGATGGGTAAATAGACTGTTTTAATTATGGAATTTTGACAGCTCAATGTTGGGCAGAAATGTTAATGTACATATTTTCCACGCACTTTTAATTCTTAATTGCTTTGAGTTTTGTGGGGGCTCCCACCATACTTAGCAGCTGGGGGTGGACGCGGTTAAAAGCTGTTTTGAGTTGTTTATTGAAGCACAAAGCATGTCACATGATTTCAATGAAGGTGTAGGCCTAGCATGCCTAAGCCTTACAAATGCACAACACCTGCCTAAACACTATCCTTGCTGTCACCTGGGGTAATACAGAGATCTTCAGTGTCCAATGCCTCTGAGAGACCCTGGTTGAATGGTGACCAATGCTTGAGAGACTCTGCTTGAATGAATGGTGTCCAATGCTTGAGAGACTCTGGTTGAATGGAGTCCAATGCTTAAGAGGCCCTGATTGCATGGTGTCCAATGCTTGATACCCTGGTTAAAAAGTGTCCAATGCCAGGCCTATGGGTTCCCTGGTTGAAGGTTCCCAGCTTGACGGTGACTGGAGATTTCTCTTGCAGGAGTCGACGGTGCAATGACTCCTTTTATTGTGTTTCACATCCCCTGACAAGCTTTGGTGCAGCTAAAATGACTGATTACATTGTTGACAGGGCATGTGCCTCCCCCCTACCTCTTGATATAATGAACATTTGTGTATGTTATGTGTGTGTATATGTATGGCTTTGTTGTAGATGTTCTGTCTGCTAGGGTTTCATTTAATTCCATTGTTGCTGTTTTGTTGCTGTCATTTTGATATGTTAACAAAAAAATTGCCAGCAGATGTAAAAAGGAGGAGACATTGTGACCTTTGTTTCAGACTTTGCAGCGCTGTTTCACCATCTATCAGCAGTACAAGGCAGCCTGCACACACGCCGGTCCTTTATCCATGACATTGTGCAAGAAGCCACGCGCTTCAAACGATCATCCCTAGTGTCTCTCCTTCAAGATTTTGAGAAGTCGTTAGTACAGTCAGAAAGTGCAGCTCAATTGAACAGATGATTCCAGAGTTGCCGAAAGAGTCATGTATACATCAGGCGGCGTTCACACTACCAGCCCCTGCACAGACTGCAACCATTCAACCTTCCAGCCCACTGTATTTAGATGTAACAGCCTCTCTCTGTTATAATAATAATAATAATAATAATAATAATAATAATAATAATAATAATAAAATAATTATAATAATAGTAATAATAGTAATAATAATAATAATTTATTTTGTAAAGAGCAAATGTAAACTAATACTTTGCTCTAAGTGCTCGCACGCATTTACACATTTGTACACATAACTACTTGCAAGGATAAATAGTTAAAATATGACATAAAACATCAAACACTAGTAGTAGTAATAGTATATTTTATTAACGTCTGCTAAAACTAATGGATATATATCAGAGCGCATGACTTGTGTGAGTGAGTCTTGGGCTACGTAGGTTCGAATTCTGAATTCAGCAAACTACTGTGTGATTGCTGGATATTACGGGCCAGCGCCTTGAGAAGCTCTTTGAGCTTGTAAGGGAGCTATATAAGACAAATCTTTTTCATTTTTACAAAATGGATTTTAAAGTGTGAATAAAATATCAATAAAGGAACAACAGTGAAATGGTGAAATCGAATTTACACCGGTGATTACTTACACAGAGATGCCAACCCTCACGGTTTCGCCGTATTATTTTCCGGTGGCAAATAGTTTTTTACGGATTTACGCTGAAGTCATTTTTCTTACGGAGTGAATAATTTTTACAAGAATATATATTTGCAGCTGATGATTATGGCAAAAAGACTGTTACACGTTTCAGACTGATTACACTTAGGCATTGCCACAGTATAAAATAATGCAGCATATTATATAACGACTTATAAGGTAATAAATCTATTTGATTAGTTTAACTTATTGCATATCGTAGTTCACAACCTTGTTAGCTGCGCTGAAGCAGCAGCGGCAGACAAAACAATGCAAAGAAATCAATAAGATTTACCTTTTTTAAAAAAATTGAATGCCGATACACAACCTCAAAGCGATTTATTTTAATTAACTCTAACATTGTGCTGTACATGATTCTGATTTGTAGCAGGTTGATATTAAAAATTTTGCGAACTGACATCGCTTATCCTTCTGACTTCGGTCGGAGTCAAGTTTTACCACAGATTATTATAGAATTCATTTGCGGAGCTCAGTCATCTTTGATTTTTCCGATATGATTTTTAATAAGAAATCTCAATCCTTGACCTTTGCTCCCTCTTGTCTACTGACAAAATTTTAAATCTACTGACAATTTATAAATTTCTCACTGACAGATTTTTTTGCAGGTTGGCATCTCTGCATACATAAAAAGAGCTATATATAAACTTACATTTACAACACTCATAGACATTGTATTTTCAAAAAAATAAATACAGATATAAATACATAAACTAATAAAGTGAGCATAGGTTCAAATGTGCAAATAATCACACTGACGCACTTAACAACGGGATCGTTCATGTGTAAGAACAATTTAATATACTTTCTCTCTTCCCAGCTTTCTCTCTCTCCACAGCTCTCTCTCTCTCTCTCTCTCTCTCTCTCTCTCTCTCACTCCCCCCTCCTCTGTGGTCTGCCGCATGCAAGACAAAGCACCAACAAACGTGCATGAGCCCACAGAAACACACACACACACACACACACAAACACCAATCATGTATAAGTAGGTTTCACAAAAACAATCAAATTTACTTCATTTACGTTAAAGCACAACAAAAACAGTAATACAGCGAGCATTCGATATTAAATATCCAGCCAAGACGTAAAAACAACATGGTATTGTAAAACTAACAAAAACAGTCATACAGAGAGCATTCAATATTAAATATCCAGCCAAGACGTAAAAACAACATGGTATTGTAAAACTAACAAACAAAGGAACAAGGCAGGCATATTACAATTTCAACAACAGAAAATTGAGGCACGTGCCACTATTACAAGTGAAAACATTAAATAATGTTTAAGATTAGAGATATGTCTCAATATTACGCACTTATAAACACAATTACCCACACCGCTCCTCCCAACTCCCAAACACACATTGACGCACAGGCAGACATGGTCAATGGTGGCCATACAATCCCTCATAAACACTCACATTGACACACAGGCAGACATGGGCAATGGAGGCCATACACTCCCTCATAAACACTCACATTGACACACAGGCAGACATGGGTAATGGTGGCCATACAATCCCTCATAAACACTCACATTGACGCACAGGCAGACATGGGCAATAGTGGCCATACAATCCCTCATAAACACACATTGACACACAGGCAGACATGGTCAATGGTGGCCATACAATCCTTCATAAACACACATTGACACACAGGCAGACATGGTCAATGGTGGCCATACAATCCCTCATAAACACACATTGACACACAGGCAGACATGGTCAATGGTGGCCATACAATCCTTCATAAACACACATTGACACACAGGCAGACATGGTCAATGGTGGCCATACAATCCCTCATAAACACACATTGACACACAGGCAGACATGGGCAATGGTGGCCATACAATCCCTCATAAACACACATTGACACACAGGCAGACATGGGTAATGGTGGCCATACAATCCCTCATAAACACACATTGACACACAGGCAGACGTGGTGGCCATACAATCCCTCATCAACACACATTGACACACATGCAGACATGGTCAATGGTGGCCATACAATCCCTCATAAACACACACATTGACACACAGGCAGACATGGGCAATGGTGGCCATACAATCCCTCATAAACACACACATTGACACACAGGCAGACATGGTCAATGGTGGCCATACAATCCCTCATAAACACACATTGACACACAGGCAGACATGGGCAATGGTGGCCATACAATCCCTCATAAACACACATTGACACACAGGCAGACATGGTCAATGGTGGCCATACAATCCCTCATAAACACACATTGACACACAGGCAGACATGGGCAATGGTGGCCATACAATCCCTCATAAACACACATTGACACACAGGCAGACATGGTGGCCATACAATCCCTCATAAACACACATTGACACACAGGCAGACATGGTCAATGGTGGCCATACAATCCCTCATAAACACACATTGACACACAGGCAGACATGGGCAATGGTGGCCATACAATCCCTCATAAACACACATTGACACACAGGCAGACATGGTGGCCATACAATCCCTCATAAACACACATTGACACACAGGCAGACATGGTGGCCATACAATCCCTCATAAACACACATTGACACACAGGCAGACATGGTGGCCATACAATCCCTCATAAACACACATTGACACACAGGCAGACATGGTGGCCATACAATCCCTCATAAACACACATTGACACACAGGCAGACATGGGCAATGGTGGCCATACAATCCCTCATAAACACACATTGACGCACAGGCAGACATGGGTAATGGTGGCCATACAATCCCTCATAAACACTCACATTGACACACAGGCAGACATGGTCAATGGTGGCCATACAATCCCTCATAAACACACATTGACACACAGGCAGACATGGTGGCCATACAATCCCTCATAAACACACATTGACACACAGGCAGACATGGTGGCCATACAATCCCTCATAAACACACATTGACGCACAGGCAGACATGGTCAATGGTGGCCATACAATCCCTCATAAACACACATTGACACACAGGCAGACATGGGCAATGGTGGCCATACAATCCCTCATAAACACACATTGACACACAGGCAGACATGGGCAATGGTGGCCATGCAATCCCTCATAAACACTCACCAATAACGAAGTAGTAACATCATCGGTGGTAGAGCTTTCAGTTTCTTCTCCATTCAGACATGGAACTCGCTACCTCGGTCCGTCCGTCACAGTCCTTCACTAGCGTCTTTTAAAATGAACTTGAAGACGCATCTTTTTAGAGAGGTCTTTTCTTAGGCGCCATGAGTGAGTGTTCTTAGTTATTTTTGGTGTTGGGATGTATATGTTGTTGCGTGTTATTGACCAATGTACGCATGTTGGGTTTACATTTGTTTGTGTAAAGCGCTTTGTGATTTTGGAAAGCGCTGTATAAATTGCCTGTTATTATTATTATTATTATTATTATTATTATTGCTATTATTATACACCAAATACTGTACAGGATTTTATGTCTAATATTACCTCAATGTGGGAATAGACAATAAATGAAATATTGATTGATTGACTGTAGAGGATTGATAATAAAATATACATTGCCAATAAAAAATGGTAACAAAGTCATACACACACTCACACACACCCACACACCCACACACACACACAATTGCACCATTATACTAAAAAACTAGACCTACACATATGCACACTTTCCAGTTATATGCAAGTGCGAACATATTGATGATAAAATGGTAAAAGAATGTATGATTTAGACAATAACAATAGTGAAAACTTGTCAAATACATACAATATAGCAACAAATAGAAAATACATTGAAGATAAAAAGTAATCAAACCTTGATAAATATATTTTACTTTAGAACAGTATTTAAAATTGTAGCAAAGTCAAAATTAAAAGAAAACGAGACATGCACATAGGTGCACATTTCAGTCATACACCAGTGTGAACATATTAATTAAGACATGTCATGAAATGGCAGGAGCTTTTGAATTATATGTAAATATATGTAAATAAATAAACGATTTGGTCATTACTCACAATGTTCCATCTTGATCATAAATTCACTGTCACTGTCTTTCTCATTTGCTCTTTCTCATTCCAGCTCTGTTCTATCAATCTGCTATACTATCTTCTTCTTCGCTAGACCAGTCATCTACCTTTTTTATTGAAAAACCTTCCGGGACAGGACTCCTTGTTTGTGTATGAGGTCTGTTGGATCAGCTTGGGAATATTGGACGCTTTCTGCCAGGTGGTCACTAGGGCTTCCTATGATGTTATTATTTAGCAATGTAGGCATTTTATATGTATGTGTTTTGTTGATAATTTATAATGTTTGTATTCTATTTTGTTTTAGTAAACGGGGGTTCGATAAATTTGAGTACAGCCTCAGCGTCCCCTGCGTGGGATGTCTTTATTGTAAAGTGACTAGCTGGTGGAGAGCTTTCAGTTTTACCACTAGGGTTCAGGGTGGAGAACTTTCCGCGAATCCGCGGATTTCCGCGGAAGGCATTTGCATTTCCGAGAAAAAAATATTGAGTTCCGAGTGTGAGAAGCTGAGGGGCTACCCTTTATTGGGCATAGCGGCCAAAAGCGGCCGAAGTTCTAAACAGGCAAAACGTCCAAACGCGTCCGTATCAACCATGTGGTTATATTCTCGCGTTGTTTGAAAGATTGCGAGACTTCCGGCAATTGACTTCCGGTTTTCCTGTTGTAAAATGCGTTCGTTTTTTCGATTTTTTTTCTCCAAATTTTCGCGTGTGTGTGTGTCTAAAATGGATGGTTTCGATTCTTCGACTGATGAAGGGGAGTTTACAGGCTTCCATTTATTAGACATTAAAGTGATAGAAATGGACTTGGAGTCGGAGGAAGAGATCGGTACTGACATTAGAGTTAGACAATTAGTGTCAGTAGTGTGCATGCATATGATCTTTCAGACTGGCATGAAAGTGCACTGAAGAAGAGGAGAGGGGGCTTGTTTGGACTTTTTAAAGCTTTTTTTTTTTTGTATACACATGGAGTAATAAAAAACAAGACATGACAAGAGAAGTATAAAAAGGTAGATAATCAAAATAGAATTTATTTCTGTTCATTTTGCATTTTATTTCATTTAAATACACTAGTCACTAATACCTAAGATGTGGTGTTTTTACTAACGTACCCCTAAATATCTCTAAAATTATAAAAATTCTTGCCTGTTTACAGCTAAAAAATAGACAAACGTGTACCCAGTAAAATTGGAAATGTGGAGTTTGTGTGTAACAGTGGTGGACCTCAAACTTTCTTAGGCCTACAAATCAAGATTCTTAACGTTTTTGAAAGACATGTGCATAAAACATTCTTTTTTTTTGGTTGTTTTTTCTATTGATGTTTACTTTGTGCTTTTTGAATTCAGGAGAGGCCCTAAATTACTTTCAAAATTGCCTAAATTCATTTTCTTCCAGGGGGCGAATACCGGGGCTTGGCCCCTGGGCCCCGGCCGGATTTCAGAGATTTCTTGATTCAGTTGTTCTCCACCCTGAGGGTTGTTTCAGCAGATCCTTTATGCGGATCAGGGGTTGTCCGGTCCTGATTTGGCTCGGAAGAGTCCGCTGGACCTAAAGCAATAATCATGTAATGTAATGTAATGAGCATAAATTAATACTTCATGTTGTGTGGCGATGATAATGATTGTGGTGATGATTATAGTAATGATGATTATGAGGATGATGGACATTTGCTTTAGACTTTGAACATTATTTCATCTTTGAGTTTTATTACTGCCTGCTTTCATTTATCATTCACACAATTTTCCCTATCCTATCCTATCCTATCCTATCCTATCCTATCCCGTCCTATCCTATCCCGTAACTTGGAGGTCGTAGAGGCACCACAGATGTTCGTTTAACCAGCATACTCCATCTTTCCCTCACACAATTTTACTTTTAAAGAAAATTTTTTATTTGAATATGCATTGGTAACGAGAATATATAAAACAATAAATTTGGTACCACGATTGCAATAAAGATTATTTCAAAACTGTTTGAAACAATTTAGACACAGTTCTACCAAATAATGACTTTTAGGTCAAGATAGCTTTTAGACCAAGGTCACTTTTAGATCAAGGTCGCTTTCCGATCAGGGTGGCTTTCAGATGAAGGTCACTTCAATGCCATAATTGGTAATATTTAATCCTATCCTATCCCATAACTTGAAGGTTGTAAAGGCACCACAGATGATCGTTTAACCAGCGTACTCCATCTTTCTCTGTCCTTAGCAACCCTCATGGCTTCACTCAGTGTCAAGCCAGTCCATTCTTGAATGTTGTCCTCCCACCTCTTCTTCTGCCTCCTTGCATGGTGCCTTGCAGGATGTTCTTTGCAAGGCCTCATGCTCTGGTGATGTGGCCATACCATCGGAGTTTCTGTTTCTTCACCACTGTGAGCATGTCATCGTGTTGTCCAATGGCTTGTTTGATGGTCTGTTGGACTTTGTTATTGTTGATGTTCTGGGTTTAGGAAATGCCCAGAAGTCTTCTGTAGCACCTCATCTCCATGCTTGGTATTCTTCGTTGTAGATTTGCTGTGAGGGTCCAAGCGTATAGGAAGATGGAGATGACAAGGGAGAGCAGCAGCCTTACCTTGGAATGTAGGCTATTGGTCATGTCTTTTCAAATGTGCTTCAACCTTGTCCGGGCAGCATTTGTTTGTGCGATCCTGGAGAGGACTTCCTGTCGGGACCCAATGTCTGATACAATGGCTCCTAAATATTTGAAGTTATGTTTTGTGTTGAGGGATTGACCTTGGACTTTGATGTCCATGTTGATGCCATTGGTGTTGTTGGTCATCATTTTGGTCTTATCTGCACTTTGATTTAAATTCTCCTATGCGGTCTCTCTCCCTGTCTCTCCTTACACACACACAAACACACAGACGCATACACACACAGATACCATTCACTCTCCTCTTCCCACTTTCACCATAACATGATACATAGGTCCATACTTATCACAGCACATAGGTCCATACTTATCACAGCACATAGGTCCATACTTATCACAGCACATAGGTCCATACTTATCACAGCACATAGGTCCATACTTATCACAGCACATTGTACCATACTTATCAAAGCACATAGGTCCATACTTATCACAGCACATTGTACCATACTTATCACAGCACATAGGTCCATACTTATCACAGCACATTGTACCATACTTATCACAGCACATAGGTCCATACTTATCACAGCACATTGTACCATACTTATCGCAGCACATAGGTCCATACTTATCACAGCACATTGTACCATACTTATCACAGCACATAGTACCATACTTATCACAGCACATAGGTCCATACTTATCACAGCACATAGGTCCATACTTATCACAGCACATAGGTCCATACTTATCACAGCACATTGTATCATACTTATCACAGCACATACGTCCATACTTATCACAGCACATTGTACCATACTTATCACAGCACATAGGTCCATACTTATCACAGCACATTGTACCATACTTATCACCACACATAGGTCCATACTTATCACAGAACATAGGTCCATACTTATCACAGCACATAGGTCCATACTTATCACAGCACATTGTACCATACTTATCACCACACATAGGTCCATACTTATCACAGCACATTGTACCATACTTATCACCACACATAGGTCCATACTTATCACAGCACATTGTACCATACTTATCACCACACATAGGTTCATACTTATCACAGCACATTGTACCATACTTATCACCACACATAGGTCCATACTTATCACAGCACATAGTACCATACTTATCACAGCACATAGGTCCATACTTATCACAGCACATTGTACCATACTTATCACCACACATAGGTCCATACTTATCACAGCACATTGTACCATACTTATCACCACACATAGGTCCATACTTATCACAGCACATTGTACCATACTTATCACCACACATAGGTCCATACTTATCACAGCACATTGTACCATACTTATCACCACACATAGGTCCATACTTATCACAGCACATAGTACCATACTTATCACAGCACATTGTACCATACTTATCACCACACATAGGTCCATACTTATCACAGCACATTGTACCATACTTATTACCACACATAGGTCCATACTTATCACAGCACATAGTACCATACTTATCACCGCACATAGGTCCATACTTATCACAGCACATTGTACCATACTTATCACAGCACATAGGTCCATACTTATCACCACACATAGGTCCATACTTATCACAGCACATAGGTCCATACTTATCACAGCACATAGGTCCATACTTTTCACAGCACATTGTACCATACTTATCACCACACATAGGTCCATACTTATCACAGCACATAGGTCCATACTTATCACAGCACATAGGTCCATACTTATCACCACACATAGGTCCATACTTATCACAACACATTGTACCATACTTATCACAGCACATAGTACCATACTTATCACAGCACATAGGTCCATACTTATCACAGCACATTGTACCATACTTATCACAGCACATAGGTCCATACTTATTACAGCACATTGTACCATACTTATCACAGCACATAGTACCATACTTATCACAGCACATAGGTCCATACTTATCACAGCACATTGTACCATACTTATCACAGCACATAGTACCATACTTATCACAGCACATAGGTCCATACTTATCACAGCACATAGGTCCATACTTATCACAGCACATAGGTCCATACTTATCACAGCACATAGTACCATACTTATCACAGCACATAGGTCCATATTTTATCACAGCACATAGGTCCATACTTATCACAGCACATAGGTCCATACTTATCACAGCACATAGGTCCATACTTATCACAGCACATAGGTCCATACTTATCACAGCACATAGGTCCATACTTATCACAGCACATTGTACCATACTTATCACAGCACATTGTACCATACTTATCACAGCACACTGTACCATACTTATCACAGCACATAGGTCCATACTTATCACAGCACATAGGTCCATACTTATCACAGCACATAGTACCATACTTATCACAGCACATAGTACCATACTTGTCACAGCACATAGGTCTATACTTATCACAGCACATTGTTCCATACTTATCACAGCACATAGTACCATACTTATCACAGCACATAGGTCCATACTTATCACAGCACATAGGTCCATACTTATTACAGCACATTGTACCATACTTATCACAGCACATAGTACCATACTTATCACAGCACATTGTTCCATACTTATCACAGCACATAGTACCATACTTATCACAGCACATAGGTCCATACTTATCACAGCACATAGGTCCATACTTATCACAGCACATAGGTCCATACTTATCACAGCACATAGGTCCATACTTATCACAGCACATAGGTCCATACTTATCACAGCACATAGGTCCATACTTATCACAGCACATTGTACCATACTTATCACAGCACATAGGTCCATACTTGTTACAGCACATAGGTCCATACTTATCACAGCACATTGTTCCATACTTATCACAGCACATTGTACCATACTTATCACAGCACATTGTACCATACTTATCACAGCACATAGTACCATACTTATCACAGCACATAGTACCATACTTATCACAGCACATTGTACCATACTTATCACAGCACATAGTACCATACTTGTCACAGCACATAGGTCCATACTTATTACAGCACATTGTACCATACTTGTCACAGCACATAGGTCCATACTTATCACAGCACATTGTACCATACTTATCACAGCACATAGTACCATACTTATCACAGCACATTGTTCCATACTTATCACAGCACATAGTACCATACTTATCACAGCACATAGGTCCATACTTATCACAGCACATAGGTCCATACTTATCACAGCACATAGGTCCATACTTATCACAGCACATAGTACCATACTTATCGCAGCATATATAGTATCATACTTATGACAGCAGCAGATAAAGGAGTGATTTATTGACCTGATGGAGATCAAGAGCTGTGAATTCAGACCAGCAGGTTTTGATTAGGGCCATGACCCCAACTGAGGGCTATTGTGTTGTTATATAATCAACCTTCCTGTTACCTAATAGCCAAGATTGTGTAATAGTGTACCCAAAGTCTGTGGTAATACTAGAGTATGATTGAGTAAGTAAATCTATCACACTGGCAACACTGTGTTATATTGCAGAAGGAAAATTCTATTACCGTACTGCTCCATAGGGAATTTAAGTAGGCAGATCTCTTTTGTGTGGTTATATTTGGCGCGCACACACACGCACACACACACGCACACGGATACACAGACACACAAACAAATGCACACACACTATAACAGAAAGACCAAACCATGCAGGACACTACATGTAGATTACATAGCAAATGATACAGTTCAATACTGACAATGGTATTATCATATTTATTGATGTTGGTCTTCCTTTTGCCTCTATAGCATGCTATGGGTCATATTCTGATTGCATTTTGTACAATTTATTTATTTTGTCAAAGCAATGTCTGTACCAGTGTGTGTGTGTGTGTGGGTGTGTGTGTGTGTGTGTGTGTGTGTGTTAGTGGCTAGGTAGAAACACTGTTATTCTGACATACACTTGAAACTCTATGTATTTTCTTTTGACGGACCCCATTATTTTGACGTCAAAACCATTAGGGTTAGGGCTGTGTTAAGGTTAGGTTTAAAGTTTGGGTTAGGGTTAGGGTTAGCTTTAAAAAATGGACAAATTTATAAAAATGTCAAAGTAACATTTGTAGAGTTTTATGAAAGCCATCACAACGGAGTTTCTATACGATTGTGTGTGTGTGTGTACACGTGTGTGCGTGTATTTTTATTGTTGATCTAGCTAGGAGAGCCTACCATTATGCTGTGTTACGTGGCTGTTTGCGATAGATATTGTGTTTGTGTATTGTAGGTTATGATTTCACATTCTGTAAACTGTAACCTGTTGTTATTCAAAAAACTAGTATTTAAAAAAAAATGTTTTCATTTTTATTCTTATATTTGTTTTGTTTTGCATTGGTGGAAACCACTTTTACAATGTAAGGAATACATTTGTGATGTAAATTGTTAGCAACGTGCATTGTGCTTAGTTACTTCATGGCTAGAGTGTATTTGGTTAGCATATTGTTAAATGTGGCAGCAGGCATATTCTTCTTCATTTGATTCATTTTCATCTCCTTACAAATGTATTTATAGGCTTGTTTGCCTGTCACGTGTGTTGGACTAAGGACATGGAGTACTGTTGGGTTTTGTTAGGTGCTGTGCTGTTGGTTTAGTTCAGTATCATTATTTTTGTTCAGTACTGTACTTTTTTTTTATATTTTTAAAATTAAGTATTGTTATTTTTGAAGTCTTTTGCTAATTGTACATACTGCATGCATGGTTTCATTTATTTACCAACAGGTGCATACCTAATTGTTAATGTTACCTCCCTTGCTACACAAAACTATTGAAATTGTATTTATTTTTTATTGTACTTTTATATATTTATTCATAGTGTTTATTTTGGCTTGTTTTAGTTTATTGTGTAAAACATTGAAAAGTTTTGTGTTGTTTTAGGATCAGTTGTGATTGAGTAATATTGTTTAGACTAGTCCCTACATTTTGTTGTTTCCTGTTGTCTGCATACAATCATCATAATAACAACTATTTTGCATTGACTTAGGTCTACAGTTTATTATTGTCCATAATTTGAGAATTCTGTTTAGATAAATGTTTGTTGTGTAATCTAAAAGTATTTATTTTGCGTCATTGGTTTTTATTTCTTATATTCTGAATGTAAATGTCAGTCTGTTCTTTTTTTGTTGTTATTGTTTTGATCAGCTATGTTATGTGACACAATGTTTTCAAATTCCTCAGTGTGATTATTAGTTGTTTTTTTGTTGATTGTTGTTGATTGTGAATGCCACCATTTGGAAATCACTACCCTAGTGCAGGAACTCCTGACGTAATATTGAGGTACTAAAATAGTTCCAAAAGGGCAAACAACTCCTCTGCACAGTTTGTGGATTTGTTCAACTGTGTATTATTGTAGTTGTTAGCAGAGCTTGGACTACAAATTCTATTTACTGAACAAGTCTACCTAAAGTTATTGATTGAGCAATGTACATATTAATTATCTGTTTATTTAATATATAGTGAATTATTAAGTGTAGTTTATTTATGTTTGTAAATGCCAGTCACTGATATGCTAATAATTGTTCTATGTTCTGTTTTTTTTTGGTTAGTTTCCCTTCAACTCTGTTGGAAATGATCGGTTTGTAATTTGTTTCATTTATTTATATGGTTGTTTATTTATTTCATATAATTATTGTTAAGTTATTTTTATCCCCCCGTGGGGGAGATCTGGCAGAGTATAGTGTATAGTGGCCTATACCATGGACCCAGTCGCTTGTCATCACTCTTCCCAAAAAAGGTAACCTTCAGGAGTGTGAAAATTACCGGACCATCAGCCATCCCAGCAAGGTCCTCCTCAAAATAATACTCAACAGGTTGAAACCCCAAGCTGAACAGATCATAGATGAAGAACAAGCAGGATTCCACTGAGCAGATTTTCAACCTCAGAATAATCTGTGAGAAATACCTACAGCACCAACAACATCTATATCATGTGTTCATAGACTTCAAGAAGGCGTTTGACCGAGTCTGGCATGCAGCTCTATGGGCAACAATGAAAGTGTACAACATCAGCCCTAAAATTATTGAAGTCATCAAAAGCCTGTATGACAAGGCTACCAGTGCAGTCCTCCACAACAGCGCCATCGGGAACTGGTTCAGAACAACAATCGGTGTGCGTCAAGGATGCCTACTCTCTCCAACACTCTTCAACATCTTCCTAGAGCGCATCATGTCAGATGCTCTTGCAGACCATGAAGGCAAAGTCAGCATAGGGGGTAGAGCAATCTCCAATCTTCGTTTTGCAGATGACATTGATGGATTGGCTGGAGAGGAACAAGAACTTGAACAGCTGGTACAGAGGCTTGACACCACCTACAGAGCCTATGGAATGGAAATAAGTGCAGAGAAGACCAAAATGATGACCAACAACACCAATGGCATCAATACGGACATCAAAGTCCAAAGCCAATCCCTCAACACAGTGCATAGCTTCAAATATTTAGGAGCCATTGTATCAGACAATGCGTCCCGACAGGAAGTCCTCTCCAGGATCGCACAAACAACTGCTGCCCTGACAAGGTTGAAGCCCATTTGGAAAGACAGGACCATCAGTCTACATTTCAAAGTAAGACTGCTGCGCTCCCTTGTCATCTCCATCTTTCTGTATGCTTGCGAAGCATGGACCCTCACAGCAGATCTCCAACGAAGAATACAAAGCATGGAGATGAGGTGCTACAGAAGACTTCTGGGCATTTCCTATACCCAACACATCACCAACGACGAAGTCCGACAGACCATCACACAAGCCATTGGACAACACGATGACCTGCTAACAGTGGTGAAGAAACGGAAACTCCGATATTATGCCCATGTCACCAGATCATCAGGCCTTGCAAAGACTATTCTGCAAGGCACAGTGCAAGGAGGTAGAAGAAGAGGGAGACAGAAAAAGAGGTGGGAGGACAACATTCGAGAATGGACTGGTTTGTCACTGAGCGAAGCCATCAGGGCTGCTGAGGACAGAGAAAGATGGAGTATGCTGGTTAAACGATCATCTGTGGTGCCCCTACAACCTTCGGGTTACGGGACAGGATAGGATAGGATAGGGAGTGCTTGGGGTTTCAGTATAAACAGTATCCCCACTTTCTGGAAATTTCGTGCTTTAAAATCCCACTGTCACTCTCCTTTGTTCTTTCTCATTCCTGCTCTGTTCTATCAATCTGCTATACTATTTTCTTCTTCGCTAGACCAGTCACCTACCTTTTTTCTTGAAAACTCTTCCAGGATAAAACTCCTCATTTGTGTACGAGGTCTGTTGGATCAGCTTGGGAATATTGGATGCTTTCTGCCAAATGGTCACTGGGGCTTCCTATGATATTATTTGGCAATGTAGGCATTTTATATGTATGTGTGTTGATATTGTATAATGATGTTTGTATTCTATTTTGTTTTTGTAAACGGGGGTTCAATAAATAATAGTATAGCCTCAGTGTCCCCTGCGTGGAATGTCTTTATTGTAAAGTGACTGGCTGGTAGATTGCCTTCAGTGTTACCACTAAGGTTGTTTCTGCAGATCTTTTATGAGGATCAGGGGTGAGTCCTCTTTCACTTCTCTGGTCCTGATTTCTCTCAAAAGTGTCCGCTGGACCTAAAGCAATAACCATGTAATGTAATATTATTTTTAATTAGTCTCGAGTGTTAAACAAGTTCCAAGATTGTTTTTCTACTGTTTATATCATTCTGTTCAGATGTTTTTTGTTTTTACTACTTTAAGATATACTAGACTTTGTGGCGCCACTCATCAGTAGCCTCTAATTGTCAGCTGTTACAATCATCATTAGTGTATGATTGTCAGTTATTACAATCAAGTGGTCTATGATTGTTAGCTATTACAATCATCAGTAGCATATGATGGTTAGGTATTGCAATCATTTACCCCTTAGGGGCATGAGCAATCTTGCCACTGTAGATTGTTCTAACCTATAAAGGGAAAAGTGAAAGCCCCAGTTGAAAACCTGTCTTTCCTTTATAGGCAAGACTGATTCACTGCAGCAACAGTTCCCCCCGTTGGAGTGCCGGGGGTTTCAGTATAAATAGTATCCCCACTTTCTGGAAATTTAGTGCTTTAAATTTCCACTGTCGCTGTCTTCCTCATTTGCTCTTCTTCACTAGATCAATGACCTACCTTTTTTCTTGAAAACTCTTCCTGGACAAGACTCCTTGTTTGTGTATGAGGTCTGTTGGATCAGCTTTGGAGTGTTGGACGCTTTCTGCCGGGTGGTCACTAGGGCTTCCTATGATGTCATTATTTAGCAATGTAGGCATTTTATATGTATGTGTTTTGTTGATAATTTATAATGATGTTTGTATTCTATTTTGTTTTTGTAATCGGGGGTTCGAGTAGTTGGGGTAAAGCCTCAGCCGTCCCCTGCGTGGGATGTCTTTATTGTAAAGTGACTGGCCGGTGGAGGGCATTCAATTTTCCCACTAGGGTTGCTTCAGCAGATCTTTTATGCGGATCGGGGGTTGTTCGGTCCTGATTTGGCTCGGAAGAGTCCGCTGGACCTAAAGCAACAATCAATCAATTGCAATCATTATTAGTGAACGATTGGCAGCTATTACAATCATCAGTGGCTTATGATTGTCAGCTTGTACAATCATCAGTAGTGTATGATAGGTATTACAGTATTTGTTTTACTTTCTTACAATCTTCATTTGTGACATGACTTCATTTTGACAAGTTTTGTATGGCGTTTTAACTTTCTTATAAGCCAAACAGTAAATTTGAAATGTAAAATATTGTGAACTGTAAAAAAAAATATGTAAATACAAAATATATCTCTCGTTAAAAACACAATTGTAACTGTATCGCTGGTGAATCTCTGTACAGTTGTTAAATTAATGGAGTTTGAAACCAGAATTGGAAAAAACTGATGTTGGATTATTAGAACGTTGCTTTTAATTGTCCTCTGCAAAAAAAAGAACAGAACTTTTCATCTGGGTTTATCTCAGGTTTTTATTTGAAGTTATATTGTGCATCTTTG
Organism: Oncomelania hupensis; assembly: GCA_036898135.1. Lineage (NCBI taxonomy): Eukaryota > Metazoa > Mollusca > Gastropoda > Littorinimorpha > Pomatiopsidae > Oncomelania > Oncomelania hupensis. The sequence goes on along the minus strand of CM072523.1, from coordinate 60,008,458 downwards.
ATGTTTGTTGAGACTGTATTATTTGTGTGCACATGGCTGCTAGTTTCATTTGTTGCTAATTATCAGTATACTAACTTGGGGCAATCACGCACACACATGTATACATACATCAAAACACACAAGCATCGACACCTTCAGGAAAATGTATTAGAAAATCCATCCTGCAACAAGCATAATGGCACTCTCTAACATTTCATTAAGAAAAATTATGTATTCATTATTAATTAATATAAATAAATAAAAAATAATTAAACACACATTCAATTGGATGGCATTAAAAAAAAATCCTCAATTAAATAACCATCTTTTTATCTACTGGAATGTTGTATATGGTGGTTGAACGTTTGTGTATCAACTATTTCTCAGGTTTTTTAATTTTCTGTTTGCTGCCCTTTATCACCATCTTTGAAAATAATCGATTTGCTCTAAACTTGAATTTATATGCACCTATTATTATCTTACCCTTGTTCTTATTGCAAAGTCTAGTGAAGAAAAACGTCTCTGTATCATTATATCTGCTCTGTTCTTTGAATGTACATGAACTATTTCTTCTTCTTTTTCTTGTTCTTTTTATTAGAGTTGGACACACTGGTCTTGATAATGGTTGGAGCCAGTTTAAACGATACGAAATTGCCTTTCCCAGATTCCCCCTCTAACTTTCGCTTTAGCTTTGCTTTCGCTTTAGTTTGGCGAGCTTCATGAGCGACAGAAGGCTTTTCTGCAGGCGAGTCTGTTAGGTCAAGACCCATCACTCCAAACAATGACAAACTGCCTCCATTTCCATCTGTAGCGGCTGAGTCCTCTGCCTTTTGTTGTGAAGGAACTTTAGGTTTGTTTGTGGGCGATTTTCCAGATGTGTCAATAGTGAACAGAGATATTCCTTCTGTACTGGCCTCTTCTTCTTGGCTGGCCGTTCTGTCTGCATCTGAACTCTGCTTCTTTGACCAAACAGCGTCTTTAGGCACAATGATCTTCACAGTGGGTTTGAGTGAGAGGGAGATAAATGATTCAGTCTGGGCAGAGAGTTGAAATCTTTTCTTTTTGGCAGCAGGTTCTCCAGACTTTTCATCAGGTTCTGCGGACTTTTGACCTCCCTCGGCGTCTGTTTTATAAACGTAGAGGTGTGAAACATCAAAGATTGGGATGGAGGCTTTCTTGGGCCGCTGTTTCTCTTTGGCTGAAGGCTTTTCACTGGCAGTGGTAGTAGCGGCTGTAGCACCGGGCTCACCTTGGGCTGTAGGTGGAGGGAGCAGCGACTGCAAGTTGGGGAGAGCGAACTGCTTGGCGAATGTGACGAACTCTTTGAATTCTTTTGGGGCTTCCACTGTAGCATCTTTGGCTTTCTGTCCGGCAAAACCAGAAAGAACAAAATGTGATAAGGCTTTATTTAAAAAAATTAAATATGAATAACACAATAGGCTTAAACTCAACAACAAAGCTTTGAACGAAGAGTTTTGAAGAGAAAAATAAATGCAATAAAATTATATTCTGATACAAGTATACACAAAACAAGAAAAGCAAGAACACTGAAATAAACTTAAACCACAGCGAGATACAAACAAAATGTAATTCAGGACGCAAGACACTTTTATACTTAAATATATATGATTAACTACACACATATACACAGTTGGAGGTAAATTAAGAATTATGCAAAAAGAATGCCAACATTGACTGAATAAAATAGTCATACAATGCAAGGGAGGTAAAATGAAAACAAGGGAGATAATTTGACTTTCTTCTCATGCTTTTTCACAAAAAACTATAGTTCCTTCTCTTGATTCCCACCCCCTTCTTCCTCCCCCCTCCCTTTCCAAAAATCCATCATTTTAACTTGTGCACTGTGTAATGTGATCAGTGACTGGGCTGTGTCTACAATATGACACTAGAAGTAAATACCAATATATAATTAAAAAAAAAAAAGAACCACCTTGAACCCCACAGCCACAAGCAATGGATTTCGCAAAATTGGAGCAAGGGTTTTTCGTAGGGTCGCACAATGCAAAACGGGACAGCATTTGCGCACAGCCATTTTGATGGCAGAGGTCAAAGTTGGAGAAGGGAAATTACTCTCATGCTGAACCAGAAGCAGATCCAGTTGTCCCACCATGGCAGAATCACTGATGGTGTGAATGCTGCTCAAGAAATGGTTCCTGTAGACAATGCAATACAGTACAGCTCAACACAACCTAACCTTATTGATCAATTTAACCTTTCATAAACCACAACCTTTTCTTTGGCATCCATGGATTCATATTCAATTTAAATAATAGACAAATTTCAAAACAATTTTGGGGACTGATTGATAATTTACGTAAGTAAGTCATTAAACAAGGTCCCTAAATACAACTACAAAATCCCTAAATACTACTACCCAGGATTCCAAAGGACAGTAGGATCAGTCCCAGTTTTACATTACATACTTGTACCCCTCTCTGAGACAGAAAAAGAGGTGGGAGGACAACATTCGAGAATGGACTAGCTTGACACTGAGCGAAGCCATGAGGGTTGCTAAGGACAGAAAAAGATGGAGTACGCTGGTTAAACAATCATCTGTGGTGCCCCAACGACCTTCGAGTTAAGGGATAGGATAGGATAAGATAGGATAGGCCCCCCCCCCCCACTTAGACCCCATCTTCCCTCTCACACACACATGCCAAAAAACAACACACAACTATAAACTGATTTCAGCTCACCTGAGTTTGTGTGGATGAGTTGGGTTTTTTAAAAAATACAAACACACACACACACACAAACAAACAAAATATACATATTTACCGGAGTGTCATCTTTTTCTCCTTGATTTTGCGTTTTGGCTGCAGACTGTGAGCCTTGAAGGCATCTTTGTATGGCTCCAGCAACCTGGAACAACATTGGACAAAGCTATTTTCAAAACATAAACAATGTAACATTTTCTTGAACAGAAGATGCTGAAGTTTGACTTATGCTGTATTATATTGTATGGTATTGTGTTGTATGGATTGTATGGGATTGTATTGTATGTATTGTATGGTATTGTGCGGCATTGTGTTGTATGGATTGTATGGTATTGTTTTTGTTGTATGGTATTGTGTTGTATGGTATTGTTTGTGTTGTATGGTATTGTTTGTGTTGTATGGTCTTGTTTGTGTTGTATGGTATTGTTTGTGTTGATTTGTATAGCATTTCATTGTGTATTGTATAGTATGGGATTGTATAGTGTTGCATTGTACTGTACTGAACTGTATTGCATAATATTGTAAGTTAATTGCAATCAGAAAGTCTCCTCTCTGAAAATCCTTACCGGGAAGAGAGGGGACTATAAACTGATAAAATAAAATAATAAATAATATTGTAAGTAAAACTTAAAGATGCATACAATTTCAAAGGACTGGCTATAAAGGGAGATGTGTGTATGTTACGCATTGAGGGGCCGGGTAGCTCAGTTGGTAAGAGCGTCTTGCTAGTAACCGAAAGGTCGCTGGTTCGAATCCCGGATTGGTCAACGTGTGATCATATTATTTTCCCCTTTACCAACAACTGGCCCGCTGGTGTCAGTATAAATCGGTCCAGTAGTCACCTATATGCGAAAGTGTCGTGTGACTATAATCTACATACAAACGTTACGCATGTTAGTGTATTTCTTTCTTTTCACTTTTCTCCCCAAGTGCTGTGAGCTGCTGCCCGCATTATGATGTGCGCATTACAAGTCTACATTATCATCATCACCAGTGGATAACAGCTGAGTGGTATGTGAAGACTATCCAAACCCCAATGTAATATAACTGCCAAACTTGGATATTACACACACACACAACCGTGTAGAAACACCGTTGTGATGACTTTCATGAAACGCTACATACGTTACTTTGACATTTTTACAAATTTGTCAATTTTTTTAAGCTAACCCTAACTCTAACCCAAACCCTAATCCTAACACAGCCCTAACTCTAATGGAACACTGTTTTGACATCAAAATAACGGAGCGTCAAAAGAAAGTACGTAGAGTTCAAGTGTATGTCAGAATAACGGCGTTTCTACCTAGCCACACACACACACACACACACACACAAGCAACTTACGCACGAAGCTTTTCCATGACTTTCTTTTCCTGATCTTCTGCCATCACAGGCCTGTACACATTAAATGAAAAGAGCATGTAGACCAATATCATCCTATATAATAAAACTGTATTTATAACAAACACACAGATTTTTTTCCAAGCAAACCATTAACCTTTAGGCTGCGCTGTCTACGTACGTAGTACGAGGTGTTTAACGCTAGAGTAATGCGATGTCTACGTACGTTGTACGAGATAGTATAAGGGAGGTAAAAGCGTTTATTAAAATAAATCCTTGGTCATGATAATGAAACAAAAATTGTTTCCCTTCAACTGTAATGTTTTGGAAAGAAAAATCTTTTGGTTTAGAGGTAATTTTCAAACAAAAAGCACGTGTCGAAGCACTTGTTGCTGGCAAAATTTTCCGCCTCGTTCATCGCCATCATGGCACTCAGAACATACACGGCAGAAGAGGTGGTGCAAATGTTTCAAAAAGAAAACCTTGATGATGATAGTGGGGATAAAGATTTTGATGCGGGTGATGATGTTTATTTGACGGAGGCTGGAGGGTGTGATTACGATTCAAACAAAGAAGAAGATCGCCGCCTACAATCTTTAGCAGACGATGGTAGGTGAAAAAAACCTTGTTATTTTCACTAGATCTATAATAATATTATTTGCCTTTTACACAGACTATTTCTGTATTTGGCTCTGTCTACAAAGTTGGTTCACTTTTTGTGACATGAGTGCCCAAAAATAAAAGTTGTCAAATACATACATTTTGTGGTTTATTTGAAAGATATGTATGTGTGTGATCATGCCATGCAGGTTAGAAGATAAGTTTTGACCTTATATGCATGTAGTCAGACCTTTAGTGTACACACTCAACGAAATGTCCAATGTAACACGGAAACCAAATAGTACTTAAAAACCAACAATATATATATATAAAGTTGGCAAAGAATCTTTATTTATAAAGAGATTTGCTATCAAATAGATATAAGATTAAAAAGAAATGTTTACATTAGTAAAGAAGTTTATCTATTGATACATTATCAAGTCAATCAATTTTCTACAAATTTTAATCGTTAAAAGTTCTTTTATACTTAAAATGAAACAACCTGAAACAGCTACTGCACATACAAATTGTGTATAATATTATAACATAATCACAAAATAAAAGTGAGATCTTACAGGTCTCTATTAAAAAAAATCTGGTTCTTATTGTAAAAAAATTTTGTCCAATGTAACACGGAAACCAAATTAAGCTTGACGATAAATTATATTCGGCTAAATAATATTTATCAAACTTAGCGTATCCAAATCAAGTCAAATAATAAATTTAAATAAGTTTACTTGTCACTGCTGTTTCAAAGAGCATTTTTATTTATTCATTAACAAATTTTGAACGGATCTCATCATCCATCGGAACAAGAACGCCAAAAAAAATAATGGTTTCTTGGCTTCTAATTACGTTAGACTAGCCGGAGATCTATTTTCATTAAAATAGGCACCACAGTCGAATTAAACTTATCCTAACAACTAAATAAACATAAAATATTATATAAACATGAAGAATCTTACTGTAAAGAGTCAGTTTTCTTGGTGACACTGCGTGCGTTGTCCAATGTAACAACTACGTGATACTCGGAAACCACACACATTGAAAAAGATTCTCCGCGTAAAATGAAACCACGCGAGAAGGGACGAGTGTATATATCAATCCGATAATGAGGCCTACTTTACGTCATTAAAATAGTCCTACTAGGTATGCTTTGAAATAAGCAAAATAAATTTGTGTGTTGTCCAGCGTCACACGAAAATCCGGAAACGATGTCAACCGATGCTTTTCAGACCATCAAAGCATTTACATAACGACTAAATTGTTATTTGTAAACATTGGAATTCATTCATAACATCCCAACAAGAAAGACAACTCTAAAAAAAACATGTATTCTTGCGCTTAAGACGAAGATCAATTTTTGAAAACATTCTGCCTGTTTCGGAAACCATGCATTACGCTGGACAACCAAATTTACTCCGGCTATAATACACAAAATACGAAACAAATTGGTTTTGTAAGTACTGTGCATGTTTAAACTATTACTAATGAGTTAGATTATAATAATTTTACGTGTTCTATGACATCTTTATTTATGTAAACACTTAGAAGAAAACCCGGTCATTCTCATGTCACAAAATTAGGTCAAATTTTAGGCCACTTTCAGACATTTACAAAGCAAATACAAAGGTTCTATAGATATTTTCGTCTTGAAATTATTAATACTATCTCTCCGATCATTTTTAAATAAGATAATAGCAAAAGGAAAGGCAAATAAGCAGCTTGTTGTGATAAATATTATCTAGAAAAGCAGCACCCCTCGCGGGGCTCAGCTTTGTAGACAGACCCATTTATCAGGCTTTGATTACAGTCCAATTTGGTTCACGTAACTTTTTGTAATAAATCTTATTTCTATTTTGCAATTCTTTGCGTATGATGGGTGTGCAGTTGAGTGAGAGTGAATGTTTGCTCTTGCCTCTAACTTTCCATCCCATAATTGTACTAACCAACAATCTTACACGTTTTTTGTGTCTGCTCTTTGGAATCTTTATTCAATTTCCTTTCATTTGATATATACCTTTATATATTTAGGTGTAATAGTTTAGCAACAATGGCATATATAATAAGGCATGTGTGTTTTTAATCGTAAGTCAAAATTTTCTTTAGCACAGAGCAGGAAAAACATGTCAGCAGGCTAAGGGTTAACAAAATTTCAATCTATATCAAGCATGACCGCATTGTTAAAATCCTCCCACACATAAGACAAAACCATGCATATTTGCTCGTCCACTAACATAATTATACTTCTCAATTAGTTTATTTTTTCAAATATTCTTACAATTTGAGTGTTTTGTAAAACATGATCTCATACATACTCACACATTTGTATATAGTAAAGAAAACATTTGTACATCTAGCAATATTTCTTAACATAATAATAATAATAATAATAATAATAATAATAATAATAATAACAATAAAAATAATAATAATAATAATAATAACAATAATAATAATAATGATAATAATAATAATAATAATGATAATGATAATAATAATAATAATAATAATAATGATAATAATAATAATAATGATAATAATAATAACAACAACAACAACAACAACAACAACAACAACAACAACAATAATAATAATAATAATAATAATAATAATAATAATAATAATAATAATAATAATAATAATAATGATGATAATCCAAAGGGAAAATGGCTTACCAAGAAATGTTCTCTGCAGCAACAGAATTTGCCTCCTGCTTGTCAGAAGAAGCTTGTGTGGTGCTTTTCTCCCCTTGTTCCGTCTGTGCCTGGCCTTCAGTTGCTGTGGCTGGCTGTGAAATGGTATTCTGATTCAGCCATGGCACATCTAAAGGAGGGGCCAAAGGTGCAGCTTTCACAACAAAGGCTTCAAAGTCATTGAGCTCTGGTTGGCTTTTCTGAATGGACATAACAACCAACACATCCGTACTCCTCTTCGCCAAACATCAAAATCAAAACAATAGATAACTACAGACTTTTCACTCTTTTACTGCATTACTATTAGCTGACTTCTGTGGGCTTGTAGACGGACCGCCATTGTAGACTACCTCAGGAGGGAGGAGAGGGGGAGGGGGGGGGGGCATGTTAAACAGACAAAGCTCACAGGGAACATTACTTGCTTTGATACCATTTGACATGAAAGTGCTGCAGTGAAAAAATTCAGAACAACTCCTACATCCAGTCAAACAGACTGATTATACAAATACAGGAAAATATTCAATACACTTACATTTATTTCCCTCTTGACCCAACTTGGTATTATTACTATTAGACCATCTGTCAGTCAATATACCATTACTAAGTCTATTAAACCATCTGTCAGTCAATGTACCATTACTATTAGACCATCTGTCAGTCAATGTACCATTACTATTAGACCATCTGTCAGTCAATGTACCATTACTATTAGACCATCTGTCAGTCAATATACCATTACTATTAGACCATCTGTCAGTCAATGTACCATTACTATTAGACCATCTGTCAGTCAATGTACCATTACTATATTATATTAGACCATCTGTCAGTCAATGTACCATTACTATTAGACCATCTGTCAGTCAATATACCATTACTATTAGACCATCTGTCAGTCAATGTACCATTACTATTAGACCATCTGTCAGTCAATGTACTATTACTAAGTCTATTAGACCATCTGTCAGTCAATATACCATTACTATTAGACCATCTGTCAGTCAATATACCATTACTATTAGACCATCTGTCAGTCAATGTACCATTACTATTAGACCATCTGTCAGTCAATGTACCATTACTATTAGACCATCTGTCAGTCAATATACCATTACTATTAGACCATCTGTCAGTCAATATACCATTACTATTAGACCATCTGTCAGTCAATATACCATTACTATTAGACCATCTGTCAAGTCAATATACCATTACTATTAGACCATCTGTCAGTCAATATACCATTACTATTAGACCATCTGTCAGTCAATATACCATTACTATTAGACCATCTGTCAGTCAATGTACCATTACTATTAGACCATCTGTCAGTCAATATACCATTACTATTAGACCATCTGTCAGTCAATGTACCATTACTATTAGACCATCTGTCAGTCAATGTACCATTACTATTAGACCATCTGTCAGTCAATATACCATTACTATTAGACCATCTGTCAGTCAATATACCATTACTATTAGACCATCTGTCAGTCAATATACCTTTACTATTAGACCATCTGTCAGTCAATATACCATTACTATTAGACCATCTGTCAGTCAATGTACCATTACTATATTATATTAGACCATCTGTCAGTCAATGTACCATTACTATATTATATTAGACCATCTGTCAGTCAATGTACCATTACTATTAGACCATCTGTCAGTCAATGTACCATTACTATATTATATTAGACCATCTGTCAGTCAATATACCATTACTATTAGACCATCTGTCAGTCAATGTACCATTACTATATTATATTAGACCATCTGTCAGTCAATGTACCATTACTATATTATATTAGACCATCTGTCAGTCAATGTACCATTACTATATTATATTAGACCATCTGTCAGTCAATATACCATTACTATTAGACCATCTGTCAGTCAATATACCATTACTATTAGACCATCTGTCAGTCAATGTACTATTACTATTAGACCATCTGTCAGTCAATGTATCATTACTATTAGACCATCTGTCAGTCAATGTACCATTACTATTAGACCATCTGTCAGTCAATGTACCATTACTATTAGACCATCTGTCAGTCAATGTACCATTACTATTAGACCATCTGTCAGTCAATATACCATTACTATTAGACCATCTGTCAGTCAATGTACCATTACTATTAGACCATCTGTCAGTCAATATACCATTACTATTAGACCATCTGTCAGTCAATGTACCATTACTATTAGACCATCTGTCAGTCAATGTACCATTACTATTAGACCATCTGTCAGTCAATGTACCATTACTATTAGACCATCTGTCAGTCAATGTACCATTACTATTAGACCATCTGTCAGTCAATATACCATTACTATTAGACCATCTGTCAGTCAATGTACCATTACTATTAGACCATCTGTCAGTCAATGTACCATTACTATATTATATTAGACCATCTGTCAGTCAATGTACCATTACTATTAGACCATCTGTCAGTCAATGTACTATTACTATATTATATTAGACCATCTGTCAGTCAATGTACCATTACTATTAGACCATCTGTCAGTCAATGTACCATTACTATTAGACCATCTGTCAGTCAATATACCATTACTATTAGACCATCTGTCAGTCAATGTATCATTACTATTAGACCATCTGTCAGTCAATGTACCATTACTATTAGACCATCTGTCAGTCAATATACCATTACTATTAGACCATCTGTCAGTCAATATATCATTACTATTAGACCATCTGTCAGTCAATGTACCATTACTATATTATATTAGACCATCTGTCAGTCAATGTACCATTACTATTAGACCATCTGTCAGTCAATGTACCATTACTATTAGACCATCTGTCAGTCAGTATACCATTACTATTAGACCATCTGTCAGTCAATGTACCATTACTATTAGACCATCTGTCAGTCAATGTACCATTACTATTAGACCATCTGTCAGTCAATGTACCATTACTATTAGACCATCTGTCAGTCAATGTACCATTACTATTAGACCATCTGTCAGTCAATGTACCATTACTATATTATATTAGACCATCTGTCAGTCAATGTACTATTACTATTAGACCATATGTCAGTCAATGTACCATTACTATTAGACCATCTGTCAGTCAATATACCATTACTATTAGACCATCTGTCAGTCAATATATCATTACTATTAGACCATCTGTCAGTCAATGTACCATTACTATATTATATTAGACCATCTGTCAGTCAATGTACCATTACTATTAGACCATCTGTCAGTCAATGTACCATTACTATTAGACCATCTGTCAGTCAATATACCATTACTATTAGACCATCTGTCAGTCAATGTACCATTACTATTAGACCATCTGTCAGTCAATGTACCATTACTATTAGACCATCTGTCAGTCAATGTACCATTACTATTAGACCATCTGTCAGTCAATGTACCATTACTATTAGACCATCTGTCAGTCAATGTACCATTACTATATTATATTAGACCATCTGTCAGTCAATGTACTATTACTATTAGACCATATGTCAGTCAATGTACCATTACTATATTATATTAGACCATCTGTCAGTCAATGTACTATTACTATTAGACCATATGTCAGTCAATGTACTATTACTATTAGACCATCTGTCAGTCAATGTAATGTTATTTTCTCTCTTGTCCCATCTCTTGCACATGCCAATGACCAGCGATGAAACAACAACCTCTGAGAAATTGTTATTCGTTGGCAACTTGTTTCTCACTCACCTAATTTAAATATAGCAAATAAAACCAATGAGTAGACCTTACCTTGAAGCCCACTGCCATCAGGCTGCTGAGACCAAATGCTTCACAAACTTTGGGCATGAGGTCTTGGACACAGAGAGCGGGACATCCTCGACTGGCAGCCAATGGCAGCAGACTTCGCAGCAAGATTGGGGGCTGTCCAGCCCACAGCAGCAACAATGCCAGTTCATTTCGTTCCAGACACTTGGTAGCTTGCTTGTATCCCAACGCTAATTGCTGTCTGCACAGGGAAAAAACAACAACGCAGAAATATGATTAATGGATTGTTGTAACACGATTATATTGTACAAGCTCAAAGTGCTTCTAAAGGCATTGGTGACTCAGGTCCAGCATGTACGTACAACACAGTTTGCTGGAATCAGGATTCAAACCCGCATGGTCCAAGACACATGAATACAAGACTTACTCTCTAAACCACTGAACCATCCATGCATAATTGTAGCAGGAAGTTTCTTCAACACTGATGTTGGGTGCCTATGTCAAAGAAGAAGAAGAAGAAGAAGAAGAAGAAGAAGAAGAAGAAGAAGAAGAAGAATACATGATTATTATTAATGAGACTGAATGTTACTGAGCAACCAAAGCAATGTAAACATACAGCCCTGTACCTAATAAATCCGTAAATATAGCAAACAGAAACGGTGAAGAAACAGAAACTCCGATGGTATGGCCATGTCACCAAAGAATAAAGCCTTGCAAAAACCATCCAGCAAGGCACGGTGCAAGGAAGCAGAAGAAGAGGGAGACAGAAAAAGAGGTGGGAGGACAACATTCCAGAATGGACTGGCTTGACACTGAGCGAAGCCATTAGGGTTGCTGAGGACAGAGAAAGATGGAGTACGCTGGTTACACGGATCATCTGCGGTGCCCCAACGACTTTCGAATTATGTGATAGGATAGGACCACAAGTATATCAACTAACAAGTTAGCATCTCGTATTGCCCCTAGTCGACGTGCGGTGGTCCCGTTTAGCTACAAGCTGAGACGGGGAAATCCCAAACCTAAAAATAGAATAGAGAATTCTGGGAAATCTGTTCTCGTGAAGATGTGCTCGCTGAAATGAAACGAAGGTTGAGAGAGGAACTGCATATTTCTGGTAGTGAACAAAGGCAGAAACTTGTCAGCAGTATTATCAGCGATGGAGTTATAATGGACGAAGTGCTCCATACCTATGAAGTTGCCTTTGCTCGAGCAAAGAAACTAAAGAAGGATTTAGCCGACGTTATTTCAGAAAAGGATTTCTCTACCCATAATTCCCCTGGGTTTTGAAGTTTCTAAAAAGTTATTTCAGGCCGATGACGCTCTATGGAGCACAAAGCATGTAAAGGGAAGCAATCGGTTGTATGCGCACGTCGATAGAGACATAGAAGAGAGATGCTAACTTGTTAGTTGATATACTTGTGATAGGACCTAATATTACAGAAACTACACAAACTTGTTCGCTGGCATTAGTGTTTTTGTTATCACTAAATCATGTGTTATGTTTACCATTGCTTACATTAATGTTATTGCTATCAATAAATGATGTATTATATTTACCATTGCTGACATTAATGTTATTGTTATCACTAAGTTAGGTGTTATATTTACCATTGCTGGCATTAATGTTATTGTTATCACTAAGTTAGGTGTTATATTTACCATTGCTGACATTAATGTTATTGTTATCACTAAGTTAGGTGTTACATTTACCATTGCTGACATTAATGTTATTGTTATCACTAAGTTAGGTATTATATTTACCATTGCTGACATTAATGTTATTGTTATCACTAAGTTAGGTGTTATATTTACCATTGCTGACCTTAGTGTTATTGCTATCACTAAGTTTGGCGTTAAATATTTACCATTGCTGACATTAATGTTATTGTTATCACTAAGTTAGGTGTTATATTTACCATTGCTGACATTAATGTTATTGTTATCACTAAATTAGGTGTTATATTTACCATTGCTGGCATTAATGTTATTGTTATCACTAAGTTAGGTGTTATATTTACCATTGCTGGCATTAATGTTATTGTTATCACTAAGTTAGGTGTTATATTTACCATTGCTGACATTAATGTTATTGTTATCACTAAGTTAGGTGTTATATTTACCATTGCTGACATTAATGTTATTGTTATCACTAAGTTAGGTGTTATATTTACCATTGCTGACATTAATGTTATTGTTATCACTAAGTTAGGTGTAATATTTACCATTGCAGGCATTAATGTTATTGTTATCACCAAGCAACAAATTGGCACACTGGGCGACTTGATTGACAATGACATCCTGTTTTCAACCCCTGCTTTGAGCAGCTCTTTGAGCTTGAAAAATGCTCTTTAACAACAAGTCAATAAATCCATCATCATCATCATCATCATCATCATCATCATCATCATCATCATCATCTTCATCATCATCATCATCATCATCATCATCATCATCATCATCATCATCAATATTTACACACAATAACGATTTAAATAAAAATTCTGTCTTTATACCAACCTCAGTTTTCTTCTCATCAAATCATGGTCATCATCCTCGCCTTTCTGGTTGTTGTTGACGCCTCCACGCTTTGTGTCTGGCGTCAGTCTAGGGAACGACTTCAACAGCCTGGAGATGTTTACAATAATTAGTTACTAAATTAAGTCATGTCAAGCAGTCAACACATGTGCAGAATAGGAACTTTATTTATCGATGTCATGCACACAAACATACACAACATATTTTGTAATGTTTTTGTTGTGTTGGGGAGAAAAAGTCAAGGCAATACATCTGTATTAACTGGAATTAATTCTTTAATCAGCCAGTTTAGATGCCTAAACATCTCTACGAATAAAAGTATAATTCACTGCTCAAGTTGCCTCAACCCAAGAAGGACAAGACAAAATTGAAGAACAAGTGTTTTTCAGCCACAATACAAATACACATACGTGACATTAAGATATGTAGACAAAATATACATACTGGATAAGAGTTTCCAAAATATCCCTCTCCACATCTTGATCTACTCTGGGCCTAAAGAAATAAACACAAGGTCAACACTTTAAAAAAATAGTGTTTTTCAAAATACTATTGTGCTTTTCATGATAATATTGATGAACTTTTAATTATATAAATATTAGATCGTGATGCACGAATTTTTTGTGCTAAATTTCAACGCTTTTAAACAAGTGGCAAAGTGCAGGTCATGGATACCAATAACTTGAATTTAAGTATAAATAAGGCTTTTAGACAAGTGGCAAAGTGCATGGGTACCAATAACTTGAATTTAAGTATAAATATTAAAATAAGGCTTTTAGACAAGTTGCAAAGTGCAGGTCCTGGATACCAATAACTTCAATAAGTAAATAAGGCTCAAAACATAATTTCCAGATAAAATTGAATCATTGATTGTGGACCATCTGTAAATAGTTTAAAAAACCACATAGACACTGATTCAAAATTTCAAAATTTATTCTATCAATATGACTAGAAAAGATTTGAAATTATGCATGCAAATCATATTGCTAACTATATATATCATAAACAATGAGGGGACGTCTTTATAAGCCGCGAGGCTTTAGGCAGCGATGCCTGTCCTACACTACTACTACTACTACTACTACTACTAGGAAAAGTGAAAGTGGACAATATCAGTATCACTGAGTCTACCCACCACTCAATCTGCACCGGAGGAAGTAAAATATTTTTCTTTGATATCTTTTGGCTGCCATTTTTCTCTTGCTTCTTTTGATTATTCTGCTTCTTCTTATCTGCAGGAAGAGACATTTTTTTGCTACGACAACAAAACACGTGTAGTCAATCTGTACGTGAAGGGAAACCACTCCAACACTGTGTAAATCTTCATTAAATACCGTTTGATACTAATTTGTTTTCGAATAAGCATACTTCTTTTAAATTACGAATATGTAAAGTGTGAATGCGCATTAGTTACATGTACCTTCTTACATTTATATGCTACAAATGTAATAACTACAATATCAATTTTATTTTCTTGCTAATTTTTCTCATCAAGGATACTTCAAAAGTACCACCATTTGAAGATAAATACATTTCGCGCCAAAACATTTCAGCATTAACAAGCAAAGCACACTACCGTTATAAGTTTTATGTTCCAAAGATGCCGCGATCCAGTTCTCGACAGAATAGCGCAGCGAAGCAAGTTGTACCTGATCCACCACAGTCACAATGGATCATGATCACAGAAGGTAGGAGACGCTTGTCACCATTGCTATTTTGGCCTTTTTCGTTGGCAGAGATCAAGTCGCTGTCTCTCTCCAATTACTCTCTCTCTCTCTCTCTCTCTCTCTCCCACCTCTTTCTCCCCACCTCCTCCTCTTGAAGTTGAAGCCTCTAGTCTATAATTGTGATTTTGTGTAGGTTGGGGTGCTTTGATGGACGTACGCACACAGTCACAGTCGTCAACAATGGTTTTAGGGTAGGACGGAAAGAAGACAGTAAAATTAAACATGTATACATGTAACTAGTAAGTAGTATAATGCCCATTTTTGGGTAGGAAGACAGTAAAATTAAACATGTAACTAGTATAATGCCCATTTTTGGGTAGGAAGGAACATATTCATACACTAAGGCTCCACAAAATAAGATTTCTGTTTACGGTAACATAGAAGAAAAAAAATGTCGATAAGTTAGGGATAAGGTTGGCATCTTTAGAATTAGAAAAAGAAAAAAAAAGAAGAAGAAAACTTTTTCACCCTGAATGTGATTTTTTTAGAAGGGGGATTTACAAAAAATTTTCCAGACGATTCTCCAAAAAGTTTAGCTTGGTTTGGGCCAAAAAATGACGGTCGGTCAGGATACAGACTTTGAGGAGAAAGGGGGGGAAGGAGGTGGGAGAGGGGGGTGCTAATACACTAAACTGTATACATTTATTATGATTCACTATAGGTCTAGAGTATAACTAGATTTGATTTCACTTTGTGTGCAATATATCATAAATATGGTATGGTCATTATAACAATCTACTTTTGTTTTTTTCAATGGACGTGATTTGAGAGTGGAATAAATTGTAATCTCCTGCAGCATGCTTACTGAAGTTCATTTTGCAGAAAAGCTGTTGGATGGCGATGGTAACCAGGATAACTCCATCAACTTCTGCAAGCTTCGTCACCCCAAATCAGGTCAGTGCAAACTTCTGCAAGCTTCCTCACCCCAAATCAGGTCAGTGCAAACTTCTGCAAGCTTCCTCACCCCAAATCAGGTCAGGTGCAAACTTCTGCAAACTTCCTCACCCCAAATCAGGTCAGTTCAAACTTCTGCAAACTTCCTCACCCCAAATCAGGTCAGTGTAAACTTCTGCAAGCTTCCTCACCCCAAATCAGGTCAGTGCAAACTTCTGCAAGTTTCGTCACCCCAAATCAGATCAGTTCAAACTTCTTGCAAGGTTAACGCTAGTATTTTCACATTTTCATCCATTCACAGTAAACAGGGGTTCTGATATTACTGGTCAAATATTAAATGTATTTCCCATTGTAATCAGCAAATGAAATTGTATCCATTGTCTTTGACAGAGCAAGCCACGTTGTATTTGGTGTGCAAGGGAGGGGAGACAATCTCCGAGGTGATGAAATTCACTCCACAATACGGCTCTTGGCTAATTGGAAATTTTGTTCAAAAAGGTAACAGTACTTACTAACACTGTTTTCATTTTATTAAGTGTTTCAAATATAATATCTTTGATTACAACACAAATCCTTGATCTTTTCTGATTCAAATATTCTTATTTTTAAAAGTCTACAGTCCAAAGTAAGAGCAAACAGTCCAAAGTAAGGCTTCTGCTCTCCATTTGTCATCTCCATCTTCCTATATACTTGCGAAACATGGACCCTCACAGCAGACCTACAACGAAGAATACAAAGCATGGAGATGAGGTGCAACAGAAGACTTCTGAGCATTTCCCATACCCAGCACATCACCAGTGACGAAGTCTGACAGACCATCACACAAGCCATTGGACAACACGATGACATGCTCACAGTGATGAAGAAACGGAAACTTCGATGGTATGGCCACGTTACCAGAGCATTATGCCTTGCAAAGACCATCCTGCAAGGCATGATGCAAGGAGGCAGAAAAAGAGGGAGACTGAAAAAGAGGTGGGAGGACAACATTCCAGAATGGACTGGCTTGACACTGAGCGAAGCCATGAGAGTTGCTGAGGACAGAGAAAGATGGAGTATGCTGGTTAAATGATCACTTGTGTTGCCCAAACGACTTTTGAGTTACGGGATAGGATAGGATAGGATAATTGAAAAGGAATAAAATTTGTAATGCATAATGGAATGCTATATTATAATGTATAAACTGTGTATGTATAAACTTTCACGTCTTTTTAATATTTATTCTTTTCTCATGAACTTCTGTGTGTGTGTCTATGGAAGCATGTGAGAGCTTAGAGCAGACTCTCTTTTTGAATTTGTGCTTTAGAAAATAAATTATTATTAATATGAAAAAGGTTGGGGTACAAGGATTTTTGTTTTTCTTGTTTTAAGTTGCAAAGTCTTCAGTCAAGAAGCATTTGCATTTTTGTTCCCAGGTATATAGTGTGTTCCTTTTAATGTAAGGAATATTATTAAGCATTTGAACAAATTTGTGTATGTTTTCTAATTTATGCAACATTTTGTGATCAGATGGCAGTATTATTTTGACAACCCCTGTGGATCCAGTGTTTCTGGTTTTACCTTACCTTATCAATGCTGGAAAGGTACTTTGTTCACAGTTACCTTATAAAAAAGAAAAGTAAATTCATGTTTAAATGTATTTATTTTATGTTCATTAGTTGTGTGTTAGTTTGATTTTTTTAAGAAAACACTTTCTTTTTTAAATAACCTCATTATTTAATATTTATTTATTGTAGATAATTTATTATTCAATTCCATGGAATGGTAATCTTGTTCATAGAGTAATAGCAAGGATTTGGCTGGCTTATCGTTTGCTTTCAAATTGTTGATATTATTTATCGTTATTACTTGTGCTGCCTAATAAGCCACTTAGACTGGGCAGTTTGTACATTTGGTCATGACCTAATCTTTTACAATTATGACATACCTCTACATCCGGGGGAAAAAATGCTTTTGGGACAGAAAAATCCTGGCCAGTATAGGCAGTGGCCACTTTTATTATTATTATTATTCTAAAAATGTATGCACCTAATCTAGACTTAGCTCTAGGAGCTTACATTAATGCAGAACAACTTTAACTATTTAGCAGTAAACTTATAGATATAAAAACTAACGACTAAACGTACACACACATACTGCAAGCGGTGGCCACTATTTTT
The DNA here is from genome assembly GCA_036898135.1 of Oncomelania hupensis. Taxonomy (NCBI): domain Eukaryota; kingdom Metazoa; phylum Mollusca; class Gastropoda; order Littorinimorpha; family Pomatiopsidae; genus Oncomelania; species Oncomelania hupensis. The sequence continues at coordinate 59,990,024 of CM072523.1, read as the reverse complement.
AGTCCAAATAAGACCTTTGGCAGGGAAATGGTTTGCTATGCCAGTATAAGCAGTGACCATTATAACCAGTGGCCGGTATAGATGGTGTGTACTGTACTTTTTTTTCTCTTCCAATTCCAGTCTGGCAAATTCATGACACTGGATCAGATTGTGCATGATGAGGAGTTCCCGGATTGTTCCAAACTGCTGGATTGTGCTGGACTGGATTGCCTTGATCAGGTGTCGGACATGAAAGGTGGGGATGGAAGATCCTCAGTGCTCTATTCTGCATAATATATTCTGTTTATAATGATCATAATAACAGGGTATTGCCTGATGGATATGTCCATAATGATCATAATAACAGGGTATTGCCTGATGGTTATGTCCATAATGATCATAATAACAGGGTATTGCCTGATGGATATGTCCCTAATGATCATAATAACAGAGTGTTGCCTGATGGATATGTCCATAATGATCATAATAACAGGCTGTTGCATGATGGATATGTCCCTAATGATCATAATAACAGAGTGTTGCCTGATGGATATGTCCATAATGATCATAATAACAGGCTGTTGCCTGATGGATTTGTCCCTAATGATCATATTAACAGAGTGTTGCCTGATGGATATGTCCCAATTGATCATAATAACAGGGTATTGCCTGATGGATATGTCCCAAATGATCATAATAACAGTGTTGCCTGATGGATATGTCCCAAACGATCATAATAACAGGGTGTTGCCTGATGGATATGTCCATTATGATTATAATAACATGGTGTTGCCTGATGGATATGTCCATTATGATTATAATAACAGGCTGTTGCATGATGGATATGTCCATAATGATCATAATAACAGAGTGTTGCATGATGGATATGTCCATAATGATCATAATAACAGAGTGGTACATGATGGATATGTCCATAATGATCATAATAACAGAGTGTTGCATGATGGATATGTCCATAATGATCATAATAACAGAGTGTTACATGATGGATATGTCCCTAATGATCATAATAACAGAGTATTGCCTGATGGATATGTCCATAATGATCATAATAACAGAGTGTTGCATGATGGATATGTCCATAATGATCATAATAACAGAGTGTTGCATGATGGATATGTCCATAATGATCATAATAACAGAGTGTTGCCTGATGGATATGTCCCTAATGATCATAATAACAGGGTGTTGCATGATGGATATGTCCATAATGATCATAATAACAGAGTGTTGCATGATGGATATGTCCTTAATGATCATAATAACAGAGTGTTGCCTGATGGATATGTCCATAATGATCATAATAACAGGGTGAGTTACCGGCCCAGTCAAATCCAAAGTGTGGCGATCAGAGACCACCATTGAACAATACAAGAAGACAATTTTTTTTATTTGTTAAGTTTAAAATTTCAATTGACTGCATTCAGTATGCAGCAGACTAATCCCTTAGGTCACAGGGACATTCTCAGGACTGATATCAGACACGGGCAACTTGTATTGTTTTATCTACAATAACGGCATTTAAACACATTTCGTTTTGATGTTATTTTCAGGAGCTGCTGACATCAAGGCCTACAGATACAACAGTGATAAAACTCTAGCTTGGCTAAGGCTGAAGGTCAGTCTGGCCCACAAAATTACTATTTACATTTATATTTAGACTTACAAATTTTTTAAAATAATTTTGATTACTTATTTTTATTTGTTGTTGTTGGAGTATTGGGCACCCATGAGGACAAAATATGGGCTGCATTCTCATGGAAATCGTGGCAAACTAGAGAGAAGCACCACCCAGAACATGGGGATTGGGGAGAGAAAAGAAGCTGTAGTGCCTGCAGGGCGTTACAGGTGTTTCTGGTACTCGCCCGTCAAGGACATGAGCGTCAGGATCCTTAAAGTCCGTGCCGTAATATTGATGATTAATAATGACAAGGCTACCAGTGCAGTCCTCCATAGTAGCGCCATCTGGAACTGGTTCAGAACAACAATCGGTGTGCGTCAAGGATGCCTACTCTCTCCAACATTCTTCAACATATTCCTAGGGCGCATCAAGTCAGATGCCCTTGCAGATCACGAGGGCACGGTCGGCATAGGGGGTAGAGCAATCTGTAATATCTTCGTTTTGCGGATGACGGATCAAGATGGCGGAACCACACCTCAACTGAATTCCTGCCTCAGTTGACCATCCATTCAAGACATAAGGATGACAAGGACAAGGCGACAGAGCACCAAGTTTACCGAAGGAAAGTCTCCTGCGGCTAAATTTGTGACCGAGAAGTCGATTAAAATAAGCGAGGGCCCTGAATTCAAGAAAGATGCGGCCACTGATACCGACGGACTCCTGGACAACAACGGTCTAGATGAACATGAGCATGACGAGGTCGTTCAGTTTGAGACGAGATCTTTAATTAAACAACTCTGCGACCGCTTGACATCTCTTGAAATCATCGTGCGTGAGCAGTGCGTCGTGATCATTGATCTGAAAAAGGCTGTGATTACGCAAAGTCGCGATACCCTAGAGGTTAGTGAAAACAAGTCGGAAAGAGACCGCTCTTATGCAGATGCCGTTAGAGCTTCGCCGTTAGCCTCTACTGATCTTACCTCATCTGGATCGAAGCCTGACCAGTTCCCGTGCCCTCCAAAACGGTCAAGCGGCAAAACATCCGCAGGTGGGCTTGGAAATGGGGAAAGAAATAATAGGTCTGGAAGGGATGACGTCACAGCTTTCTCGACGACAAATGACGTATCATGTGACGCAAAGTTGCCTGGAGGAATGCGGAAGCAAGCTCAGCACTGTGTCAGAAGACAAAACTACCTCTCAAATCGTCCCATTGTTGTAGTCCTGCACGACTCAGTACTGAACGGGGTGCAAGCCAGGAGACTGGGACTTTCATATGGTGTTCATATTACCAAGAAAAGAGCGTCTACCATTGCTGAAATTGAAAGTGCTCTCAAATCTGCTGAAGCTTCTCTGACAGATCCCGTCAGTGCCATTGTTCTACACTGTGGCATCAACAACGTTAAGACCCAAGACCCGAAGATAGCCAGTAAGACCTTTGTGGATGCAGTTCGAAAGATCAAGGCTGATCATCCAAAGGTGAAAGTGGTTGTGAGCAGAGTGTCACCTGTGCAAGACTCCAACCTTCAAGCCAAGCGAGATTTGTTTAACGCTCTTGTTTTTGCTGATCTGGTGGATGAAGAAAACGTAACTTTTGTCGCCCATGAAAACGTCCAGCAGTCAAGAGCCTTTTACGACCATATCCACCTCAATGCCACCGGGTCGTCAGTGGTAGCGGGCAACTTGGGACGGCACCTCCATCAATTGTTCTGGAAGAAGCCGAGACGGTTTGTTCGCCCTCGCCAAATCCAACCACAGGGTTATTATAATTGGAGGGGACAGTGGCGAGAGGACAGAGACAATGGGAGAGTTTGGTAGTCATTATGTCTTGTATGGGGCAACAGTGTCATCTTGTCTTTATATTTCATCAGTTTGACCCTTTCACACCTGACTCTTAAGTCTTATTGTTGAAATTGGACATTTATTCATAAGCCTTATAAGAATTTGTTATTGTTGTTGTTGATTACAAAGGTTTTTCTATACTGACTGACAACATGAAAGAAAGGACACACAATGTTAAAATTCTACAATGGAATTGTCGCTCAATTTCTACCAACTTACTACAGTTTGAGCATCATGTTTTACAAGAATCATATTGCGTTTTAGCTTTACAATCTTTACACGTTTCACCAAAGAGTCTTCCAAAAATTGATAACTTTTATTATCCCCCACTTTATAGTTATAAGAAGAACACGGGGATGGTTCAATCTGCATTATACATTAGATCTGATTTACAGTATTCTAGATTGGATTCTATGCCTGTACCTAAAGATACTAATGATGTGTTTGCTACAGGAGCAATGATAAAAATCAACCATAACTTTATATTAAATATACTTTCTGTATATTATCCTAATGGTCCAAAAGATGACAACACTGACTGGATCAAACATCTAGATGTATTTAATAACAAATGGTTGATTGTAGGCGACTTTAATGCACATGCTCCTTTTTGGGAATCTGGATGTACAACCATAACTTGTAATCGTTTTCTAGAAAACATCGTCGATTCTAAATTATATCTTTTAAATGATGGTTCATATACCAGAATTCCTGATGTGTCAACTCACAAAGCTACTGCGATAGATTTATCCTTAATATCTCCTGATCTTGCTGTTAATTGCATTTGGTCTACAACTAATGATACTTTGGGTAGTGATCATATCCCCATTCATATAGAATTAAATGAGGATATAATTGATGAAGATGTGAACACTGAAGATAACATTCCAAAGTTTCAATACCATCATGCAAATTGGACAGATTTTAAAACATTTTTCTCATCCCAAAACATCGACTCCATTATTCATGAAGATATTAACACTTTTTATTTAAATTTTACAAATATTATTATTCAGGCTGCTGAATATTCAATACCTAAATGCAAATTTTATAAAAACCGTAAATACAATGCATGGTGGAACAAAGATTGTGCTCTAGCTGTACACACTAAAAAGGATCATTTTAAAAAATGGTTAAAGAACAAAACACCAGAAAATCACAATGAAATGAAACGTACAAAGATACAATGCAACAGAATTATTGCGCAAGCAAAACTTAAATATTGGACAGAATTTTGTAAAACTGAAGTTTCAGAATCAAAAGATACATACAAGGTCTGGAAAAAGGTAAAGCAAATAAAAAATGGTTACCATCTTCAAAACTATCCTGTAAAAGTTGAAAATAATCCTTTTCCCAGTTCTTTAGTTAAAGCTGAATCATTTCTTAAAAATTTTGCAGAAAATAGTCTGTCTTCAAGTCTTGATGAATCTCAGAATCGTTTTAGGTTAAAAGAAGAACAAAAAGAAGATTATGAAGATCCACACCCTATTGAATGTCATTATATGAATTCTCCAATTACATACGATGAATTTTTAGAAGCCCTAAATTCCTTTAATTCCAATAAATCTGCTGTTGGTATTGATGCCATTTCTTATCAAATGTTGATCCATTTGCCTGATATTTGGAAACAGTTACTTCACTCATTTTACCAAACTTGTTGGTTAAATGGAGCTCTTCCTGATATCTGGAAGAAGTCAGTTGTAATTCCAGTTCTAAAACAAGGCAAAACAAGATCATCATTAGATAGCTACCGACCAATAGCATTAACATCTCAAGCTGGAAAATTAATGGAAAAGATTATTCTTAATAGAATGCATCATTATTGTGAGAAAAATTCTATTTTCCCTTTAAATCAAGCAGGTTTTAGAAAAGGAAGATGTACTACCGATCATTTAGTTAAACTAACATCACATATAAAAAAGCAGTTTTCTCGTAGAAAGTCTATGTTAGCAACATTTTTTGATGTACGTAAAGCGTATGATAGTGTTTGGCATGCACGTTTACTTTACAAATTGAAGAATATAGGAATATCCGGAATAATGTATCAATACTTTAAGAATTTTTTATCTCAAAGATACATTTGTACCCGCGTTGGTAAAACATTTTCCTCCTTTCAGCAGATTGACATGGGTATTCCTCAAGGATCAATAATTGCCCCAATTTTATTTTCTATTCTTATTTACGATCTTCCAAAAGACATGTCTAAACACACTAATGTTGTGCAATATGCAGATGATGTTGCTATTTGGATTAATACTAATTTAAGAAAAAATACATGCAAAAGAGTTGTAAGCTATGTACAAAAGATATATCAGATAGAACTTAATAAATTGAATGTATTTATGATAGAAAATGGTCTTCAGTTATCTGTGGAAAAAACCTGCCTGGTGTTGTTTAATAATGGTGTAAATTCAAAGTGTTTGCCTAAGTTAGAACTAAATGGTAAAATTCTACATTATAAGCAAAATGTAAAATTCCTGGGTGTATATCTTACTCCAAAATTATCTTGGAATTTTCATATTAAATACTTAATATCAAAAGCTAGTAAAAGGTTAAATTTTTTAAAACTACTTTGTGCACAGCCATGGAGTCAAGACACAAATACATTACTTCATTTGGCAATATCTCTAGTGAGGTCAGTGCTTAGTTATGGACAAGAAGTATATTTTTCAGCTTCAAATTCATTGCTAAATAAGTTGCAAAGTATTGACAGTAAAGCAATTAAAATAGCACTAGGTGTTCCAGTGCATTCAAGTACACTTAAGTCATATAAAGAAGCTTGCCTGTTATCTTTTCCTGAACAACAAAAATTATCAGTTGCAAAATATGTAGTCAGAGGTTTGTCAGTTCCAAATTCTGTTTCAGAAGAAATATTAATTGATTCTAATATAGATTTTCCAAAAAGAGCTAGGAATTTGACGTATCTCCAATCAATACGAAATTATACAAATGATATTTTAACAACTTGTAATATTGATATTTCGTCTATTCCTATATTACCAAGTATTCCTCAAATTCTGCAGTGGGAACATACAAATGCACAATTTGATATTGATTACTCTCTAACAAAGAAAAATGAAAATGTTAATCTAGTTGTTACTGAAGCTAGGGAGCATATCGAAAGGCAATATACTAACCATTTAAAAATTTATACTGATGGGTCAGTGTTAGAAACATCAGATGCTGGAGCTGGAATTGCGATCCCTGACTTAAAAATTCAAAAATCATATTATGTTGGTAAGAATGTATCAGTATTTACAGCAGAATTGTATGCTATCCTTATGGCTTTAAACATAATTTGTAACTTCCCAATTGCTTTCTTTAATATCCTTATATGTGTTGATTCAAAATCAGCATTATATTCTTTGCAACATTGGTCATGTAAAACGAGAACAGATATTTTATTTGAAATCAAGTTTATAATTCATTATTTGGTATCTAAAGGAATCAGCTTTTGCTGGATTCCATCTCATTCGGGTATTTATTGGAATGACGTAGTTGATAAATTGGCGAAACAAGGAGCAATGAAAGCAAATAATTCTATTGCATGTAATAACATATCACCTTCAGTATATGAATTATTATCCTTACTGGACAAGCGTATGCATTCTGATTTACCTCAGAGTAGAAACGTCGAAAATTATGCTTGTCCAAGACATTTGTGTAGGCTAATTAATAAACTAAGAGTAAATTCATGGAACACAAAGTTTTCAAAAAATATCTTGTGTACTTGTTTATTCCCAATATCTGTTAAACATATTTTATATGAATGTCCTATTTTGACACCACTTTATGAAGAAAAGAACATCATTGTGGGTATTCAAGAAGACATTGACATTTTATTGCATAGTCCTGCAATAATGGAGATAGTTCGTATAATATACGTGTCCGCAGTTGGAAAATGTTTGTAGTATTATTAGTAATAAGCTTAATGTTATTATTTATGGTTGCATTTCAGTTTTAATTGTATGTCTGTATGTCCATGCGTGAGAATGAAGTGGTCTAAAATCACAACGTGAAGAGACTTTAAAATAAAATATTGAATTGAATTGAAATTGAATTTTTGCGGATGACATTGATGGGTTGGCTGGAGAGGAACAAGAACTTGAACAGCTGGTACAGAGGCTTGACACCACCTCCAGAGCTTATGGAATGGAAATAAGTGCAGAGAAGACCAAAATGATGACCAACAACACCAATGGCATCAACACTGACATCAAAGTCCAAGAGCAATCTCTCAATACAGTGCAAAGCTTCAAATATTTAGGAGCCATTGTATCAGACAATGGGTCCCGACAGGAAGTCCTCTCCAGGATCGCACAAACAACTGCTGCCCTGACAAGGTTGAAGCCCATTTGGAAAGACAGGACCATCAGTCTACATTCCATAGTAAGACTGCTGCGCTCCCGTGTCATCTCCATCTTCCTATATGCTTGTGAAGCATGGATCCTCACAGCAGATCTACAACGAAGAATACAAAGCATGGAGATGAGGTGCTACAGAAGACTTCTGGACATTTCCTATACCCAACACATCACCAATGACGAAATGCGACAGACCATCACACAAGCCATTGGACAACACGATGACCTGCTCACAGTGGTGAAGAAACGGAAACTCCGATGGTAGGGCCATGTCACCAGATCATCAGGCCTTGCAAAGACCATTCTGCAAGGCACAGTGCAAGGAGGTAGAAGAAGAGGGAGACTGAAAAAGAGGTGGGAGGACAACATCCGAGAATGGACTGGTTTGACTCTGAGCGAAGCCATCAGGGTTGCTGAGGACAGAGAAAGATGGAGTATGTTGGTTAAACGATCATCTGTGGTGCCCCTACAATTTCCGAGTTACGGGACAGGATAGGATAGGATAGATAGTAATATTGATGAACCCTGAAGAGTACACACTTAGTAACGGTATATTGTTCTAAACATACATCCTTTGTCTGTGTTGCAATCAACAACTTGATGGTGAATGGCCCTGGTGGTGATGATCCTGATGATGGTGATTGTTCTAAACATGCATCCTTTGTTTGGATTGTGATCAACATCTTGATGGTGATGATCCTGATGGTGATGATCTTGATGGTGATGGTCCTGATGGTGATGGTCCTGATGGTGATGATCCTGATGGTGATGATCTTGATGGTGATGGTCCTGATGGTGATGATCTTGATGGTGATCACACTAATGATGGATGTCCAGCAAGCATGGACACAAAGCAAAGGGAATCAAACACTTACCTTTTAAAACACTGCAAATAACTCAGGCATAACTGCAAATCAAAATTGTGGTTGCAATAGAAAGTTATTTGTACTGCTGGCCAGTGTTCTCAAACGTTGATGATTATTCTCCGTTGCAATTTGTTAACATTTCAGACGGACAATGTAGCAGAAGAATTGAAGAAGAGCGAGGTGAGAGTGAGTGAGTCAGGGGCTCACAGTGCCAACTTTGTACGTAGCAAGAAGGACCAAGCAGAGGGGGAAGGTCTGTATCACCTAACTAAGCTTATTCTTCTAATACAGCGCATTGACCCAACAAAATAATACTGTACAAAATTATTTGGGTTTTCTGTAACATTCGTCACTCGTGTGTGGCTGAAATTTGATTTGTTTTCTTAGCGAGAAAAAAAAAAAAGCAGCTACAGAGCAGTGCATCCTGGGGTGACAGAGAATAAGGCAACAAGCCCTTGGTATCCTCATGCTAACCTAACACAGACATGCCTACTGTTATGATATAGCCGTATTTATGACAGAAAATCAATAAAATAAGCCAAATGTTCTGAAAATACAGAATCTATTTGCCCGTTCTGGTCAGCAAATTTTCCCCCCAAAATACAAACGAAAGTCGCTGATTTTGATTTTCAGATGGAGCACAGACAGCCATGTTCCTACCAGGTTGTGGTTCCAACATCTCTGTGGAAGTTAATCTGAGTTAGTGTGCATGCATGTTCTAATTCAGAATGGATGCAGTTGCTCTGAGCGGCTTCTTCGAACTTCCAGAGTAGGCCTACTAATGGTGAAGGTGGCGGCTACCAAACGCAGAAATGGCATGTTTCTGTGGAAGAAGAGGAAAGGACAGAGAAGGAACACCTCCACAGTGATGTACAAGAACAAGTAAAGGAATTCAAAAGTTTAAACATGGACTACACACAAAAGTGGCCACCTCTTGTGGTGGGTAACAAAAGTTTAAACAGGACTACACACAAAAGTGGCCACCTCTTGTGGCGGGTAACAAAAGTTTAAACAGGACTACACACAAAAGTGGCCACCTATTGTGGTGGGTAACAAAAGTTTAAACAGGACTACACACAAAAGTGGCCACCTCTTGTGGTAGATAACAAAAGTTTAAACAGGACTACACACAAAAGTGGCCACCTCTTGTGGTGGGTAACAAAAGTTTAAACAGGACTACACACAAAAGTGGCCACCTATTGTGGTGGGTAACAAAAGTTTAAACAGGACTACACACAAAAGTGGCCACCTCTTGTGGTGGGTAACAACAGTTTAAACAGGACTACACACAAAAGTGGCCACCTATTGTGGTGGGTAACAACAGTTTAAACAGGACTACACACAAAAGTGGCCACCTATTGTGGTGGGTAACCAAACGGAAATTTTTTGTTTTAGCACCACATGTAAACTACTCATTGCCAAACCCAGGCCAAGAGATGTCTTTGGAGGGAGCTGGAAAGAAGAGGATTACAGAGAAGAGTGTGCCTACTATAGGTCCCTTCACAAACAACAGTAACCGAACAATACATTTCCTATCCTATCCTATCCCGTCCCGTAACTCGAAAGTCGTTGGGGCACCACAGATGATTGTTTAACCAGCGTACTCCATCTTTCTCTGTCCTCAGCAACCCTCATGGCTTCGCTCAGTGCCAAGCCAGTCCATTCGCGAATGTTGTCCTCCCACCTCCTTTTGTCTCCCTCTTCTTCTGCCTCCTTGCACCATGCCTTGCTGGATGGTCTTTGCAAGGCCTGATGCTCCAATGACATGACCATACCATCGGAGTTTCCGTTTTTTCACCACTGTGAGCAAGTCATCGTGTTGTCCAATGGCTTGTCATCATACGGTGTGTCTTGGACAAGAAAGACCTGGCAGGGCCCAATCCTATCCAGACTGTTGGCCACAGCCGAAATCTATGAATACAGTATGGCTTGCCTTGGCCCTGAGCAGGTGGTCGTTGAACCTGTAGTAACGTCTGGCTCCTCCGTCCTGGCCGGTGACATCTGTGTAGAAGACTTTCGCCCAGTGATGCCGTGCTGACATTACCCCTGTTATTCGCCTCTTACGACACGCTGGGAAACATTGGGTCTATTCTATTCAGTGCCCAAACCCACAGGGCACCCACATTTCAGCAAGTACATAGTGTAAATACAAGATACTGTTCTTACGTATTAGTGTCCTGAAAAATCATGACCTATTCCGGTCCCAAAAAAATTGTTGTCCATAAAATTCACTTTTTGGAGTAGGCATGTCAGCTAACACTACGCACTGAAACAACCACTTGTTATCCTATCCTCATGCTGACCTAACACTATACACTCATGCTACACACTACACACTGAAACAACCCCTTGTTATCCTCTTGCTGACCTAACACTACACACTCAAACAACCCCTTGTTAACCTATCCTCATGCTGACCTAACACTATACACTCATGCTACAAACTACACACTGAAACAACCCCTTCTTATCCTCTTGCTGACCTAACACTACACACTGAAACAACCCCTTGTTATCCTCATGCTGACCTAACACCCCCTACTACAAACTGAAACAACAACTGTGGTCCTGATTTGGCTACTTGCAGTCCGCTAGACCCTATAAACAATGATCAACTATCTAACAACACCCACCCACGACAGCAGGGATGGCCATTTGGGGTTACTGTGGATTGAACTTGTGTCCTCTAGAACACATGCTCATTCCTCTATCTACTGAGCTATCCTGGGACACTTATAAATAAATTAGTAAATAAATACAAAATAATAAATGTAATCAATAATAAAAATGAATAAATGTTCTGAAAACAGTTGTAAATGACGTCTGTACTTTCTTTTCAGACGCTTACCTGAAGTATGCTCATGGGTTGGTCAGCGATTACCTCCCTTTGGAATTAGGCTCCTGTCTTCGGGATTACCTCGGGTATGTTTGAGATTGTACTGTTTTCTTTGCTAATGCAACAATTAAGTCTGTGGCTTTTATTTCCCATACTGCATATGTATAGCATATAGGTCCAGATAAAACAGCCCTTATTGCAGTTATATGTAAACACTGCATCCAACTGTGAACATACTTTTAGGAAGAAATTTCATGATGATTTTAAATGTCTCTAATGTTCTCATGGTTTTATTTTCAGTTATTTGTTTTGCTGATGTTTTGTTTTGGGCTTGTTGTTTATTTTTAGCATTAAAGAAACCAAGGAGAATATCAAGCCAGAGCAGGCAGCACAGCCACCAAGCAAGGTGAACATTTGTCTTACCGTTGTAATTGTTGTAGGCTTTGTCACTCATGGCCTAGCAAGGTGAACATTTGTCTTACCGTTGTAATTGTTGTAGGCTTTGTCACTCATGGTCCAGCAAGGTGAACATTTGTCTTACCGTTGTAGTTGTTGTAGGCTTTGTCACTCATGGCCCAGCAAGGTGAACATTTGTCTTACCGTTGTAATTGTTGTAGGCTTTGTCACTCATGGCCCAGCAAGGTGAACATTTGTCTTACCGTTGTAATTGTTGTAGGCTTTGTCACTCATGGTCCAGCAAGGTGAACATTTGTCTTACCGTTGTAATTGTTGTAGGCTTTGTCACTCATGGCCCAGCAAGGTGAACATTTGTCTTACCGTTGTAGTTGTTGTAGGCTTTGTCACTCATGGCCCAGCAAGGTGAACATTTGTCTTACCGTTGTAATTGTTGTAGGCTTTGTCACTCATGGCCCAGCAAGGTGAACATTTGTCTTACCGTTGTAATTGTTGTAGGCTTTGTCACTCATGGCCCAGCAAGGTGAACATTTGTCTTACCGTTGTAGTTGTTGTAGGCTTTGTCACTCATGGCCCAGCAAGGTGAACATTTGTCTTACCGTTGTAGTTGTTGTAGGCTTTGTCACTCATGGCCCAGCAAGGTGAACATTTGTCTTACCGTTGTAATTGTTGTAGGCTTTGTCACTCATGGCCCAGCAAGGTGAACATTTGTCTTACCGTTGTAATTGTTGTAGGCTTTGTCACTCATGGCCCAGCAAGGTGAACATTTGTCTTACCGTTGTAATTGTTGTAGGCTTTGTCACTCATGGCCCAGCAAGGTGAACATTTGTCTTACCGTTGTAGTTGTTGTAGGCTTTGTCACTCATGGCCTAGCAAGGTGAGAACATCATTTCAACAGGATCAAAATCAAAATTGTTGCTGTTTGTACAAAGATTTGCTGTGGATCAGCTTCTTGATAATATCACAGGCTATTGATAACATCACAGTCTATTGATAACAGCACAGGCTATTGATAACATCACAGTCTATTGATAACATCACAGTCTATTGATAACATCACAGTCTATTGATAACATCACAGGCTATTGATAACATCACAGTCTATTGATAACATCACAGTCTATTGATAACAGCACAGGCTATTGATAACATCACAGTCTATTGATAACATCACAGTCTATTGATAACATCACAGTCTATTGATAACATCACAGGCTATTGATAACATCACAGGCTATTGATAACATCACAGGCTATTGATAACATCACAGGCTATTGATAACATCACAGTCTATTGATAACATCACAGTCTATTGATAACATCACAGTCTATTGATAACATCACAGTCTATTGATAACATCACAGTCTATTGATAACATCACAGTCTATTGATAACATCACAGTCTATTGATAACATCACAGTCTATTGATAACATCACAGTCTATTGATAACCTCACAGCCTATTGATAACGTCACAGTCTATTGATCTACGGATGGCGCGTAGGGTAGTGGTTTGGACACACACTAGAAATGTTTGATGTTAAACAATGTGTAGAAGGTTTAGTACTTGGATGGGTGACCACGCTTGAAGGGCAACTACCAAATGAAACAAAAAGACAGAAACCAGTGCATGGAACAGCCCAGTACAGTCCACCCAGCTGTGAAAAGGTACCTGGTTCTGTGTAGAACCGGGAAAGGTAAAGCAGAGAGGGAGAGGACATAAGCTGTGAATAGGTACCTGGTTCTGTGTAGAACCGGGAAAGGTAAAGCAGAGAGGGAGAGGACATAAGCTGTGAATAGGTACCTGGTTCTGTGTAGAACTGGGAAAGGTAAAGCAGAGAGGGAGAGGACATAAGCTGTGAATAGGTATAGAACTGGGAAAGGTAAAGCAGAGAGGGAGAGGACATAAGCTGTGAATAGGTACCTGGTTCTGTGTAGAACTGGGAAAGGTAAAGCAGAGAGGGAGAGGACATAAGCTGTGAATAGGTACCTGGTTCTGTGTAGAACTGGGAAAGGTAAAGCAGAGAGGGAGAGGACATAAGCTGTAAATAGGTACCTGGTTCTGTGTAGAACTGGGAAAGGTAAAGACATAAGCTGTGAATAGGTACCTGGTTCTGTGTAGAACTGGGAAAGGTAAAGCAGAGAGGACATAAAGCTGGCTTAGAGAAAAGAGAGCTCCCAGACGCTTCCCACCTCAATGATGGAAAGGTTGCTGGGACACCTTCACTGCTGTATCAACAACTATGTGACAACCAGTCCACTGTTAACTTCAGTCAACCTTGTTGTTGGTTGTGTGCATTGTGGGACACCTTTACCTTCACTGCTGTATGAACAAATATGTGGCTGTAGAACAGTCCACTGTTAACTTCAGTCAACCTTGTTGTTGGTTGTGTGCATTGTGGGACACCTTTACCTTCACTGCTGTATGAACAAATATGTGGCTGTAGAACAGTCCACTGTTAACTTCAGTCAACCTTGTTGTTGGTTGTGTGCATTGTGGGACATCTATTAAGTACAGGCTGTGCGTAGATGTCTATCTCACCACACTGTGACACTCTTACTGGCATCTCCCAGTGTTGAGATGCACAGTTGTAAACACAAATGCCAGTATTGAGTGGGGAAAATGCGCTGCCACTATCAGCCTGTTGCCGCAATATTGCCCTTTCATTATTTATTGTAGGCCTTACAGGATGTCATGCGTTTCAGAAACCTAAGCTATCGGGGGACATCTCCCCGGAAGAAGATTATTCAGCCCAAGGGAAAGAACTCAAGAAAGAAAACTCAAAGGTATATAACTTACCATTACCCCTTCCTTCCTCCTCCCCTCCCCCCCCCCTCCCCCCATTTCCTTCTTCTTGTTTTTCAATGTTTTGATGTTTATAACAGTTTGTGTGGCTGATCCTGGATGGACACTTACCTCAGGTTTGATCTTCAGCACTTCCACCTCTTGCATTGATTCGGATTTGGCACAGTGAACTGAATTTTTTAACGATTTTTCTGATGATAATTTTTAATCACATGGTGTATATCTGTGCTAGAATACATGTTGGCAGGTATAGCACATTGGCAGGTATAGCACAAACAACTATCTCAGATACTGTTGCAAGAAGAAGTGCTTTAAAAGTTCCCAAACTGTCAGGCTTAAAAAGCTAAATATGATGATGATGATGATGATGATGATTCAAGATCTATTTATTGCCCCAATCATTTACATGATGTAGATGATCATGAATATTTCATAATTCTTTTGTTGTTTTATCATATTCAAGATTTTTATTTTTATTTTTTATTTAAATGTTCTTATGTGAATATTTTTGTCCCCTTTGGGTTGGGGTTAGATTCATCTTTTTTTTAATCACAACCTGCATTGTTGTTTGGGGTAAGCTTGCGTGTCAATGTTTGTGACCAGGGCAAGCAGACGGTGGCACAGAAGAAGCTGAGCAAGATCGACAAGAGTGGCATGAAAAGCATTTCCAGCTTCTTCTCTCCCAAATCATGATGGCTGCTTCTTCAACCACCGTTTACAATAGCTTGCATTTATCGTGATGGCCGCTCCTTCAACCACCGTTTACAATAGCTTGCATTTATCATGATGGCCGCTTCTTCAACCACCGTTTACAATAGCTTGCATTTATCATGATGGCCGCTTCTTCAACCACCGTTATACAATAGCTTGCATTTATCATGATGGCCGCTCCTTCAACCATCGTTATACAATAGCTTGCATTTATCATGATGGCCGCTTCTTCAACCATCGTTATACAATAGCTTGCATTTATCATGATGGCCGCTTCTTCAACCACCGTTTACAATAGCTTGCATTTATCATGATGGCCGCTTCTTCAACCACCGTTATACAATAGCTTGCATTTATCATGATGGCCGCTTCTTCAACCACCGTTTACAATAGCTTGCATTTATCATGATGGCCGCTTCTTCAACCAACATTATACAATAGCTTGCATTTATCGCTAACAACAAAAAAATGGTAGGACGTTTTTTCGTTTGTTGTTAATCGACAAAGTATGAAGACAATGATGCGTTGCATTTATCTCATGCTTATAGTATGGTAGACATTACACAAATACGCCAAATGCCAAATGATCTTTAGTAGGATTGAACATTGAAGTTTAGCATCTACAGCCACCATTGGCCGTATGGCAGACAGGGATCACCATGGTCGGTTACAGTGGGACAGGGATCACCATGGTAGGGTACAGTGGGACAGGGATCACCATGGTAGGGTACAGTGGGACAGGGATCACCATGGTAGGGTACAGTGGGACAGGGATCACCATGGTAGGGTACAGTGGGACAGGGATCACCATGGTAGGGTACAGTGGGACAGGGATCACCATGGTAGGGTACAGTGGGACAGGGATCACCATGGTAGGGTACAGTGGGACAGGGATCACCATGGTAGGGTACAGTGGGACAGGGATCACCATGGTAGGGCACAGTGGGACAGGGATCACCATGGTAGGGTACAGTGGGATAGGGATCACCATGGTAGGGCACAGTGGGACAGGGATCACCATGGTAGGGTACAGTGGGATAGGGATCACCATGGTAGGGTACAGTGGGACAGGGATCACCATGGTAGGGTACAGTGGGACAGGGATCACCATGGTAGGGCACAGTGGGACAGGGATCACCATGGTAGGGTACAGTGGGACAGGGATCACCATGGTAGGGTACAGTGGGACAGGGATCACCATGGTAGGGTACAGTGGGACAGGGATCACCATGGTAGGGCACAGTGGGACAGGGATCACCATGGTAGGGTACAGTGGGACAGGGATCACCATGGTAGGGTACAGTGGGACAGGGATCACCATGGTAGGGTACAGTGGGACAGGGATCACCATGGTAGGGTACAGTGGGACAGGGATCACCATGGTAGGGTACAGTGGGACAGGGATCACCATGGTAGGGTACAGTGGGACAGGGATCACCATGGTCGGGTACAGTGGGACAGGGATCACCATGGTAGGGTACAGTGGGATAGGGATCACCATGGTAGGGTACAGTGGGACAGGGATCACCATGGTCGGGTACAGTGGGACAGGGATCACCATGGTAGGGTACAGTGGGATAGGGATCACCATGGTAGGGTACAGTGGGACAGGGATCACCATGGTCGGGTACAGTGGGACAGGGATCACCATGGTAGGGTACAGTGGGACAGGGATCACCATGGTAGGGTACAGTGGGACAGGGATCACCATGGTCGGGTACAGTGGGACAGGGATCACCATGGTAGGGTACAGTGGGATAGGGATCACCATGGTAGGGTACAGTGGGACAGGGATCACCATGGTCGGGTACAGTGGGACAGGGATCACCATGGTAGGGTACAGTGGGACAGGGATCACCATGGTAGGGTACAGTGGGACAGGGCCCTAAATCAACACTGAACCACCAGACCAATCATACTACTCACATGGAAAATGGCCAGCTTTATCTTGTCCACCAACACCAGGGATTGGAATGTGGGTCCTTGATGTGCCAGGCGAACACCCGACCACCCAGCTACAAAGGTGGGACATTGTTTAGTATTGAACAGGCAACACATAGCAACCAGCATGGACATTGATTAGTATTGAACAGGCAATACATAGCAACCAGCATGGACATTGATTAGTATTGAACAGGCAATACATAGCAACCAGCATGGACATTGTTTAGTACTGAACAGGCAATAAAGAAATAGCACCCAGCATTTTGTTACCCACTACAGATGATGATGATCCCTTGTGCCTTATACAATAACTTGCGCTTATCAAATAGGATAAATCAGGGCTTCCTGATCCCCTCTTTGCGTTGTTGCTACAGGATTTGCTGCTCTCTCTACACAGTTGTTGATGTTTCAGTTTGTTTGCCAGTGCATGGTTTGGACTTGTAACCAAAGACTATTTCTACAATCCATGCTCAAATTATAATAATATCATCTATTGGCAACAATTATTTGCCACTGTGTGTTCAAAATAATGTTTGAAATTACACTGTCGTCACTTGATTGTGTTCCAAGACTGTTGCCAGCAAGTCATATTGCTTTCCTATTTGACCTAAGGGCATTGTTTGAAATAAATAATATTGTAGTTATATACTTTTACAAATTTATTTCCTCAAGTTGCACTGATAATATTAGCGTAGGCCACTGTATTTTAAATGTATGTTACAAATAATGTTAGAACTTGATATAATGTTAGGACTAGCACTCCGTCAACATTGTGTTGCAAGACTTTTGACAGCTAGCCTTATTGCTTTGCTGTATCGCATTGTTGACGGTAATTAATATTTTAGCGGCTCATGCGAGTATTTGAATCATTGTGTTTGAATGGGTTGGTTGATCACAGCATGTTCAAAAATTATGTTTGAAATAACACAATCTACATTCTTTTCAAAGTCTTTGGCCAGTAAACCTTGTGTTGCAGATGATTTTTATAATACAGCGTTGTTTAAAGTAATATTATTATAGGGTATATAGATTTGAATATTTGATTTAGTTCATTTAAATTACCATATTATCATCATTGCTTATTGAAATTACGAATACAAATGACAATCGATGCCATCTTTTAGGAGTTGAGCAAGCGTATTGTATAAAGATGTATGTATTATAAAAAGCCCACAGTGTCATTGTGTAAATAAACTCATTTGTGTAAGAGTGTGAGCCAAGAGGATGGGTTGGCTGTATAGTGAAGGGACTAACAGTTGGTATTGTGCACATTGTTCGATGGGTGTCTGTGTGTGTGATCAGTAGGACTATGACCTCAAAGTGTATTACAAAAACATTCAAATATCAGAAGAATTCGTTTAAAAAAAAAAAAAGAAGTTTTGTTGAATAGTTTAGTGTACAGTGAAGCAGTAAAAACTATTTTGTGTGCACTCAATGTAATATATGTTTAAGTATGAGATGAATTAACCGTGCTTTTAAAAGATGGGGAGATTGTTAAAATACAACACAACTAGGAAGAAATTGCTTCTTCCATTTCAGTATGTATGTGTTGTAACTGGGGGCAAAATGGGATTTTAAAAACGCATTGTTCATTATAAATACATTAAAATTTGTGAAAAAAAGTTTCGTTTTTCTCTGACTTTTATTGATCAGTAATTTGGTACATCTTGTCAACTTTTGACAAAACATTGAAACACAAACATCTGTAACATATGTACACATTGTTCAAAAACATTAAAACACAAACATCTGCAACATAGTTTGACATTGTTCAAAAACAAAACCCCACACAAAACAACCTTACCTTTCATTGTGAGAAATTAATATTACCAACTTGAGCCTTATAAAACTAAATGTTATGGCACAGAGTACTGTGTATACTGACAATGAGAACTGTTATGCTGACAATGAGTACTGTTATACTGACGACATCAACAAAACACTATGGTGGTGGTGTTCTAATCTTTTGGTAGTTGGGGCAAGAGGTGTTTGGCACATCCCTTTTCTGTGGGTGGTGCCCATCTCTCCTAAAATAGTATACTTGCTTCATCAATGGTCAACTTTTACTTCTAAATATTATACTTGCTGCATCAATGGTGAACTTTTACTTCAAACGTGCAAAAAGCTACAGATTATCAATTACATTACATGATTATTGCTTTAGGTCCAGCGGACTCTTCCGAGCCAAATCAGGACCAGTATAGCCGAATCAGGACCAGTATAGCCGAATCAGGACCACAAAATCAAGACCACAACTTCGCTGAAAGACGACTCGCCCCAGATCTGCAGAAACAATTCTAGGCCCTAATGGTAACACTGAAGGCAATCCACCAGCCGGTCACTTTACAATAAAGACATCCCACGCAGGGGACGCCGAGACTATACTCTAATTTATCGAACCCCCGTTTACAAAAACAAAATAGAATATAAACATTATAAACTATTAACAAAACACATACATATAAAATGCCTACACTGCCAAGTTGAAAAAATAACAGGAAGCCCCAGTGACCACCTGGCAGAAAGCGTCCAATATTTCCAAGCTGATCCAACAGACCTCATACACAAATGAGGAGTTTTCAGACATGGGACTGATCCGAATTTATACTGATTTCCGTATTTTTTAAAAGTCAATGGGTCATTTCTGAGATCGACCCAAATCCGAAGAGAAAATTGGGGGGGGGGGGGGGGGGGGGGGGGGGCTGGGAAGGGGGGTGAGCTTTGGCGCCTTCGCGAGTTCGGTTGTCGGGTCGTTCCGTCATGTTTCACGAAGTACTGCGACGTCATTTATCCAAACTTTGCGCGCGTTTTGATTGGTCACGATCATTGCCGATCTTTGCCGAACCTGAAAATACTCGTTTTCGGATTCTCCGAGCGCTTGTGCAGTCGTGAAGTCAAAGCAATCAAAATGGTGACTTACTCTTATCGAGTTTTGACGGAAAATGAAAGTGTTGAGTCCGCGAACATCGACAAGGTTGACAGTGTGAAAAACAAATGGAAAGCGCAATGGCTGTCGGAGAGAGTTGTAGTGAAATACAAGGGCAAGGAGAGATCACAGTTGATCGGCGATTCCATCGCAAAAATCGACGTGCCTGGAGAAGCCAGAAAAGACAAACTGTACTTGCCTGTGAATCGCACCTTGTGCAAGAACATGAGAGGTGCTAGAGGAAAGCGCAAGATAGAGCAGGAAGCAGAACAAGACAGGATTGAAAAGGAGAGAGTCGCTTTGTCTCTGAAGAAGCAGAAGCTGGTCAGCAAGCAGGAAGCCAAGGCAAAACTTGCAGAAGCAGAAAAGACTGCTAGGATTGCCCACTGGAGAGCTGTCCGTTCACGCAACAATGCAAGACTCCAAGCTCTCTCTGAAGCCCTCAGCCTGAAAGAGAAACTCAAAGATTCGGCAGCCACTGGAACTCCCTGGAGATCAACCCGTGTTGTACATGATTCATCATCATGCTGCGGTTCCAGTTGATGGCCGAAGTCGTAGACCATCCCACATTGCTTTAGCTCGGAAATCATGGAGCCGCAAGGTAGCCTCTTCTTCTAAAAAGAAGCTGCAGACTCCCACACCCTCCACATCAGCTGTGGTCACTGCTTCGAGACGGGAAACTGTACCTCCAATCACTGCTGTGGTCACTGCTTCGAGACGGGAAACTGTACCTCCAATCACTGCTGATGGTGTGTCTCCGCGGTTTTGTATTCCCAAGGTGGCCTCTTCTTCCGCCATGAAGGTGATGCAGATTCCCACCAACAAAAGATCGTCATCTGTGCCCGTGAGTGAAGCTAATGTGGTGCCGGCCCCAGCAAAGAAACGGCAGGTATTTGCACACCCAGCACACAACTATTGATGGCAGAGATCAATCTAAAACCGACATGTGATTTTGGGCGAGTACTTGAAATGAAGAATAAACAGTTCTATGTACAATTTATTTGGTATTTGCACACCCAGCACACAACTATTGATGGCAGAGATCAATCTAAAACAGACATGTGATTTTGGGTGAGTACTTCAAAAAATTTAACTTTTGTTTTGTACTTTGCTGTTTCAGTGAACAGCCTAGAAAGTTAATTGTCCTGCTCAGATTGCATCAGATTGCACCATTTGGCTTCCCCTTTTTAAACAATTTTCCGGACCCCCCTAGCTTGCTTGGCGCTTCGCGCCGTCGGCTCGGCGCTTTGCCTTCAGTTTCAGTATTTTTCACAATTCCTTTGTCCCATGTCTGAGTTTTGTCCTGGAAGAGTTTTCAAGAAAAAGGGTAGGTGACTGGTCTAGCGAAGAAGAAGATAGTATAGTAGATTGATAGAACAGAGTAGGAATGAGAAAGAACAAAGGAGAAAGACAGCGACAGTGGGAATTTAAAGCACTGAATTTCCAGAAAGTGGGGATACTATTTATACTGAAACCCCCGGCATCCCCATGGAGGTTGCCATTTGCAGTGGGTAGGTAGAGACTATGGAGAGGGCTGGCCTAGTGTCAGCTATGATGTAATTGTAACTGAGCAACACAAAAGACAATTGTATTTGAAGCAACAACAATTTGTGCTGCAATATCTACCACAGTTCACTTCTAACATGCAAATGTAATTACTCCAACAATATGATCAAGCGACACAAAAGACAAACTATTTTTTTCTTTTAAATATTGAAAAAAAAAACTGTAAGACACAAGTCGTAGATGAAAGTTGTGAACACATCCCTGCACCAGTATAGTAGGACTGTTGCATATCAAAGTGCTCTGTGCAGAAATAATTGGGAACAATAATGGGTACATACAGAAATAAGCATTAAATCATTATAATTATGTCTAAGGATTTATATAATATTATACACAAAGGAATGACTATTTTAATATCATTATAATATTATACTATATTATAATAATATTATAATATATAATACTTCAATATTTTCAGCTACAAATACATAAATATTTCAATACTTCCAGCTGAAAATATGTTTTAAAATCTCAGGTGAAAATACTTTTGTAATATTTGCCATTGAATGTAATGTTTAATGTAATTTCCCAATGACATATTATATGAGAGAAGGGTTGGGTTGGTTAGTTATTCATTGCTTACAGGGTTCAGCGGACTGCAAAGAGCCGGAATCAGGACCACAACTTGGTTGAAAGAGGACTCACCCTTGATCCGTATAAAAGATCCGCTGAAACAACCCCAGTGGTAACAATGAAGGCTCTCCACCAGCCGGTTTACAATAAAAGCATCCCAAGCAGTGGACGCTGAAGCTATACTCTAATTTATTAAAACCTCCCCCCTCCCCATTTAAAAAAACCAGAATATAAACATTATTATAAAATATTAACAAAAAACATAATATAAAATGCCTACATTGCTAAATAATATCATCATAGGAAGTCCCAGTGACCCTTTGGCAGAAAGCATCCAATATTCCCAAGCTGACCCAATAGACCTCATACACAAATAAGGAGTTTTGGAAGAGTTTTCAAAGGAAAAAAGGTAGGTGACTGGACTACATTACATTACATTATTATTGCTTTAGGTCCAGCAGACTCTTCCGAGCCAAATCAGGACCGGACAACCCCGATCTGCATAAAAGATCTGCCGAAACAGCCCTAGTGGTAAAACCGAAAGCTCTCCACCAGCCAGTCACTTTACAATAAAGACATCCCACGCAGGGGACGGCTGAGGCTTCACCCCAACTTATCGAACCCCCGTTTACAAAAACAAAATAGAATACAAACATCATTATAAATTATCAACAAAACACATACATATAAAATGCCTACATTGCTAAATAATAACATCATAGGAAGCCCTAGTGACCACCCGGCAGAAAGCGTCCAATATTCCCAAGCTGATCCAACAGACCTCATACACAAATAAGGAGTCTTGTCCCGGAAGAGTTTTCAAGAAAAAAAGGTAGGAGACTGGTCTAGCGAAGAAGACGATAGTATAGCAGATTGATAGAACAGAGCAGGAATGAGAAAGAGCAAATGAGAAAGACAGTGACAGTGGGAATTTAAAGCACTAAATTTCCAGAAAGTGGGGATACTATTTATACTGAAACCCCCTGCACCCCAACGGGGGTGAGCATGCACAAAGGCGCCCGGCTAAAATAAGGTACCCGGAACTTTGACGATGTTACACTGGCACCCTCACAGGTGTAAGGGGAGAGGGAAGAAAGATGGGGGAGGAGGAGGGGAAGTGTGAGTTAGTATTGCAATACAAATGTATCTAATAATAATTATAAATGGCCAATGCTGAAGAGGTGGGTGACTTTACAGTTTACTAATACAACAACAAAAGACTGAAACCAAAGGAGTGGTATTATTACCAACATTAAATGTTGGATGAAGGCATTGAAGGCCATGTCACACCATTTGTCCCAAACTCACTGTGTGCCATGCTAGTAAAGGCAACGCTATAACCAGGAACAATGCAAAGTCAACAGTAACAAATTAATACTGGCCATTCCTCAAAATAACAAAAACAAAAGCACCATTATCTGTTACTGCAGGTTAGGTTTTCTAAATCAAATTGTATCTCAGAAAATAATATGTCCCAATTTTTAAAGCGGGGAACATACTAAAATAATACAACTGAAGCTGGGAACATACTAAAATAATACAACTGAAGCTGGGAACATACTAAAATAATACAACTGAAGCTGGGAACATACTAAATAATACAACTGAAGCTGGGAACATACTAAAATAATACAACCGAGGACCAGGCAGTGTTTATACTTTATGATGCTAGATGTAGGTGCTAATGAGATTGAATAGTAAACTAGGTTAGGTTAGGTAAATAGATTAAAGTCCCACGTCACATATAGCGAATAGGGGACTGGGAAAGAGTGGGGGGGGGGGGGGGGGAAGGAGAATTAGTAAACTAATGACTCGTCACAGTATTTATATTTTATAACGGTGCAGCCAGCAGTTTAACCCAATAAATCATCTTTTTTTTCAAAACAATATCATGTTGGAGGAAGTTCAGTCATATAAAAGAGACAAATATTGGAAAAAAAATACTGCAGGAGAAACTACTGCTGAATTTGCACTCATGTTTAATATAAACATTCAAATCCAAATTTTCATAACAAAAAGAAAACTCAAGACACCCAACATTAAATATGATGTATATGATAGTAAAGACGACGTATGTCATAAAGATATGTGGTAGTAAAGATGATGTATGGTAGTACAGATGATCTATGGTAGTAAAGATGATGTATGGTAGTAAAAATGATGTAGGGTGCTAAAGATGATGTATGGTAGTAAAGACGATGGACAAGACTGGCTTGGCAATACTGTGTGGCATTGTTGTCATAGTTGTATAGCAGGTCCATACTGTGTGGCATTGTTGTCATAGTTGTATAGCCGGCCCATACTGTGTGGCATTGTTGTCACAGTTTTATAGCAGGTCCAATGGCTGCTCAATGGTAGCTGGCAGAACACTGTCCCATGTGTTGTAATAACACTGTCTCATGTATTGTAACAACACTGTCCTATGTATTGTAATAACATTGTCCCATGTATCGTAATAACATTGTCCCATGTATTGTAAAACATTGTTCTATGTATTGTAACTGTCCCATGTATTGTAATAACACTGTCCCATGTATTGTAACAACACTGTCCCATGTATTGTAACAACACTGTCCCATGTATTGTAATAACAGTGTCCCATGTACTGTAATAACACTGTCCCATGTATTGTAACAACACTGTTCTATGTATTGTAATAACAGTGTCCCATGTATTGTAACAACACTGTCCCATGTATTATAATAACATTGTCCCATGTACTGTAATAACACTGTCCCATGTATTGTAATAACATTGTCCTTATGTATTGTAATAACATTGTCCCATGTATTGTAATAACATTGTCCTTATGTATTGAAATAAAATTGTCCCATGTATTGTAATAACACTATATCTTCTCACAAATATATCAATTGTCAACTTAAACGTTCCCAGAGTTTGTATTTTTATTTGTTAAATGTACGGTAACCAATATATGTACTAAAAACTAAAAAAGATACAAATTATCATGTACAGATAGCGTTAAAAATAAAACGTTGGGTCCAGCATAACCAACAAAACAATTGTGCAAAACATTTTATTTGAGTGGCACATTTGCTATTATAATGCATAACAAATTGTTGGATTGTTATTATTGTTGTGATTATGATTATTATGGTAAAGTGTTAAAACTTGTAGACTAGGAGCAATCGTTCTTAGCCTACTGGTAACATCACGAATAAGTCAAGACTATAGATCCTATCCTGGCCATGTCAGGAACATAACACACAGTCGTTAAGTCATGTAGTCCTTTTGTACAATCTGTATTGACAAATTAGATTCAACTCTATTGTATACACACACACACATCTCATGCACTGGACAGACTGAAATGTGAAAACATACACATTGTTCCCCTTTTCACAAAAGACTCAATTGAGAACACACAATGTACAACTCTCGTACAAAAACACATACATATATGTACAAAGACCCAGGTGAGAAAGATACACATTGTCTCATGTGGGAATGTGTACATCTGAGAATACACACACCGTTCTGACTGATTTGACAACACATACATTGTTGACTTGCGATCATCCGACAACATAGGCTGTACTGACTGATTTGACAACACATACATTGTTCACTTGCAATCATCTGACAACACAGGCTTTTTGTACAAATATTAATGTGATTACACTCGCATACATACTATTCCAACACTCTCAAGTGGCAACAAACGCATAGTACACATTTTCATGTGAAAACACATTACATACACATTACAGAAAGACCCAATACAGTGTTGATAATATCACACAGGTTACAATATTATCCAAAGTCAATTAAAAAAAACTCTCCATCGGTTATCACGAAAACACACTTCACGTCCTTAGTTTCAGTGCTTCACAATTAGTCACTGCAGTTTCTTTCATACAGCGTGACTAACAAAGATGTGAATATTGTGAAATGATATTCACATTGAAAACCTCTACCTCTCTCCCTACTGCTCCCTCCCTCCATTTCTTTCTCTCTCCTTTCTCTCTTCTTCCTCTGACCCTGGTCTGTTACTCTGTTTCTGGTCTGTCACTCTGTCTCTGGTCTGTCACTCTGTCTCTGGTCTGTCACTCTGTCCCTGGTCTGTCACTCTGTCCCTGGTCTGGTCTGTCACTCTGTCCCTGGTCTGTCACTCTTTGTCCCTGGTCTGTCACTCTTTGTCCCTGGTCTGTCACTCTTTGTCCCTGGTCTGTCACTCTTTGTCCCTGGTCTGTCACTCTTTGTCTTTGTCCCTGGTCTGTCACTCTTTGTCCCTGGTCTGTCACTCTTTGTCCCTGGTCTGTCGCACTGTCCCTGGTCTGTCACTCTTTGTCCCTGGTCTTTCACTCTTTGTCCCTGGTCTGTCACTCTGTCCCTGGTCTGTCACTCTTTGTCCCTGGTCTGTCACTCTGTCCCTGGTCTGTCACTCTGTCTCTGGTCTGCCACTCTGTCCCTGGTCTGTTACTCTGTCCCTGGTCTGTCACTCTGTCCCTGGTCTGTCACTCTGTCCCTGGTCTGTCACTGTGTCCCTGATCTGTTACTCTGTCCCTGGTCTGTCACTCTGTCCCTGGTCTGTCACTCTGTCCCTGGTCTGTTACTCTGTCCCTGGTCTGTCACTCTTTGTCCCTGGTCTGTCACTCTTTGTCCCTGGTCTGTCATTCTTTGTCCCTGGTCTGTCACTCTGTCCCTGGTCTGTCACTCTGTCCCTGGTCTGTCACTCTGTCCAACAACCTTTCTTCCCGTTCACCACATAGACACTCTGGGCTTGCTCTGTTGGAAGGTCTCCCTCTTCTTCTGCACTCTGTTGTTGGAGCGGCCTTTGGCCGACGTGCTCATCCACCGCTGCTGGGCCTGAGCCGCCTTCATGGACCCAGGACCCACCCCCACCCCACTCCCCACCCCTCCATCGCTCCCAGCCTCCGCTTCCACCTCACCGTCGTCTCTCACAAAGTCCAGATCGGCCGAGTCCATGATACTCAAGTCCAGCTCACATTGGAACTCCTCAGAGAAGGCGGCGAGGAACGGACGGACAGCGTTCTTGATGGGGGTGGGGTAGCCCAGCTCCTTGGTCAGGCTGGTGACGGCTTTTCCGTTCACCCCGCAAGGCACGATGTGTCGGAACCAGCTGAGGTCTGTGTCGCAGTTGAGGGACACGCCGTGCGTGGTGATGTAGCGACTGCCGTGAACTCCTGATATGGGCACAAACAGAACACAACTCATCAATAACCGCTGAAAGGGAAATTGGAAACAACTAACATTTATTATCATTGTTATTTAGAGCTTTTCCAACTGCAGGCTGTGGCCTATACAGGATCCAACGTTGTTGTTATACAGTGCATGACCAACCAAAGGCATTCTAATGAATCTAATTCAAGCTGCTTGTATTAAAGCCCTAAATACTACTACTGTCAGTTGAACACCGACATTTTCAATGACATACCATTATGGTAGGAGGGCAAAAGGAAGCGCTCAGTGGCCGTCACACATTATATTGTATTATTGACTACAGCTGGACTGTGTACTCAACACTTAGTAAAGGTCAGTGGCCGTCACACATTATATTGTATTATTGACTACAGCTGGACCGTGGACTCGACACTTAGTAAGGGTAAGTGGCCGTCACACATTATATTGTATTATTGACTATAGCTGGACCGTGGACTCGACGCTTAGTAAGGGTCAGGGTTTACTGAAGCATAACACACAATGACCATGCATGTTTCATACACAGACAAACTGTTTTTAACTATCCTGTAACAGGACTCTATAGCAAGGGTACTGTGCAGTCACTGCGTATACATTTTGCTATGAGTATCATTGTTACAGTGGTCTGCAGTGTGATGACCATACAAAACAAGTCCCAACTGTGTTATAAATGCTATATTATGCCAAATGCACATATCCAAAGTCCAACTGTTTATAAATGCTACATTATGCCACATGCACATATACAAAGTCCAATTGTGTTATAAATGCTACATTATGCCACATGCACATATACAAAGTCCAACTGTGTCATAAATGCTAAATTAGGCCTGCATATCCTATCCCGTAACTCAAAAGTCATTGGGGTACCACAGATGACCGTTTAACCAGCGTATCTATCTTTCTCTGTCTTTTAGCAACCACTCAGTGTCAAGCCAGTCCATTCTGTGTTTTCCCACCCTTCTTCTTCCTCTCCATTCTTCTGCCTCCTTGCAACGTGCCTTGCAGAATGGATTTTGTAAGGCATGATGCTCTGGTGACATGGCCATACCATCGGAGTGTCCGTTTCATATTATGCCACATGCACATATACAAGCCCAACTGTGTCAAATGCTATACTCTGCACTTTTCTCCTAAATCAACTGAAGGAAAACATGGCTGTATAGCACAATTATTCTTCATCCACACAAACATAACATCACCAAACCAAACAATCACTCACCGATCTCTGTCTTCACCAAACAATTACCACCCATATCTATCTTGCCTGATCAACACCAACTTAAATCATCAATTTTCACTCTCAATCTTGACCACACAATCAACTCATTTTTAAAACCACAAAACATCATGCCATTATCTACTCTTTGAATGCTTTCAGCAATAAAAATTCTTCAGATAGAGCGGGCACTCTCAATGACAAAAAAGATGACTTTTGTTTTTCTTTTCTTTGGACTATTTAAAATAAAAATCATTTGGTCTATGTCTTGCACAAATCTGGAACTTTGGGGGGAGTTTGGGGGTGGTGGAGGGGGTGGAAAGGAGAAGAGGGAGGGGTAGATGAGTACACAGACTCACATTGCTATGCATGTCAGTCTAAAAGGTACAATAAAGTGTCCAGTCTATACAAGTCTTTCAATGGGCGTGAACAATAATGACCAAGTGTCCAGTCTATACAAGTCTTTCAATGGGCGTGAACAATAATGACCAAGTGTCCAGTCTATACAAGTCTTTCAATGGGCGTGAACAATAATGACCAAGTGTCCAGTCTATACAAGTCTTTCAATGGGCGTGAACAATAATGACCAAGTGTCCAGTCTATACAAGTCTTTCAATGGGCGTGAACAACAATGACCAAGTGTCCAGTCTATAGAAGTCTTTCAATGGGCGTGAACAACAATGACCAAGTGTCCAGTCTATAGAAGTCTTTCAATGGGCGTGAACAACAATGACCAAGTGTCCAGTCTATAGAAGTCTTTCAATGGGCGTGAACAACAATGACCAAGTGTCCAGTCTATAGAAGTCTTTCAATGGGCGTGAACAACAATGACCAATGATGAAGAACACCTTCAACACTGGGGAAGGGTGCTGAAGGGAAAAAGAATGCTCATCTATTTGTAGGCAGCTAGCACACAGGAACAAAAGCCATCAAACATTTCATTCAGGCTCAACAGCTAGAGATTACCTGCGCGTTCCAAAAGTCTTGGGCACATTTGAAGTACCCATATCTCAATTACCATGAATGGTAGTAAGATAAAAGTTGTGCCATTTTAAAGCTAATTACATTAAGTTTTTTGTAAAGCTGTTGATTTTTTAATTTCTTTTCAGACCCATTAATGGCGTTCACTCAACCAGAAAATGCTGGAACGCGTTTGGCAAGAATTTGACTATCAGCTTGATGTGTGTCGTGTGACAAATGGTGCTCACATTGAACATCTTTGAACATTCCATGTAAAAATTAAGATTACAAGCTTTCTGAATTTACCAGATGCGTTTTTATATCCTTAATAGTTTCGGAAATATTCAATGTCAAAATGTGCCCAAGACTTTTGGAACACCCTGTATTATAAATAATAATAATGAAATCCTGTAGATACTATTTTTATTATCAGCATCATCATTAGTTAATCTTTTTGAAATTGTTATCATTATTATCGCAATTGTACAATCAGTTGGATATAAATTGCCCTTACTCGGTGGGCACGGTGTTACGTTGAGACGCTCATGATGGTGCGTATGAAATGCGCACGATATTATGTGTGAAGCGCGTGCAATGGTAGGCTTGTGAGTGACGCGCGCGATAGATCTGTTCGTTTTATTTTTGCAACGCATGCAGTAATAGAGTGTATTTATCTTTGATTTGATTTTGCGTTGTTATTATTAGAGGCTTTGTGTAACGTTAGTGTTTTTAGTTGGTCGATATTGTTTGAGAATTTTCGGGAATCAGTTGTTTACTATCGATCGAAGCGTGTGGATTATTCTGTTGGTTACAATGGAAGCTTCCATTCCAAATGGGGTTGTATGACGTGAGTCACGTGATGATGAAATTAATTTTGATTGGTTGTGGTGTTTTATGTAGGATTATTCTCGTTTGTTCCCGTGTATGTGGAGACTATATAAGCGCCGCACTGTTAAAAAAGTTGTGAAGTTGTTGATAGAGAGTTGGAAAGTAAAAGTTGAAAGTGGAAAGCGATTGTATGCAGTTGTTGATGTATGCTGAATAAAAGTGGAAAACTTCATACGTCGACTTTGTGACTTGTATGCTGTTTGAGCGGGTTGCGTGAATAAATGAATCTGAGTTACACCTTATCAGGACTTCAGCATCGGGGCTGAATCAAATACTGATAAAGAAAAACACCATCATCAAACGGAGTGTAACACACGGCATAATTACCTCCCTATGCCTACATTACCAACACTTACCCTATGTCTACATTACCAACACTTACCCTAAACCTACACTACCAACACTTACCTTAATCCTACACTACCAACACTTACCCTAAACCTACATTACCAACACTTACCCTAAGCCTACACTACCAACACTTACCCTAAGCTTACACTACCAACATTTACCCTAAGCCTACACTACCAACACTTACCCTAAGCCTACACTACCAACACTTACCCTATGACTACACTACCAACACTTACCCTAAGCCTACACTACCAACACTTACCCTAAGCCTACAATACCAACAATTACCCTAAGCCCACATTACCAACACTTGCCCTAAGCCTATACCACCAACAATTACCCTAAGCCTACACTACCAACACTTGACCTAAGCCTACACTACCAACACTTGACCTAAGCCTACACTACCAACAATTGACCTAAGCCTACACTACCAACACTTGACCTAAGCCTACACTACCAACAATTGACCTAAGCCTACACTACCAACACTTGACCTAAGCCTACACTACCAACAATTGTCCTAAGCCTACACTACCAACACTTGACCTAAGCCTACACTACCAACAATTGACCTAAGCCTACACTACCAACACTTGACCCAAGCCTACACTACCAACACTTACCCTAAGCCTACACTACCAACACTTACCCTAAGCCTACACTACCAACACTTACCCTAAGCCTACACTACCAACACTTGACCTAAGCCTACACTACCAACACTTACCCTAAGCCTACACTACCAACACTTACCCTAAGCCTACACTACCAACAATTGACCTAAGCCTACACTACCAACACTTACCCTAAGCCTACACTACCAACAATTGACCTAAGCCTACACTACCAACACATACCCTAAGCCTACACTACCAACAATTGACCTAAGCCTACACTACCAACAATTGACCTAAGCCTACACTACCAACAATTGTCCTAAGCCTACACTACCAACACTTGACCTAAGCCTACACTACCAACAATTGACCTAAGCCTACACTACCAACACTTGACCTAAGCCTACACTACCAACACTTACCCTAAGCCTACACTACCAACACTTACCCTAAGCCTACACTACCAACACTTACCCTAAGCCTACACTACCAACACTTGACCTAAGCCTACACTACCAACACTTACCCTAAGCCTACACTACCAACAATTACCCTAAGCCTACACTACCAACACTTGATTTCAAGCCGCTACATCTATAATCATCAAATCTTTTTTTTTCTTCACCATCTTGGGCATCATTTTCATTGTCGTCAAGCCATCTGCTCATGAACACCGAAACTTCCAAATCAACACTGTCCATGGCGTGGCCCAAAGCTTGCACGTCTTCATTACTATTAAAATCTCAAAAAGTGTAACTCTGCATTTTCTACTGCTCCTATCCTCCCTTGTCATACTCTATTTCTTCATGTAGGGTCATGCTGTCAATTGTGTGATGGGTACGCTACTCCAATCAAGGAAATGTCCTTGAAATAAGACCACAATATTGAAGGTGTCTGGACTGATCTTTGTTCCTTTCACCATCTCTATTGGCACCCTGTCACATACACCTACCTCGTCGTAGTCTTGTGCGCGAATGCCGACCGTGAAGACAGGGGTGTGCTCCACCAACAGCAGCGTGTTCTGCCCTTTGCCTCGCCCCGCCAACTCATCCAGATGTTGGCGAGCGTAGCGCATCTGAACACTATAGGCCTGCAGGAACCCCATACGCCCCAAGTTGATCACGTTCACAGCTCGACTAGACGCTCCTGTTGCCATGGTTCTGGATTGTTAGCGTTGTCTAGGTCTGGAACAAAAGAGAAAGTTTATACGTTACATAGTGAAGGTGGGACAGGCATGTCAACACAGCCCATGTTGACCACACGCAAAGATGATCCATCCACCATACTGCACGTAGCTTTTGTTCTCTGCTGTCACAGAACACAGGCCTGCACACAATGAGCATGCTCAAAGCTCAATAAAAATACACATAAGACTGATCAACACAACTTCACGCCATGTACAATGTACAACAGACAAGATAAAAACCAAAGTCAATAAGCATGAAGTGCAATGTCTAGTTTAACAACACTAGTTTAAAAACTGCTACATCATGCTGCAAAAGTACTTTACCACTTTATCCCAAAAGAAAAAAAAAAGAAGTTGTCAGCTATGAACAGCTGTAGAGGAAGGTAGGAAAACCCCTCACAATTTGACTGGATGTACTGTCAAAGCTACAGTATAGAGTGCATGTGTAATAACTGGGGCTAGAGTGCATGTGTAATAACTGGGGCAATTCTCACTTCAACTGAAACATCTGGGTCAGCGTGCAGCAGAACCTCAAGGTGCACTACAATGTTAAAACAGCAATAGTGTAAAGTGTGGTCCAAACAAGAACTATGTCAGAGCAGTAAATCACCCCCAACTGAACAAGCCAAACTATGATATGCTGACAATAATATCCCAATACAAACAATACAATGACAAAGGCAACTACAATCAAGGCAATAACAGCTGCTACAAGTGCAGCTAATTGAACAAAAAGTGGGTTAGTAATGTCTTTAGGTAAACATGTTGACAACCTGGTCTCCACACTCAGTAGCTCTCCCAGATGGAACATGCACTATACAATATATATCTATCTATCTCTATCTCTCTCTCTCTCTCTCTCTCTCTCTCTCTCTCTCTCTCTCTCTCTCTCTCTCTCTCTCTCTCTCTCTCTCTCTATATATATATATATATATATATATATATAATGCACTAACTGCAAACTACATGTACATACTAATGGAACTAACTGTTATGTTTGAGACATGCACTATAATTACAAAAGTTATGTTTAGGCACAAGGCCAGCAATTATACAGTTAGTTTCTTTGATCTATACCATCGCTGGAGGGATCTTTACATAATGTTTGATGATTTGAGACCTATTTAGTAAAAGCTGATTACTTCCTCAAAGATGCAGAACGTTCTATGACGTAAGAGGGTAACTTTGGTGAAGAGTTGTATTTTGGTTGGGTGTTGTCATTCTGGAACCTTCTGTATTTTTCTACCCTGTGGATATATTTACAAGAACCGTTGTCTGCTTGTCGCAAGGTGTTTTCCAAAAAAGAGATTTTGTATGCAGTTGTTAATGTGGCTTGCTTTATAACGGTGGCTCCTGTCTTGTTACCGAGTAAACGGGCTGCATGCATAAAAAAATTGAATGAACATGATTGAAGCATCAGGGCTCAATCGACCATTGCCATGTAACACTAACTTAAGGTCAATAAGCATGTCTGGGTAAAAACATGTTTACCAAAACCATCTCAATGATTCAGTATTATATTAGCTGCAATAATATTAACAATGATAAAATACTAAACCTGACATGATTTTCTAAATTCGCCACAGTCGTTGGCAACACAAATCAGCTTTGTGCAATAACAAGATTGAACGAGTTGAAATATGCATTGTGTGTTGAAATTGTCCACACACACGCCACAGTCGCTGGCAACACAAATCAGCTTTGTGCAATAACAAGATTGAAAGAGTTGAAATATGCATTGTGTGTTGAAATTGTCCACACACACTTCATTTAATTTTTATCAGAAGGTAATGTTTGACATTTGACGTTAGAACTTGGACAACAGTTGTTAGTTTCATACCTTACTTCTGGAACTGGCTTACTTTAACTGTTAAGTAATACATTTTGTTAAAGAGAGGAACAGAAGTGTTTCAAGCAATGTCAAAATAGTCTAAGACAGCATCCACCTAATAAAATGAGGCTCAAAGATCCACCAAGTTTGGCAGCACAACTACCAACTTAATTGCAACTGTAGCTGCAGTGCGTCCCGTTTGAGAGAATGTGGCAAATTTCAGGCACTTATCATTTCATACATTTTATACCGGGAATGTGGTAATTCTGAGGCACTCATCATGTTACACATTTTATACAAGTACACATTTTATTTATAAACTTTTATCATGTCTTGACTTCAGTTTCACACAATGGGGTAATGTTTTGTGATGTTGATACAATAATAAGAACAGGACTACAATCAGCTACAAGATATAGTATAACGTACTACAAGATATAGTATAACGTACTACAAGATATAGTATAACGTACTACAAGATATAGTATAACGTTAGTTCAGTTTGTAGGACAACCTTTTCAAGGTACCAGTTTATATGTGTGGAACAACTTGCCATAAACATGTTGACAACAAAATCTGCATCAAATCTTGGGTGACCCCACCTGGACTGCTGAAAATTACAGTCTGTTGCCCAGCCAGACCATGTACAGAGAGTCTGGGCATGCTGAGCATATACCTTACAGTACACTGTATGGGGAATGTGCTCAGCAGGTTCAGCTGCTCTGTTTGACCCCAGCCTGACTCCACTGTCTGATACTCAGATTGGCTAGAGGTACCAGCTTGTTGTTGGAGTCTTATCCAATGTGGGTGACTTATTTCTTTATTGTCTTAACCTAAAATAGTTAAAGCTTAAGATCTACGGTTGAACTTATCCACAAACACTACCAAATGCGGTGTTTACAATATAGTTCACCTTTGTACAATCTCAGTGCAAAAAGCACATCAAACTGATGTACATGCAGACCGATGACAATGAGGTTAATACACAGCACACATTATGGTGTCATCCTCCCCTCCCCTCCCCTCCCATCCTTCGTCTAGAAAATAAATCCCCAAATGACATAATAATAATAATAATAATAATAATAATAATAATAATAATAATAATAATAATAATAATAATACTGTATAAAGTGTATCATCCCACATCCAAATCTATAATGCAACACATTAGGATAACTCTTCACAGCCTACTGGTGAAACAAATGTTAATTGTGCTATAAAATGAAACAACTAGAGGGCCACAGACTGTCAGCCTATGATGTCAGCTTACTATACTATACTATACTATACTATACTATACTATACTATACTATACTATACTATACTATACTATACTATACTATACTATTCTATGACTGCAACTTGCTTTTCAGTACACATAATATACAAACTTTCGTAATCAACCCCTACAACAAGGTCTAGTATGTGCACGCATGCACTCCACCACAGGCACTTTACAGATCTTGACACTCATGTCGTAAATGGTTGAGTGTCAGGACCAGCAATATAGCCCGCATGCACTGTTGGTCCTGTTCCCCTCTGTCCTGGCTGATCAACACAATCCCAAAAATCTATTAT
Source organism: Oncomelania hupensis (assembly GCA_036898135.1). NCBI lineage: Eukaryota > Metazoa > Mollusca > Gastropoda > Littorinimorpha > Pomatiopsidae > Oncomelania > Oncomelania hupensis. The sequence goes on along the minus strand of CM072523.1, from coordinate 59,953,733 downwards.
AAATAAATAAATACCTTTGTACAAAATCCAATATAAGCGTCATATTTACAAATAAAAAGTGCTGCACTGAGAATGCTGCATTAGCTTGGATATTGTGTTGAATAACAAAATCTCTGTAATGTTTTTTGCCAATGTCAGTGCTATGATAGGAGAAAGGTGAGGTAAAAGACCTATCCACTGTGGGCATTTCATCAACATTCCAGATAGAAAGGGATAATAAACTGCAGCCAAATAAACAGCAGCCAAAAAATTAAGTCCATTTGATTTGCCATTTAACAGAAAATGTGAATTACAATACATACTAAATGAATTACATTAAGATGTTAATGTGAATGACATCAATATATACAAAGTGAATTACATGAAGATGTTAATGTGAATGACATCAATATAAAAGTGAATTACATAAAGATGTTAATGTGAATGACATCAATACATGTATACAAAGTGAATTACATAAAGATGTTAATGTGAATGACATCAATACATGTATACAAAGTGAATTACATAAAGATGTTAATGTGAATGACATCAATACATACAAAGTGAATTACATAAAGATGTTAATGTGAATGACATCAATACATACAAAGTGAATTACATAAAGATGTTAATGTGAATGACATCAATATATCAAAAGTGAATGTAAAGTACTTCAATTTACAAAGGGTACTGTTTAATGGCATGTCCATGCCACACAATTTGAATAACAAATTGACCACAGACGTTCCATGCCACTAGATCAAAATAATGCTAAGTCCCAAGTGAATTTAAATTACCAATGACGCGTCACGTCTATGATCACACGTTAACGGCAATTACAAAAAGCCGCATCAACAATAGCCAAATGCAAATTCCCACAAATCAATGGAAATGCTAAATTCCATTAAAATAAAAAAAATACACTAAAATGTCAGTATGCCTCATTGGTCAGCCATTCATGGCAGATTTTACTTCACAATTTAAATAAAGGCGGAACGGTATTCAAAATACATTACCAACCATAAACAGTCACACAATCACTGGTAGGTGTCACGTCACAATGTACAAACTGATGATCCAATCCACTACTTAAATACGTTACCAACCATAAACAGTCAGTGGTAGGTGTACAAACTGATGACCAAATCCCCAACTTACAGGACACAGGAAGAGAGAGGGACAGTTACAACAAGTTAAATATAGGAGGGGTAAGGGGTATATATATGTATGCGTGTGTACCTGTATATATGTGTGTGTCTGCTTGTGTGTCTGACCCACAGCCAAATGATCTTCTCATCTCTCATTCCACTCCCATTCCCCCCCCCTCTCTCTCTGGTGTATGTATGTGCAGAAGTGTGTGTGTGTGTATATACACGTGTGTTTATGGTTCAATGTATAAACTCAAGGTCTAATGAAGGCCAGGTTGTTTTCATTCAGCATGCATGTGTCAGCTGGAAAACATGCCTTTAAACACCCCTCATCCCTTCCTCCCCCCCCCTCCCTCTCCCTCCTTTCCCATGCAGCTCCAATGCAAAACAACACAACGCAGGCTACAGATCAGTACTGAAATTAAACGATTTTCAAATCAGAAGTTTGTTATGACATTGCACCTTTTTCATATTGTACCTATGTCAGTGCTTGTGCACCTTTCAGAGCTTCAGTTTGTGAACTTGCCATGATAAAGCCGATCCTGTTTATCCAGGTCTTATCTTGGCGACAATGTTAATTTTAATTCACCTCATTTCTTGCACAATAATGCTTGCACTGAAACGAATGGACTTACATTACAAACCTAGTCATGCCTAGCCAGCCCCCACAGCCTGACACATTCTCTCATGAATATGTAAAGTGCATGAAGACTACCAGAAGACCACCATCATCCAACCTCAAGCTCAGGCTGCTAAACTGTGACAGTGATCAAGCAAAATCAACAGAGGGCAGTGTCCATCAAGGTTGACTACAAAGGCACGCCAGTCAAGACTCTGTCCCATTCCATTCCAACACCATTAACAAGCGGAGGATCAGAGACTGACGAGGTGTAAGCCTGGAACGGTAGACTTATGTTGTCATACAGAGTGTCTGGGCAAGCTGAGGCCTAGGCCTAAAGTTTGACATTTATCAAGGGTGGGAACAACCATCTCACTTCTCACATGGCTAAAATGTAACACAACAACAGGTTCAGTCTGCCAGCAGTTTGTGTGCTCTGTTAACAATAGATGATTAAAGTACGTGCTAAACAGCCCTGAATGGCTGGGTTTTGGGAAACACACAGCAAAATTTAATAGCAGATGCCTCCAGAACGGATATTAAAGTTGAACCAGACAGCTTCTACTATAATTATAGTAGAAGCTGTCTGGTTGAACTGTTTAAGAACCGATTTCTTCCTACTTTGCTATATAATGTACTTTACCACTACTGATTTATGAACTCTTTGGATTGTCCACAGAGAGAGAGAGAGAGACAGAGAGAGAGAGAGACAGAGAGAGAGAGAGAGACAGAGACAGAGACAGAGAAGAACGAGCGAATGAGCAAGAGAGAGAGGGAGCGAGATCATACTGTGCAGCTGAGCCCTGGAATGGTTAAAAAGGGCACAATAAATCATCTGGTATGTTAGAGTGGCGGTCGATGTACTTACGTTTTTCAATGAAACGAGCTGGCCTTGAAGAGCAAGAGTCAGCTATGCTATGTAGTGATAATTATACAGTGACTGGCCTTGAAGAGCAAGAGTCAGCTATGCTATGTAGTGATAATAATACAGTGACTGGCCTTGAAGAGCAAGAGTCAGCTATGCTATGTAGTGATAATAATACAGTGACTGGCCTTGAAGAGCAAGAGTCAGCTATGCTATGTAGTGATAATAAATAATACAGTGACTGGCCTTGAAGAGCAAGAGTCAGCTATGCTATATAGTGATAATTATACAGTGACTGGCCTTGAAGAGCAAGAGTCAGCTATGCTATGTAGTGATAATAATACAGTGACTGGCCTTGAAGAGCAAGAGTCAGCTATGCTATGTAGTGATAATAATACAGTGACTGGCCTTGAAGAGCAAGAGTCAGCTATGCTATGTAGTGATAATAATACAGTGACTGGCCTTGAAGAGCAAGAGTCAGCTATGCTATGTAGTGATAATAAATAATACAGTGACTGGCCTTGAAGAGCAAGAGTCAGCTATGCTATGTAGTGATAATTATACAGTGACTGGCCTTGAAGAGCAAGAGTCAGCTATGCTATGTAGTGATAATAATACAGTGACTGGCCTTGAAGAGCAAGAGTCAGCTATGCTATGTAGTGATAATAATACAGTAACCGGCCTTGAAGAGCAAGAGTCAGCTATGCTATGTAGTGATATACAGTGACTGGCCTTGAAGCAAGAGTCAACTATGCTATGTAGTGATATACAATGACTGGCCTTGAAGAGCAAGAGTCAGCTATGCTATATAGTGATAATAATACAGTGACTGGCCTTGAAGAGCAAGAGTCGGCTATGCTATGTAGCGATAATAATACAGTGACTGGCCTTGAAGAGCAAGAGTCATCTATGCTATGTAGTGATAATTATACAGTGACTGGCCTTGAAGAGCAAGAGTCAGCTATGCTATGTAGTGATATACAATGACTGGCCTTGAAGAGCAAGAGTCAGCTATGCTATGTAGTGATATACAATGACTGGCCTTGAAGAGCAAGAGTCAGCTATGCTATGTAGTGATATACAATGACTGGCCTTGAAGAGCAAGAGTCAGCTATGCTATATAGTGATAATAATACAGTGACTGGCCTTGAAGAGCAAGAGTCGGCTATGCTATGTAGCGATAATAATACAGTGACTGGCCTTGAAGAGCAAGAGTCAGCTATGCTATGTAGTGATAATAATACAGTGACTGGCCTTGAAGAGCAAGAGTCAGCTATGCTATGTAGTGATAATAATACAGTGACTGGCCTTGAAGAGCAAGAGTCAGCTATGCTATGTAGTGATAATAATACAGTGACTGGCCTTGAAGAGCAAGAGTCAGCTATGCTATGTAGTGATAATAATACAGTAACCGGCCTTGAAGAGCAAGAGTCAACTATGCTATGTAGTGATATACAATGACTGGCCTTGAAGAGCAAGAGTCAGCTATGCTATGTAGTGATATACAATGACTGGCCTTGAAGAGCAAGAGTCAGCTATATGTAGTGATATACAATGACTGGCCTTGAAGAGCAAGAGTCAGCTATGCTATGTAGTGATATACAATGACTGGCCTTGAAGAGCAAGAGTCAGCTATATGTAGTGATATACAATGACTGGCCTTGAAGAGCAAGAGTCAGCTATGCTATGTAGTGATATACAATGACTGGCCTTGAAGAGCAAGAGTCAGCTATGCTATGTAGTGATATACAATGACTGGCCTTGAAGAGCAAGAGTCAGCTATATGTAGTGATATACAATGACTGGCCTTGAAGAGCAAGAGTCAGCTATATGTAGTGATATACAGTGACTGGCCTTGAAGAGCAAGAGTCAGCTATGCTATGTAGTGATATACAGTGACTGGCCTTGAAGAGCAAGAGTCAGCTATGCTATGTAGTGATATACAATGACTGGCCTTGAAGAGCAAGAGTCAGCTATATGTAGTGATATACAATGACTGGCCTTGAAGAGCAAGAGTCAGCTATGCTATGTAGTGATATACAATGACTGGCCTTGAAGAGCAAGAGTCAGCTATATGTAGTGATATACAATGACTGGCCTTGAAGAGCAAGAGTCAGCTATATGTAGTGATATACAGTGACTGGCCTTGAAGAGCAAGAGTCAGCTATGCTATGTAGTGATATACAATGACTGGCCTTGAAGAGCAAGAGTCAGCTATATGTAGTGATATACAATGACTGGCCTTGAAGAGCAAGAGTCAGCTACGCTATGTAGTGATATACAGTGAGTTGTGACACACATTTGTCACTGCAGGTCCTTGACCCGGCCCTTCACACAAAACAGCTGATGAAAAGAGAGGACTGGTTGACCCTACACTGCCTCGCCACACAGCATAACTGGGGCTTAATGGGTCTTTGCCAGTCTCAGTTACGCTGTGTGCTAATAGCTCTGACCACCATGCAATGCTTGTAGTTCAAACTACCATAATAATAATAATAATAATAATAATAATAATAATAATAATAATAATAATAATAATAATAATACAGGCTGGAGGCTATATAATTATACAGTCTTGTTTTCCAAATCACAACTCAGGCTTAAAGCGCGGTGATCTGTACCCACATACACCCTTATATGTTCCATCCACAACAAACGCACATATATCACTTAAACATGTAGTGTAAAGGCAGGGAGATCGCTATTAGAAGATGGAAAGGAAACCAAATTTTAGATTGACTGCTTCCAATACCATTATTGATGGGAGAGAGGAAACTGGAGTACCTGGAGAAAACCCTCGCTGACCTCAATAGTCTTGTACCTAAGTCACATAAGTTTGCAATCAGTATGGTACCTGACATAATAGACCTCCAAACATCCCTCACAAGCTCCCTGCTAACACGGGTGTGGTGGATGAGCTAGGTAGTCCTAATGACAAAATAGTCTTCAAAATAGGCACCCTAGGCTTCATCCTTTCATAATGGAGTTTAGTAAATACGTGTAATAATATCACACCTATGCTGGATCTTTTTTCCTACACTGGACGATAAATATCATGATTATTTCTTCTCAACGTGGGACATCACATTCAAAATATGTGTGTAAAAAAACAACATCAATCATCGTCCTAACTTTTGGAACTATCATTTGCAGACATAATAACTACACGCAAATTGCATGTCTCGACCTACTGAAAGCCATGTCTGCACTTGAAAATAACACAATAGGTATAGTCAATGTAACAGCATAATATTACTCACAAATTGAGGGAATCAAAGGGCACATGAAAGTTGAATGAAAGGTGATATGGGGGAAATGTGTATAGATAACAAAATAACGAATTTGAGCACCGGCTGTATTGTATTAAAATGTTTTATATGTAACGGTGTATCCAGCGCCAATATGGCTGAACTCTATGTAACAACAAACTTGTATTCTAACAATATAAATCAAATCACAACTAAGAAACCTTATAACAAAATGGAATGAAAGGGGAAGAAGGATAGTAAGAAGGATTTAACACCAAACTATAAAAGTCTACCAACAGGAGTCATTGCAATAATTTTCACGATTGCTGTTATCTGTGAATGATGTAATACATCATCTAATAAAACTAAACATAAAATCTAATAAAACTAGTCAAGAATTTTTGAAGAAGTCCAAGAATAATTTCCTGAGCAGTTTGAACTTTAAGTGATTGCTGTGGCTACTGAGGAAGCACATTAGTCAATACCTTAATCTTTGCACTGACAAAACAAAGCAGGCTGAGCAAACCAAAAATATTGCCAACTGGACTTCGTCACACGCAACTTCCACTTAAATAGCAGCAGGAAATCCAGGTAGCAGCTACAAGTGTGAAGAGAAACGTGTTACTTTTCAGGTGTACACCATCACGCTTTCACTGTGGCAACTATGTAACAGGCTCATGATAAAAAGTATTATGTTGTTGCTGTAGCATGAAGAAGAAAACGTTTGGTACATGCTAAACAAAGACATCTGTAACAGTACTACTGACAGTATTGGATCTAAATCAAATATCTTTTCAATCCAAATACAAAACATGATCATGTTTTCAACAACCGTCTTCAAGTTCAAATATATGTTATGTTTCTCCATTTTCTTATCGCCACCACCCCCACCCTCCTCCCTAACCCTGCACACTTTCCTCTCCTCTCCATCCACCCTTCCCCTCTAATCTCTCATTCCTCCGTTCCCTCCCTCTCTCTCTCTCTCTCTCTCTCTCTCTCTCTCTCTCTCTCTCTCTCCAACCTCTTTTCCCTCCGTTCCTTCTCTCTTCACCACTCGTACTCTGGGAATGGAGAGTTCTTGATTGGGCTCTCTTTGCAATCCACTGGACCCTATAAACAATGACTAACTATTTCTGAATGGCTCCTTCAGCAAATCAAACAAATTCTCCCACAAAGCTTGGGATTTATAAGTGAAAAGAAAACACAAAGGCTGATAAGTGCCAGTACGCTGAGGTCAAAGGGCTGACAAACTATGGCTCAACAAATGTGAAAGTCTTTTGGTAAGAAATGAATTCCACCACCATAACATTTTTATTTTCGTGTTTTTCTTCCCAATTCTAAAATCCTGCAGTCGATAATAATAATAATAATAATAATAATAATAATAATAATAATAATAATAATAATAATAATAATTATTATTATTATTATTATAATTGTTGTTATTATTGTTTATACTAGCATGTGCCTATAATTGTTGAGTCCAATAAGCTCCAGACTGAAGGCAAGCACTTGGTACAAAGTCCAACTAAGTCATACCGTTGACAAATGTAAATCCTGCCAGTTGAAAGGAAATGTTTTCAACCTGGTGTCATCACCTGATCCAAAGCCAATTATGCAATTTAGAATTATAATGTTTTGAATCCGAGGTAAGTCATTTAATACGTTCTATTTATAGTACAAACAGCACCGTTTTTGAACAAACTTCAGAAATTCCACCAATTAATTACGTTAAGAATTAATTAAATCATTACATTTTGCATTTATGATGATGATGATGACGATGATAAGATCCTAGCAGTAGTAATTTTATTTTCAACTGCCAAAGTCATCAACTTTTTAAGCAGTAAAAGCCTTCAAAAGCAACATAAGATAATAAGAGACGTTAAAACTATTATAAAAGAGCAAGGTAATGTACAATATATAATACATATCTTCATAAAACATACCTATCCTATCCCCTAACTCAAAGGTCGTTGGGGCACCACAGATGATCGTTTAACCAGCGTACTCCATCTTTCTCTGTCCTCAGCAACCTTCATGGCTTCGTTCAGTGTCAAACCAGTCCATTCTCGAATGTTGCCCTCCCACATCTTTTTCTGTCTCCCTCTTCTTCAGCCTCCTTGCACCGTGCCTTGCAAGATGGTTTTTGCACATACATCAACACTAAAAGCAATGAATATAATAAAACTTGAACAATGAAGACCATTTTACAATACATCCCAAAACACGTCCATTCACTCACACCCACACAGAGTTGTGATTGAGCACATTAACATTCAATGATCGATGAACATGCGGACAACTATCCTATTCTTTCTCATAACTCGGAAGTCGTTTTACAGCGTACTCCATCTTTCTCTGTCCTCAGCAACTCTCATGGTTTCGCTCAGTGTCAAGCCAGTCCATTCTCGAATGTTATCCTCCCATCTCTTTTTCTGTCACCCTCTTCTTCTGCTTCCTTGCACTGTGCCTTGCAGGATGGTCTTTGTAAGGTCTGATGCTCTGATGAGGTGACCATACCATCGGAGTTTCCGTTTCTTCACCACTGTGAGCATGTCATCGTGTTGTCCAATGGCTTGAGTGATGGTCTGTCGGACTTCGTCGTTGCTGATGTGCTGGGTATATAGGTAATGCCCAGAAGTCTTCTGTAGCACCTCATCTCCATGCTTTGCATTTTTCGTTGTAGGTCTGCTGCTAGTAGGTCGTCATACTGTGCTACATCGGCACTTCTCCTTGATCGACTTATCTTCCCCACCATTTGCGCGTCTGCTTCTTCATGTTTGCTACCGCTTCCAGCACTTTGCATCTACATGACTTCACTTCATGTTTGCTACCGCTTCCAGCACTCTGCATCTACATGACTTAAGGCATCCTCTGACTTCTTATTCAACATGCCTTCACTTCATGTTTGCTACCGCTTCCAGCACTCTGCATCTACATGACTTAAGACATCCTCTGACTTCTTATTCAACATGCCTTCACTTCGTCATTTCAGATCTTATTATAACCTGACTGTTTCTTAAGTCCCCTATATGCTCATGTGTCCTGAGAGGTTAAGCCACATCACCTTTCCACCATGTGAGATGGGGGGATGGGGAGGGGGTGGTGTCTTTGCCAGCAGAGTCAATAAATGTGCGAGTCGATGTTGCGTGAATGTCTTTTTAAAATTTAAATGTCTTTTACATTTGTAACGGGGTTTTATATGTTCTTTCTATGCGCTAAGCAATTTCTCTATGTATTTGGAGCCAATAAAAAGTTGAAGTTGAAGTTGAAGTTGAAATGTGTGTGATGAATTATGTCAGACAACGACTGACTTAACAGGTGTCTGTGGTAACACTGCCCTACAGTCACAAAGACTGACTTAACAGGTGTCTGTGGTAACACTGCCCTACAGTCACAAAGACTGCCCTAACAGGTGTCTGTGGTAACACTGCCCTACAGTCACAAAGACTGACTTAACAGGTGTCTGTGGTAACACTGCCCTACAGTCACAAAGACTGACTTAACAGGTGTCTGTGGTAACACTGCCCTACAGTCACAATGACTGACTTAACAGGTGTCTGTGGTAACACTGCCCTACAGTCACAATGACTGACTTAACAGGTGTCTGTGGTAACACTGCCCTACAGTCACAAAGACTGCCCTAACAGGTGTCTGTGGTAACACTGCCCTACATTCACAAAGGGTGCTGACAGGTACAATTTCCCTTCTGCAAGTCCCTCACAAATTCACTAGCTCCTTAACTACAGGGGTCTGGGACTGAGACCCTCCTTAAGACGTAATTATGAGGGCCAAAGAGAATTAGCCTACCTGCCAATCTCTGCTATGCTGTGCTAACTGATCCTTCTTGGGTTGAGCAGCCACCATCGTTGAAAGGAATTATCCGCTTTTACACAAAATAAAAGTAAAATATGTCTGCAAATAGTAATTTTAATACAGTGATAGTGATTTTATGTATTATTCTGTTTGTTTTACAATTTTTCGGTAATTCTTTTCTTATTCGCTGAAAAGCAGTGTGCTGTATGGATTGTCCACTGTGGGTAATTACAAATTTCTAGACTTGACAGGGGTCAAGACAGACCATGTATCATTCTGTTACACTGACAACCTGTAATGATGCTGGACGCAGGCACTTTGTTACACTGACAACCTGTAATGATGCTGGACGCAGGCACTTTAAAATGTCAAAATGAAATTTGATTTCCTTTCCGTCTCCTAATAACGACCTGCCTTTACACCCCATGTGTGAGTGATGAATGTGCTTGTTATGTATGTAGGAGCATCTTTTTGAAATTGCTCAAAGCTTGCAAACATTTTTATTTATTCATCTGTTACTAGTGTTAGAAGATTTATTGAAAATTTTCCCCTAAGACTGTTATAATAAGAAGAGCCCATGTGTATAATGAAAGACTGTTATAAGAAGAGCCCATGTGTATAATGAAAGACTGTTATAAGAAGAGCCCATGTGTATAATCAAAGACTGTTATAAGAAGAGCCCATGTGTATAATCAAAGACTGTTATAAGAAGAGCCCATGTGTATAATCAAAGACTGTTATAAGAAGAGCCCATGTGTATAATCAAAGACTGTTATAAGAAGAGCCCATGTGTATAATCAAAGACTGTTATAAGAAGAGCCCATGTGTATAATGAAAGACTGTTATAAGAAGAGCCCATGTGTATAATGAAAGACTGTTATAAGAAGAGCCCATGTGTATAATGAAAGACTGTTATAAGAAGAGCCCATGTGTATAATGAAAGACTGTTATTTATTTTTATTTATTTATTTTTATTTAATCGTTCTTATATAGCGCTTTTCCAGCTCATGAGCTGCTCAAGGCGCTGGCCGATACAGGATCTAACTCAAGCCGCCCGAGACGCCCACCCGCAGCCTTTGGGCGCAAGGTCTGACGCCCGTACAACTGAGCACAATCCTGGGCAGCCAGGGATGGGGGAGAAGGACCTAGGTGCATGCTGGGTGTTTTCTTGTCTCCGGCACTCACCCGTCTAGGACATGAGCGTCAGGATCTTTAAAGTCCGTTATGATGGAATGTAAGCGACACAGACTAGACCTCGGTTTATACTCTCATCCGAAGGAGAAGTTATAAGAAGAGCCCATGTGTATAATGAAAGACTGTTATAAGAAAAGCCCATGTGTATAATCAAAGACTGTTATAAGAAGAGCCCATGTGTATAATCAAAGACTGTTATAAGAAGAGCCCGTGTGTATAATGAAAGACTGTTATAAGAAGAGCCCATGTGTATAATGAAAGACTGTTATAAGAAGAGCCCATGTGTATAATGAAAGACTGTTATAAGAAGAGCCCATGTGTATAATGAAAGACTGTTATAAGAAGAGCCCATGTGTATAATGAAAGACTGTTATAAGAAGAGCCCATGTGTATAATCAAAGACTGTTATAAGAAGAGCCCATGTGTATAATCAAAGACTGATAAGAAGAGCCCATGTGTATAATCAAAGACTGTTATAAAAAGAGCCCATGTGTATAATCAAAGACTGTTATAAGAAGAGCCCATGTGTATAATCAAAGACTGTTATAAGAAGAGCCCATGTGTATAATCAAAGACTGTTATAAGAAGAGCCCATGTGTATAATTAAAAGGGTATGGATGGGGGAAAGGGAATAGAGGGAGAAAGAGATTTTTATTTTCATTTAATTTTGTTCCAGTTATTCTAGTTAAAGAGTTGATTTTGTTTAAAAAGATAGTTATGTAAAGTATTTATTAATATTTTTTTAATATTTTCAATGTCTGAATCACTTAGGTGCATAATAGACAATAAATGAGTAATACACACAGGAGTGTCTGTAACAGGTGAGCGTGTTTTAGTCTGATTTAAGAATAATAAGTGGTGTATAGCATTCATTATTATTATTATTATTATTATTATTATTATTATTATTATTATTATTATTATTATTATTATTATTAATGACAGACAGTGCTATCCTATCTTCTTCATCTATCTATCTATCTATCTATCCATCTATCAACATTCGAGAATGGACTGATTTGACACTGAGCGAAACAATCCGGGTTGCTGAGGACAGGGAAAGATGGAGTACGCTGGTTAAACGATCATCTGTGGTGCCCCTACAACCCCCAAGGGATAAGAAGATAGATAGAATGACAGAAAGTGCATTCCGTTTAATTGACAAGAGTATCATTAAGCTACCAAAAATGACAGGAAAGCAACAGACAGCCTCTCGGACACATAGGGTCAAGGTCTTTCCCTTTAAGGCAGGCTGTGCTGCGCATCCCAAGTTCTCAATACTAATAGTCTTAGTATCAGTGAAGACAGCATTCCACCTGAGCCAGAACCTAGTGGCAGCAGTCTAAATTAAATAACCCCTACTATATAACAATGATAGCACACATAGCTGGGCATTTCCTATACCCAGCACATCACCAACTACGAAGTCCGACAGACCATCACACAAGCCACTGGACAACACGATGACCTGCTCACAGTGGTGAAGAAACGGAAACTCCGATGGTATGGCCACGTCACCAGATCATCAGGTCTTGCAAAGGCCATTCTGCAAGGCACAGTGCAAGGAGGTAGAAGAAGACGGACACCGAAAAAGAGGTGGGAGGACAACATTCGAGAATGGACTGGTTTGACACTGAGCGAAACAATCAGGGTTGGTGAGGACAGAGAAAGATGGAGTATGCTGGTTAAACAATCACCTGTGGTGCCCCTACGACCTCCGAGTTACGGGATGGGATAGGATAGGATAGCACACATAGCTGGATTTAATCCCCTGATAGGGCTCCAATAACACTAGGGATAAAAATAGCATTGCTAGTGACGGTGCTAACACTGTCCTACATTTCCTCAAGCATCGCTTATCACAATAGGCCTTGTCCAATTCACTTAGTGCTTGTTGACAAGTTTTCATTCTTATAGTGTAGCTAGACATTGTTTACGACCTTCCATATAAATAACCCCAAGTGCTCTACAAAGAAATTCGGTAAATCCCAACCACAGTATATAATATCTATATCTATATAGCTGTCTTATCTATCTTATCTTCTAGTGGTTTAATTTAAAAAAAAACATATAATGACAAACAAAGGATGCTTTACAGGATAGACAACAAGCCAGCTTATAACTGAATTTCTATTCTGCCAACACAACTTACACTTATTATATAATACTAAAATCCAACAATATGCATTTATCTGCACTCAGAACTCTCAATATGTCTCTGAGCCTATCCTATTTGTTTGAATGGTTATTGTGCAATGTCTGGGTGCCATTGTGAACATTACCATGATTTAATGACCATTCACAATTCTTGTAACAAAATGGGCACATTACATTACATTACATGAGTATTGCTTTAGGTCCAGCGGACTACTGGGTACATTAGTCAATACATCATGTCAATACATCATGAACAAACAGACAAAACACCAGTCATGAATTATTTCAGAAATTACTGCGCCCATTTTCCCCCCCGACATGTGTTCCCACTGCAGGCAGTGCATATCCAATAACTGAAATTGTATTTTATTTCTTGACCCAAACTGTGTAGTGCATATGACATATTAAGCATAAACTTGATAGATGTGACAGTTTTCAAAACATCGCCCTTTGATGCACCGCCGTTGACACAGACCCCACACTCAACATAATTAGTTATGCAACTTTTAAACAATTCCCTAAACTACCCTCTTCTAATTATTCTTCCAAAAGTCACCTGCCTCCGCAAACATTATATTGATAATTAATTATCCTTCTACAGAGAACAGCAAAGCAAGCGACGCAGGCCAGCTCAGACATTGGGGCCAAAAGTTGTTGAACCATTACAGTGAAGGAGCCACTCAATTCCTGGCCCTATGAGTAGCACACTGAGCCATACCCTGACAATACCTCATCCTGCTCAGACCCACTTTAACAGAGACCCTCAACACATCCTTTGAACATTCACAGTGAGTTAGCACACTGAGCCATACCCTGACAATATCTCATCCTGTTGAGGTCCACTTTAAAAGAGACCCTCAACACATCCTTTGAGCATTCACAGTGAGTTAGCACACTGAGCCATACCCTGACAATATCTCATCCTGCTGAGACCCACTTTAACAGAGACCCTCAACACATCCTTTGAACATTCACAGTGAGTTAGCACACTGAGCCATACCCTGACAATATCTCATCCTGTTGAGGCCCACTTTAAAAGAGACCCTCAACACATCCTTTGAACATTCACAGTCAGTGCTGCCCCACTACAAAAAAACAAAAACAAAAGCTTACAACCAAAACCAAAAAAATAAATAAAACTTTACGAAGTATGGTTTGTTTTTAAATGACAAAATGATGTCATTTTGTGCCTATTAATAGCAACAGCTAGACACCATTCTGGGGCTAAAAATAGCATTTATCAAAACCATGAAAAGACAAAACCCGTGGTTTTTTTTAAAATAAAGAACCCAAAAAAACTAGTATATTTTTGTTTTGTTTCAGGTTGATAAAATTGAACCTACTCCACCCCAGACATCAAAGACGGCACCCTTCAAGCCCCAAGGTTCACTCAGAAACAGGGTCAAAGGTCACACAGCAATGCCTATGGAATGTGTAGCTTAAAACAAGGGAAATCACTTCCTATCACAACCAATATAGAAAATTGAAACTTTAGCAGTTTAGCCCACTTTGTCACTGCTTACAGGACATTCCCAAACCCCATCAGACTATAGCCATAGGTGCCTAAGGCTGTTACATGAGACACTGTTTTATGAACATTGCATCTTTGCTGCTTTTCTCACAAGGCGGGCAAGAACCTGTATGCAGTGCTGTATTTTTCAAATGGGAAACTGGCTGATGGCCTCTCTACTTTCTCCTTAACCATACTGAGCATTAACTTCAATACTTGTGCTGAGTATATGACACTATATCATCACAGATTTCAACTCCAGCTTTGTCCTGAAAGTCTTCAAATGAATCACCATATTGATTGTTGCTGCTCAACCCAAACAAATAAGAGAAGGAGGAAAAGAAGAAGAAGGGGAAGAGAGCAGGAGTACAAGCAGTGACAATCAACCACAAACCTGCTTGAACTTTCACCTCCCTATAGTTTACAACAATCATTCAGTGCCTGAGTGCAGTCAAGCATTACCTCCTTGGCTGTAGTGTAGGGCAGAAGGTCAGGTACATGCACAAGACACGCGTTGGTTTTGGGGTTGACTCAGTAACGTGTAACTTAAACGTAACATCAAAAATTACAGTAACATGTCACCTTATATCAGTACAGAAAGGTAACAGAAGTCAAGCACTAACTGTGCACACAAACTTGTAATGTGACAGTTTAGTATGCTGAATATTGCCATCTTCCATACACCACTAAAATTACACAGATAAACTATAGAAGTCAGATGCATCAAACCATGAAGCATACAGGGTCCTAGACTAGCTCAATGGGTAGAGCCACAAACTTATGTTCAAGTGTTGTGGTCTAATGGTAGTGCTTCGGTTTGCGAATCTGATGGTCCCGGGTTCGAGCCCTGGCCGGGCCATTGTGTTGTGTCCCTGGGAAAGACACTTTACTCCTGTTTTCCTACTCCTTCGGATGAGTGTATAAACCGAGGTCTAGTCTGTGTCGCATACATTCCATCATAACGGACTTTAAAAATCCTGACGCTCATGTCCTAGACGGGTGAGTGCCGGTGACAAGAACACATCCAGCATGCACCTAGGTCCTTCTCCCCCAACCCTGGCTGCCCAGGATTGTGCTCAGTTGTCCGGGCGTCAGACTATGCGCCCAAAGGCTGCGGGCGGGCGGGCGTCTCGGGCAGCTTGAGTTAGATTAGGTAGTCAAAAGCCATTTTTAAAAAATGATTTCCTCATCACAAAACTGACATAGATTTAAAGAGCTTTTCATTCTGAACACAGTGGTATATTTTTTTTCCCCATAGGACAAATAGGTAAAAAGTTATTAATGTTTGAAAATGCCGAATGTTGGTGTTTTTTTGGCAACGTTTTGGAATTGAAGAAATTGACAACTTTGGAGTCTCAAAGTGAAGCCAATATTGATACCAGGAAGCTGATTTTTGACAGGTAACCCCTTCATATGTTATACTCCAAGCCCAATTTTCTTCAGGCCTCTCCCATGTAATGTTCAGCCGTTTTGGTGCTTCAAAGTTGGGAAATCATCAAATTCGCAGTGCGCGCCGGCAAATTATAGGCCTACTGGTGTGCTACTACGCTCAGCACGCGTGTCGTTGAACAGGCCTACGAGTACGCAATGACCGCAAGAATTCCCGAACACCGTTTGGGTAGGCTTTTCTACGGCAAAGCGCTCCGCGATACAGTAATGCACAAATTAATAAATACCCTAGTTTTATAAAGGAAAGTCTGCTCTTTATTTCTTGCTAAGTTTTAAACTTCTAGTTAAAATCAAACTTACATCAAAACCGCTTTATCCACTTTGTTCGGCTCGTAACAAAACTTTTACACACGAGAGCCCCACAATACCTATATGTAAATGAAGCTAAGTATCCGAACTTCTCATTGGTTCTTATTTTTAGGCCATCCAATGAAGTATCGCAAAGCACTTAGACTTTGAAACGAGCCCCTCTCAGCAAACGACGATGACAACTTTTTCCGCACCGCCATTCAGCGCTCGGATAGGGGCGTATTCAAAAGCTGTTTTCTCGGAATCTTTCGCATAAACATGCATTAAAAACAACACAGATGTAAAGATAAAGCTTTCAATTTTTATTTGAATACAGCCACTGTTCGTTTTGATGCAGTTTTACATTAATAATAAGTGTTGAAAGTGAAGTGAAAACTGAGTCAAAACTGCCGACCGGACAAGAGCCAATGAAGGGCTTGGAGTACCTATAGATCCTGTATCGGCCAGCGCCTTGAGCAGCTCTTGAGCTGGAAAAGCGCTATATAAGAACGATTAAATAAATAAATGACCCAAAAAGTTAAACTGGCTGTTGGCACTGACCATCTAACTATTACCATCCTGCCGGTTGTTCTACAATGTAGCATACGTAGGACTTTAGATTAGCTGGGGTTGTCGGACTCCATTCCCCCTTATCCTGTGTAGTGCTGTCCTGCAGCTGCTATGATTTCTTTGGATTTGCAACCCAAATTTTACCAACATGGGTGACTAATTATTCAACATTCAATGTGGGTGACTAATTTTTGAACAATCAATGTGGGTGACTTATTTTTTTCAACATTCAACGTTGGTGACTAATAAGATCTTCTTGGGAAATGGGAGGTAACTTGTCTTTTTGTTTAGTTTTTAGTTACCTAGAGTTATTCGGGTGAACATCTCGCATCAGAACACTATGAAAGCTACCCCGATCTGCAAGCTTTTTTTCGGGAAGGGGGGAGAGTTATGGTTGAAGAGCAGTGCAAGGCTGAACTAGCGGAGCTAGCCCGGATTACAACTGAAATCAACCTTTCAGTTGATCCTGAAGGTTTGATGGAGGGCTGAGCAGCACAGAATTTCCTGATTAAAAAGGGACAATAAAGCGTCCAATTCAGAATGTAATGACTAAATTAGTCTCAGACTGACGCATGAAACTGGCTGATATTGTGATATTATTTACCAACTGGTGACTGAATCATCACCATTTAATAAATTATACAAGTTCTACAGCAATAAAACTACACAATTTACGTTAACTGCAGGAAAAAGCAACATAAGCCTAAATCACAAGATATCTCAGAAAACAAAAGACATTAACCATGCACCACAAACAGTCCCTCAAATTCAAAGACATCATAAATAAAAAATACATAAATTTATTTATAAATCTAAATTTATAAATCATGTACATTTTACATAAACATGAAGTAAATAAAATGTTCAGTTCAGATCAGTTGGAACTTGAGCAAGCCTCACAGATTTTCAACGTCCCAATCAATTTTGACAACTTTATATCATGGGTTGCATAGCCATTACATTATTATAGCTGTGGAAAGTTTAAAATTAACATGACAAAATGTTAATTAAATTTAGAATAAAATGTATGCCACATACTGTAGAAATTAAACAAAGTCATATAACTCACATGCTCCTTATTTTAACATGAAAATCAGAGCCCAGAAAAAAAAATTACAAAATGAAACTGGCATTAAAATGCAAAGTAATACCAACTTTCATATTTCTATGCTTTTCACCTTGAGATGACCTCGACTTCCTGCTCCAAATATATACTAATAAATGTACGATCAAATAAACTGCAGCAAAACTTGTATTATGGCTTTATGCCAAAAAGCTTACCTTGGGATGACTTGACCTTCAGTGACCTAAATTACCTTTAGATGACCTTCCCCTTCACATGGCCTCTCATGCTCATGTAATGATGTATGATAAAATAACCCAATGTCAGGCTAAATAGAGCCATTCTACAGTATAATTACCATTTTTGCAAGGCCTAAAATGACCTTGACCTTCAAGATATGCAAAAATTGAACATTATAAGTATATCAAGTTTGGACTTATATCTCTCATAGATTAGGGTCAAGGTCACTTCAGTGTACCTATACACCTTTGGACAGCCCCAGTGACCTTGACCTTGGAGGTTGACCAAATTTGCATAGCATGTGTGTCTCATTAGTATCTGTCATGCATAAAAAAAATCATAAGTTCAATAATACGCCAATATGAATAACTTTTAAAACAGTAAAAATTTGTTTTTAAAAACTGTCATTTTTTACAAACATTTGTTGATCCTGTGACCTTGACCTAGAGTCATTCATTCACTAATCAATCGTTAGGTCTCACAAGTAATGTGGTATACACCATCTTAACAAGTTTGGTTGTGATAGTTGAAATAGGTTCTGAGAATCACTTCCAAGTTTTGCACAGATGATGGGCAGAAGGAGGGACTGCCAAATGTTTGTTCCCTCTCCCCTCCCATATATGTTCCGCGCTTTTTTGGAATCTGGGCAATTCTAGAATTGGCCTGCGCAATTCTAGAATTGGCCTGCCCATTTTTGGAATTCCAACATTGGTTAGGGTTCGGGTTCGGGTTAGGGTTAGGGTTAGGGTTTGGGTTAGGGTTACGGAAATGTTAGGGGTTAGGTCCCTAACCCTTTCCCTAAGCCTAACCTTAACCCTAACCCTGGCGGCCAATGTTTTCATTAAAACAATGGGCAGCCCCTTCTATAATACTACTAATTCCAAAAATGCCCAGATTCCAAAAAAGCGCGGAACATATATATAT
This sequence comes from Oncomelania hupensis, assembly GCA_036898135.1. NCBI lineage: Eukaryota > Metazoa > Mollusca > Gastropoda > Littorinimorpha > Pomatiopsidae > Oncomelania > Oncomelania hupensis. The sequence goes on along the minus strand of CM072523.1, from coordinate 59,934,657 downwards.
TTTTATATTCAAATAACCCTCCCCCACCCTCCCTCATCTCCCCACCCAATCAAAAGTTAATGGCATGATTGAAAATTAAATTATGATGAAAATTGCTTAAAATAAGTTAATATTTCGTTCAGTACTTAATATGTATAAATTGTATTTGTTTTATTCTTTTAAACTAGGCCTATAATTATGGGGTGTCGGATAGTGCAGTGGTTGGAGCACTCGCTACTGTGTCGAAAGTGAAGCACCGTCCGGTGCGGTTAGCACTTGGATGGGTGACCGCTAAGGTGTGAAGCGACAAACAACAACGCCCCCAGTTGACTCAACTGTGATTGAGTACCTACTCTCTTGAGGGTGGGGAAGGTAAAGCAGCGAGGGAGAGAGTTGGGCATCACCCTCATTACGCTGGCCCAAGATAAGTGTGATCTCCAACATCACGCTCCCCTACGGCCACAAGGCTATGGGACTACCTTTTACCTTTTTTTTTACCTATAATTATATAATCAGAATCCAGACTAATATAGGCCTAATTGCGGCTGAAGAAGAAATGTAGGCATTAATTTCGAACAGCAGCTGGGGCAGGAATTAAAATAAAATAATGCGTACATACCTAAACCGAAAAGCAGAGCAACCAGTGCAGACTACGTGACAGCAGCTACGTCGCCTATGGTGCTCTTTTAGCAGCAGGATCACAGCACCACCTCCTCTCACTCACTGACTCAGGATCTTGCGATGCACGCCGTTAGCCTGTTAGGACCTCAGAAACAAATTCGGAAGAAAAAGCAACAACGAGACTACCAAGTTATAACTGAAATGCACTTCAGTAGAAACAGCAGAAACAAGAGCAATCTCTTGCATGTACAATCACAACTCCGCAAGACATGTGCAATCGGTCACCGTTTATTCGTAAACAACAAAGCAAGCAGCGTGCTGTACTAAAATAAGTCTTGAGCCAGCGATTTTGATTGGCTGATATTTCTCCACCGGAAGCCTAGTTTAGATAATCACAGCTATCGTACTATCGTTGCCACCGCCAAATTTGAAGTTGCCGAACATGGCGAATCGTCAAACTCTTTGAAACAGTTGCAGAAGACGGTAAATATGACAATTATTTGTATAGTAAATCGCTATATAGAAAGTGCCTAAAGTAGTCAACGGTTCTGCCTCCTGTAGATGAACTGGTTTCACCACTCCTGTATTGTTAATGAACCTGATGTTGTGGTCTTTTCTATGTAGGCATCAATCGTGTTTAGAACTAGAAATAGTACTAGTAGTAACTAGTACTTAGTAGTGTGGAGGCAAAACAAACCGTGAAGCCTTTCTAAACGCCCCTTCCTCAAATTGGCAATAACTCAGTGGGTCTGTTGAGCATGTATTCTCCTATGCATTTCATTCATCATAGCAATAAAACATTTTAAAACTTGAGCTTGTTCAGTTGTTCTTGTTCAGTTGTTGACAGTGACTAAGGGGGCACAATGACTGAATGAGTGATTGACTTTTTTTATAACGTCCAAAACAATACTTTATTATTACTGTACTGTTGAGGCTTATTAGTAGAGCTGGGTACCGTGGGCCAAAGTCGTACCGGTATTACCGCGGTATTTTTAGGTCGTATCGGTATGTCGTACCGGTATACCGCGATTTTAAGTGTTACAATCAATCTACTAAGTTGTTACTATTAATTTTTTGAGAGACGAACAGGCCCAGTGGGCCTCAAACGTCTAACGAGTCAAGTCAAGTAAAGTCAAATGGAATGGCATGATTGACATTATGATTAGTGACCGATGCAAAAGAAAGATTGTCATACACTTTAAAATTGTTTCAAGGAACCAGATTTCCATAGAAACTGAAGCTTTATTATTGCTTGAAATGAACGCCTCAAATGCTTAAAAAAAAAAAAATCACTGAATTTAGAACTTCAGCAAACTTTAAACCGCAAAAATAAAGCAAAAACATTCAACGGGAAAGGTCTTTAAGAACTTTAAAAATTCAGAAGGATTGGCGACTGGTACTATGCTCAAACACATGAATAAGCTGCTGTTCTTGTAAGTTCTTCTTCAAGAACAGCTGCCTATCCACATGTTTGGGCTTTAGACTCGCTCTCTGGGTGGACAAGATGTTGCCCACTATTGCGTTATGTGTTGTTGAGATTTCCCAGTAAACCGGACCTTGGACACCGCATCGGTATACTATACCATACCGTCGCGTTTCCGAACCTAAATATAGTTACGACGTATCGGTAAAACGTCCAGTCCTACTTTTTAGTTATTACCCCACGTAAGATGTAAACTAATTTATTGTTCAAGTTGGGCATTCTGTAGGTTCAGATAATTATCAATTATTGATGAAAAATTAATTGGTGACTGGTATAGTACTGAAAGAAACATTTTTAATAAACTTAATTTTACCCTCATGTTAATCTCGTTGTGGTTTTACTTTCCAGACTCACATTGTTTTCTTTGCTATTTTGGTTTGTTCTTTCTGTTAGAACCAGATCATGATGGTCCAAAGCCAGCAAAAAGTACTTGCTTCTCAGTTGTTTTCAAATGTTAAATGCTGCTAGTGCTATTATTATTAAGTATAGTTGCTAGCGATCTTTTAACTGCTACATGGTGCGCATCATTGTTTGTAATTGGTCATTTGATTTGGGCCATGGGATGTTTTTCAGATCTGTTAGTGTTTTCTTCTTCTAATGTTCTATTCTTTCAGTATTATTTTGCTTTACCTTTTCTTTACTTTTGTTATTGTTTTGAGTTTTGTGATTGAATATGACATTATTTTGATGTTATTTTAAGGGTTTGGTTAATTCTGCCTTTGCCTTCGTTTGTTGGTTTGACTTTTGTTGGTTTGGGTCCTTGTTGTTGTTGGCTGTATTGATGTGTTGATGTTGTGGTTTGGCTTGCAGCCTACTATGGTGGCTACCGCACACTGGAAAGAGGGCGACAAGTCATCCCTCCAGACGCTGCCAGTACTAGTACGACCTCTATATTATCCACTGCTACGTCATTCTCCCGCCCTGCCCCAAACACCCCAATACTCCCTTCTGACGATGATGATGAAGGTAGACAGTTTATAGATCTCTCCTTTTGACCTGTGCACCCAGTTTCAATAACTCTTGTGGCAAAGGGGTTTCTCTTCTGTGTTGAGTGGTTTATATTACTCACCAAGTTCAAGTATTGCATGACTTATCTTAACTAATAACTTATTCATTTTTATTCATCATAATTAATATTGAAGAGTGAATTGCTAGTAAGTTGACCATTTTCAACAATTGTCTAAGTTACTAAAAATACTAAGTTACATAAAATACTGCATGCATACTGTTCATAATCACATACTCTTGTCTAAGTTACTAAAAATACTAAGTTACGTAAAATACTGCATGCATACTGTTAATAAAATTACATACTCTTGTCTAAGTAAGTTACTAAAAGTACTAAGTTACATAAAATATTGCATGCATACTTTTCATGATAACTTAATAAGCACAATCTATTATAGATCTGTGATAAATAATTGATATAAATAAATGATACACTATTGCCATTTGCTTCTGCATGCATTCTTTTCAGATTGAACCACATCTATCCTATCCTATCCCATAACTCTCGTTGGGGCACCACAGCGTACTCCATCTTTCTCTGTCCTCAGCAAACCTCATGGCTTCACTCAGTGTCGAGCCAGTCCATTCTCGAATGTTGTCTTCCCACCTCTTTTTCTGTCTCCCTCTTCTTCTGTGTGGGGAAGGTAAAGCAGCGAAAGAGAGAGATGGGCATCACCCTCACGCGACACGCCGGAAAACGTTGGGTCCATTCTATTCAGTGCCCAAAACACATCTAATATTATTATTTAATTTAGTGAATAAGTCACTGAAGTTTATAAATGAGTAAAAATGCTGTTTGATGGCCTACCTGTATTATTTTGGGTATCATGTATGGAGGGTTGTGTTGCAGCATGGTTGTGGTTTCATTTCTATGTACCTTGATATTTATCGTCATTGTGCTGAACTTTTTACTACTACTTATCATTTCTATGTAGCTTGATATTTGTTATCATCATTGTGCTGAACTTTTCACTACTTATCAATTCTATGTAGCTTGATAAATTTGTCATCATCATTGTGCTGAACTTTTCACTACTAATTATCATTTCACTAACGATCCACAACTTCATATTGCTGGGTTTGCATATCACTGCATGTGTTTAACTGTTATAAAATCAAAAGTGGAATTTGTGTTGTAGCACATTTTTATGGAAGGATGTTCAACTTTGATAGTGAATCAAAATAAAGTAAACAAATATAATTCACAATCATTATCTGTTGATAATAACAGCGATTACGATAACACACGGACTGGTAAAGCACACATATATCTCAGTTATGGAATGTAAATTGTAAAAGGCTGCTTAGTAATAGTATTGAAGGATCTTTTGGGAATGCTTTTCCATTTCCTACAATGTTTGAAATAAAGTAACGTTGAGGACACCTTGTCCTGTTGTTCCACCAGCCTTGCAACAACCCTGTAACAGGATAGCTGTATCAACATTTTACCCTTTTCATTATTGTATGTTCTAAACATTTTATGAACACCTATGTATTTGATTTTTAGATGATCGTGAATTACGAATTGTCCTGGTGGGAGCGGAATGTTATGAAAACAATGAACTGGCCATCGCAGCAAACGTAAGTCCTTAAATCTGTTGGGCAAACAAGCGGAACTGCATTTTGGATCTTGATAATGTGTTGTAAAATAAATGGTTACTGAAAGTTAATGTCCAGGAAATACATTTTAACAGTAATACATAATTAAGCACATGCACATGTTGATTGTGCTCATGAGGAATATAGTCACTCTTGTCTCGGACTTTTGCAGCAAGCGGAATTGGTTTATTTTGGGGAGGGGGTTGTTTTTTCTTTGAGTATTGAAACGTCCAACACTTTAGATAAAATAAACATGATGAAATCAATTTTCATCAATATCTTAAACTTGAAAGCATTGGTGTAGGCATTTTGTTGTAAGGGAGCACAACTATGTTGCGACTAGCAACAGTCCTATTTTCGTGTGACGTGCGCTGCACACCAATTTCTTTGTGATGCTTGAGAACCAGTAAAGATAAATATCTGTCTCCATAATTTGGGATATTCACTCCAGGAGTGTGGGTGTGTGTTCTTTTCTTGTAATGACTTCAGTCCTGTTATATTGTTGTGCAGAATCTTTCAGTGGGAGAGGTTGTGCAGTCGGAAGATGGTCTGGACTGCATTCAGACCGCATCGGAGTGTGAAACAGTGTTTGTGCTGTCACAGTTTGAAGGAGAGGTCTACCATAAACTTCACCGCGCTGAAGCTCGCATCATGGGACCCCCGGTCATTCTAGCTTGCGAGCGTAACAGGCGCACAGGCCAGGTGCCTGAGGTACAACAGTGTTTTATGTTGAATGCTATATTTTGTTCCTTTTATCTTATCATTCAGAGTTGGAAGTAACACACAGAAATGCGTGAAGACAGAAGTAGGGACTTGCCTACGGTACGGTCGTTTGCCATATTTGTACGCAATTTAGTTTTGGTGTAGGGTCTCTGAAAAGTACGGTCAGGTTTTTTCAAAATAATTTTTATGTTTTTCTATTTATTTATTTAAGTTTGATTGCGATTAAAAGACAGGCAGTTTAGTTACTTCCCTTACATATGGAAAGTTGGCCGTTCTGCTTTCCTCCTTTGTGCTCAGTGCTGTGCACCACTACTAGTATGAAAAATGAAACCAAGCTGTGGTGCAGGCCGTTCTCCCGATCCGAATAAAGATGAACCAAAAGCTGAACAGCAGGCCAGAAAGAAAGCTTTTTTGAAAGTCTACAACCAAAAGTGGCCTTGCCTGACTGCATCTCCCAAAGGACCAGCGTTTGCAAGATGCACTTTGTTCAAAATCGACTTCACCTTTGCACATGGCGGTCGCAATGAAATGAATCAAAATCACATAAAAAGTTTGAAGAAGCTGCTAAAGGCCATACGTCCATCAAAAGCCTTTTCAAGGCGCAGACGAAATCCACTGGTGCCGAATACATGTTATGCATACATTGCAACCTGACATGTGTGTGATGTGTTGCTTATTTGAAAGAAAGTTTGTTTGCCCTCTTCTGCAAAATGTTGAGATCAACTCTTCACTTATACTTTCATATTTATACTTAGTAATATTATTTGCTTAGTAACCACACATTTCTATATATTATGTATTTCAGTGCACAATGTCAATATTAATATGTTACAAGAAGACAAAAAGGTGATACACAAAAATCTGGTCAGAGTTTCCATAATGTGGTTGTGAGCTGCCTGTAGTACTGTCAACACGTTTTTCGGGTAGACAAGTCTGTATCAAAAATAAAAGCGTTGTAGTTTTGTATTTTGAACATTGCTGAGTCTGTATTATTCGTTCACACATATAGTTGTTAATTCAAAGTCAGATTTACAGACTTGCCAACCAGTACGATTTGACCGTATTATTTTACGATGAAATTGAAAAAATACGAAATTCCGACGATTTAGAAAATAATACGATGAGTTTTAAAAAAAACGATCATAGGTCTTTGTGAACCCTAAATCTGGTTTATCGGTACAACAGTTACAGCACTGTTAACAGCCATCGCACACGACGCAGCTAGCGATATGGTAGGCCAAGTCGCGCGTTTTGACAATAAAAAATAAAAACGAACCCTTCTGATTGGTCGCGCACTGGCTGCATAGTGTGCGATGGCTATAATACTATCAGAAGACCGGAAAAAGAATAAACCTATTTGCATACAGTTTTGTCCAATCAATGGCCGCGTTGATTTCCTGAACCACCAATGGTATACATTCTTTCTCAAGCAAAGAAAAACATGGCGGGCAGAGGTAGGCTGCGGAAACGCACTAGTAAATCTCCCCCTGCTACTGCTGAAATCGCTTCTAAAAAAACAGAGGAGGCAGCAAAACTTTCTTCCTTCTTACTCTAAGGATTATCCTTGCATCGTCGCATCAAAAGTCAACAGCAAATACGCTCGATGCCGTGTCTGTGAGTTCGATTTTTCAGTCGCGCATGGCGGTTTCGATGATGTGAAAAAACATGTCCAGTCAAAGAGGCATATTGCAAAGGCATCGGCATTGAAAAATGCTTCGTCAATCGCTAGCTATGTCTCAACGAAAGATGTAGACTTGAAAACAATTTGAAGTGAGGCATATTTTACTGAATTTCTGGTGGAGCATAATGTGCCTATTTCGGCATCGGACCATGCTGGACAACTTTTCACAAAAATGTTCCCGGACAGTGAAATTGCAAAGAGCTATGGTTCAGCTAGAACCAAGACCACTGCTATAATTAACGAATGTGCAGCTGGAAAAAGGAAGGGCCATGCTATGAGAGAGAATTTTCAGAACAGTTTCTGAAAAAATGCAAGTCGGCTACCAAAATGCAGCAGAGTGCAGCTGCTACTTCAGCAACATGCTCCACCCCCACTTGTCCTTCTAGCAGATGAAAAGTTTTATAATACATTGATTTTTTGTGGAACTAGTGTGAAGAACACTAAGTACTGGAAATAGACATGAATTGAGATACTGCAGCATTTAAGAGATACCGTGTGAAGACTTTTAATTATTAAAAATAAAGGTTTAGTTACACTCAATGTGTAAATGACGTAAAACCTACGCCGCTTTGTGATTATGTTTTTCGTCGTTTTCAAAATACTATTGTTTTATTAAAAATACTATCAAAATTTTATTTGAGTACTATCGAGTCCTTACTGGGGTTGGCAGGTCTGGATTTAAGAAAGCAGATTACAAGGTTTTAGGAAGAAATCCTCCAGTAATAATAATAATAATTATTATTCAGGATGCTATCACAAGATTTTTCTTCAAACTCAAAGCTACGATCTGAAGAGACTGCTAGTACAGAAGTGGGAATAGAAATCATTTCTTACTTTTGAAAATGTTACTTTGACTGCATCCAATATGGTTATTGAAAGAGTGAACAGTATTTAACAGAACATAGTACCACACATTCTGCCTAAGTATTCTCCTTCACAAAACAACTATTATGTGGGGTTCATCCACCATTGGGCTGTGCTGGAAACCATACAAATCCTGGGTCAATCCAAAGGATTTAAGAAAGCTAGGCAATTTGAGAACGCCTGCATATTTTTTGCTGAAATTTCATTTGCTTTGTCCTCCGATAATGGCTTGTACCAGATTTTGTTGGTGTAGTTATTAAATACAAGAAAAGTTTGCTGTGTAGATTTTCATATTGTAGTCAACTTGGTTTGCTTTGTAGATTTTCATATTGTAGTCAAATTGGTTTGCGATGTAGATTTTCATATTGTAGTCAACTTGGTTTGCTATGTAGATTTTCATATTGTAGTCAACTTGGTTTGCTATGTAGATTTTCATATTGTAGTCAACTTGGTTTGCTATGTTCCAGGTCCCACCTTTCAGCACACGACCACTGTTCTGTATGTCCATGCAGCGAATCGTCGTCTGCTTCACAGGTTTCAAAGGCAGAGACAGAATTGTAAGTTGTGTTTTATTGTTTAATGTTGTTAGTTTTGTTTTGTTCTCTCGTTATTATTTTATACTGTGTATTTTGTTGGTTTGAAGGACTGCAATATTATTATTATTACTGATATGAATTGTACAATTTAGTCCATACTGTGAAGGATTATGTTGTTTGTTTTTCCATATTGGCAAACCAGTACATTGTCTGAGTTTTAAGCAAATAATAATGCTGGGCAGAAAATAAAGATGGTTAGATTTCTTAATACATGTATCGCGTTTGTTGAAACTACATTACTGCACAAAAATCTTGCTACTTTCGTTGAAATTTTATTTTTATTGTAAAGTTAATTTTACTGTTATAATTATACTGAAGTGGTTTTGTTCTCTTTTATTCTGATGTATCACCAGTTTTTTTCTTTTTTTTTCTTTTTTTGTTTTTGGTCTTGCTCTGTGGACAGATCATGGTAAATGTTATTTATTGTGAGAGTGCATTAGTCTTGTGATAATGCAGGCTTGCTCTGTAGTAGCCTAAAGTTTGATAGTGTTGTTGGATAACATCTGTGGGGATAGATAGGAGACTGCTACTAGTACAAATTATAAACACCATTAGCCTGCTGCAGAAGCTGCTTCCTACCTGTATTTCATGATTAGATGTAGTGGTTGTTGTGGCCTCAATTTGGGTTCCTAATATACTTGTCTAGTGGCTTTATTACCTCACCATCAGCACAGTAGTGTACCTATATAATGCCGTTCAGTTATTAACAGAATGTATAAATAACTGAAACTTGTGCCTGTATCTTACATTTAGAAATGGCTTCATTAAAAATGTGTAGTGGCACAAGTGGCCTCCTCAGGTTTGATGGTGAATACAGTGGCTTTAGGCCCCCCAAAAATAATATGTCTGTTCACGGTAACATAGGGAAAAAATAGGGGCTACATCTTTTTTTTTTTAAAACCTTTTTCACCTTGGGTGCGTTATTTTTGTTGTTTTTTTCAATTCTGTTTCCAGACGATCCCCCCAAAAAAGTTTAGGGTCAGGCAAAAAAATTAAGGTTGATTGAAATATTTTAAAGAGACTTTTTTGGGAGGGGGGAATGGGGGGGGGGGGGGGGGGGTTATTTGCTAACATTCGTTGGGAATATTTATGTTATGCTGTTGTGGGCATGTTTGTGGGTTGATGATGCGTAACTGGGACATGCTCAGTTTTATTATGTGATGTGTGAAATTAGTAGTTGTAAGCAACTGGTGGTCTCATAAGGCCATGAATTTGTGCATTTATGTGAAAAATATATGCCTGACATTAATGCTTAAAAAGTAACTGAAAAAAAAAGTACTTACAAAATAACTGCTGTTTGTTTTGGATACTCTAATATTTATATATATTACAATGAAACAAGTGCATTTGGTACTAAACTGAAGTCTAATTGGATATTGTAATATATATATATATGCATTAGTTACCAATACAGCAAGTTTGTAACATTTGCATATTTTGTTTTGTTCAGTCTAGTCGCAAAAGGCTGGTAAGACTATGTGTTAATTTACACTAATTGTGCTATACCCAACAAATAACGCTCTCCGTCTTCTCCCTATAATATTATCTTCTTCTTTTTTGTCTGTAATATTTACACCAGATACAAATATATGCACAATTTGGGAAGGGTGTTTTTTAAAACGCAGCATATTTGTTGATTTTATTTATTTGTCAAATTGTGTTATTTTATTGCTAAAATCATGTAGTGGTACTGTTCTAGATCACCCCATGTCAAAGACAAAGTCAAAAGTTTTCTGTTTTCATTTTTTGCCGGTGGTGTTTTAACGTGTCTTTCAGATGAGTAATGTTGATTATCTGTTATTCGGGGGGGGGGGGGGGGGGGGGGGGGGGGGTCACCAGGAATGGTGGTGTTTTAACGTGTGTTTCAGTTGTGTAATGTTGATTATCTGTTATTTGGGGGTGTCACCAGGAATGGTGGTGTTTTAACGTGTGTTTCAGCTGTGTAATGTTGATGATCTGTTATTTGGGGGGGTCACCAGGAATGGTGGTGTTTTAACGTGTGTTTCAATTGTGTAATGTTGATTATCTGTTATTTGGGGGGTCACCAGGAATGGTGGTGTTTTAACGTGTGTTTCAGTTGTGTAATGTTGATTATCTGTTATTTGGGGGGTCACCAGGAATGGTGGTGTTTTAACGTGTGTTTCAGTTGTGTAATGTTGATTATCTGTTATTTGGGGGGTCACCAGGAATGGTGGTGTTTTAACGTGTGTTTCAGTTGTGTAATGTTGATTATCTGTTATTTGGGGGGTCACCAGGAATGGTGGTGTTTTAACGTGTGTTTCAGATGTGTAATGTTGATTAGCTGTTATTTGGGGGGTCACCAGGAATGGTGGTGTTTTAACGTGTGTTTCAGTTGTGTAATGTTGATTATCTGTTATTTGGGGGGTCACCAGGAATGGTGGTGTTTTAACGTGTGTTTCAGTTGTGTAATGTTGATTAGCTGTTATTTGGGAGGTCATCAGGAATGGTGGTGTTTTACGTGTCTTTCAGATGTGTAATGTTGATTAGCTGTTATTTGGGGGGTCATCAGGAATGGTGGTGTTTTACGTGTCTTTCAGATGTGTAATGTTCATGTTGATTATCTGTTATTTGGGGGGTCACCAGGAATGGTGGTGTTTTAACGTGTGTTTCAGTTGTGTAATGTTGATTAGCTGTTATTTGGGGGGTCACCAGGAATGGTGGTGTTTTAACGTGTCTTTCAGATGTGTAATGTTGATTATCTGTTATTTGGGGGGTCACCAGGATTGGTGGTGTTTTAACGTGTTTTTCAGTTGTGTAATGTTGATTATCTGTTATTTGGGGGGTCACCAGGAATGGTGGTGTTTTAACGTGTGTTTCAGTTGTGTAATGTTGATTATCTGTTATTTGGGAGGTCACCAGGAATGGTGGTGTTTTACGTGTCTTTCAGATGTGTAATGTTCATGTTGATTATCTGTTATTTGGGGGGTCACCAGGATTGGTGGTGTTTTAACGTGTGTTTCAGTTGTGTAATGTTGATTATCTGTTATTTGGGAGGTCACCAGGAATGGTGGTGTTTTAACGTGTGTTTCAGTTGTGTAATGTTGATTAGCTGTTATTTGGGGGGTCACCAGGAATGGTGGTGTTTTAACGTGTGTTTCAGTTGTGTAATGTTGATTAGCTGTTATTTGGGGGGGTCACCAGGAATGGTGGTGTTTTAACGTGTGTTTCAGATGTGTAATGTTGATTAGCTGTTATTTGGGGGGGTCACCAGGAATGGTGGTGTTTTAACGTGTGTTTCAGTTGTGTAATGTTGATTAGCTGTTATTTGGGGGTCACCAGGAATGGTGGGGCAGCCATTTCCTTATTAACATTTATAATTAGCATTTAAAATCATAACTATCCTATCCTATCCTATCCTGTCCCATAACCCGAAGGTCGTAGGGGCACCACAGATGATCGTTTAACCAGCATACTCCATCTTTCTCTGTCCTCAGCAGCCCTCATGGCTTCGCTCAGTGTCAAACCAGTCCATTCTCGAATGTTGTCCTCCCACCTCTTTTTCGGTCTCCCCCTTCTTCTACCTCCTTGCACTGTGCCTTGCAGAATGGTCTTTGCAAGGCCTGATGATCTGGTGACGTGGCCATACCATCGGAGTTTCCGTTTCTTCACCACTGTGAGCAGGTCATCGTGTTGTCCAATGGCTTGTGTGATGGTCTGTCGGACTTCGTCGTTGGTGATGTGTTGGGTATAGGAAATGCACAGAAGTCTTCTGTAGCACCTCATCTCCATGCTTTGTATTCTTCGTTGGAGATCTGCTGTGAGGGTCCATGCTTTCCGCAAGCATATATATAGGAAGATGGAGATGACCAGAGAGCGCAGCAGTCTTACTTTGGAATGTAGACTGATGGTTCTGTCTTTCCAAATGGGCTTCAACCTTGTCAGGGCAGCAGTTGTTTGTGCGATCCTGGAGAGGACTTCCTGTCGAGACCCATTGTCTGACACAATGGCTCCTAAATATTTGAAGCTGTGCACTGTGTTGAGGGATTGGCCTTGTACTTTGATGTCCGTGTTGATGCCATTGGTGTTGTTGGTCATCATTTTGGTCTTCTCTGCACTTATTTCCATTCCATAAGCTCTGGAGGTGGTGTCAAGCCTCCGTACAAGCTGTTCAAGTTCTTGTTCCTCTCCAGCCAATCCATCAATATCATCCGCAAAACGAAGATTGGAGATTGCTCTGCCCCCTATGCTGACTGTGCCTTCGTGATCTGCAAGAGCATCTGACATGATGCGCTCTAGGAAGATGTTGAAGAGTGTTGGAGAGAGTAGGCATCCTTGACGCACACCGATTGTTGTTCTGAACCAGTTCCCGATGACGCTGTTATGGAGGACTGCACTGGTAGCCTTGTCATACAGGCTTTTGATGACTTCTATAATTTTAGGGCTGATGTTGTACACTTTCATGGTTGCCCATAGAGCTGCATGCCAGACTCGGTCAAATGCCTTCTTGAAGTCATAACATAAAATCATAACTATAGCATTTAAAATCATAACAGAAGCATTTTTTCAAATCACACTATTTGAAATCATAACTATAGCATTTAAAACCATACTATAGCATTTTTAATCATAACTATGACATTTAAAATCATAACTATAGCATTTAAAATATGGGATGTTACTGTAGAACCACCAGATAGCTAACAGAATTTAAAATGTTATTGTGTGCTTGTTGTAATGCCTTTTGGCAGCTTTGGGATAAGAAAGATGTGTCGTAGGGTATGTATTTGAAATCACAACTATGCCAGCTTATACGCATGCTTTGTGGTATTTCTATGTCAAACTGATCAATACACAGCTTGGGGTCAGCGGACGTGATTATTGTTGGCTGGTGACTGATTTGATCTCGAGTAGTACTGACGTACAGTACTGTCAGCTTAGCGTGATGTATGGTTTCCTCCCTTGGGTTCACCTGCACCCCTATTTCATGAGCTTTCTATGGTTCGCTTGAACCCCTTAATTTTTACTCTCAGTATTATGTCACTTAATATTTTTGCTTCAAGATTTTTTATTTATTTTATTTTTTATATGCTTAACAGTAGCTCCTAATGTTTGTTTATTTTATAGCTAAGCGGTGTTATTTAGATGATTGACTCATTGAGTGCTTTGTTTTGAGATGTTGAGGGCTGCGACTGTAATGTGTGAATATTACAGTATGCCATGCACATAATGACAATGTGGACACACTGACATTCAAACAATGAATTTAGTACATGATAATAATAATAACATTCAAATTCAAACCAATTTCTATGATCACGGTATAGTATTCTTTCTTCCCAAATATGAATTTATTTGCTGTAATTTGTACCTGGCAGTGTAGTGGTTAATGTTCCACTCCCATACAATTTTGGTTCAATTATTTTTATATGAATGTAAGACATGTTAACATTATTTTTATGTATGGACATAATATCCATGTTGTTTTTTCCTGATCTAGTTTTATATCAACATTACATAATGTAATGTCATCTATTTGTATATAAATATTATTATTATCTGAAATGTACAAAATGTGGTCACTAAGTAATACATTTGGGTGTAAACAGTACAAGGCAAACTTCACATTCACTGGAAAAATCCAGATTGTAGTGAAATTATCATTAGACTATAGTTGGGAACAGAGATAAAATATTTTTATTTATTTTGAAGAGATTATTGGCTGTTTCTATAACTTAACAGTCTCTCTCCCTCTCCCCTTCTTTTTCCCATTCTCCCCTTCTCTCTCTTTCTTTGTCTCTCTCTGTGTCTCTCTCTGTCTGTCTGTCTCTCTCTGTCTCTCTCTCTCTCTCTGTCTCTCTGTCTTTATTTGGTTAGTTGAGGAAGAGGGGTGTGACAAACATGCATGACAATGATGTTGTAATTCATTGATCATCGTTGTACAACCTTACTCTGGTCACCTGTTGTTTTTTGTTTGTATAGGGTTATTTAGTTGACCTGGTCCATCACATGGGAGGCAGTGTGCGGCGAGACATGACCCCAAAGGTCACACATCTCATTGCCAACAGCACTGGAGGGGAGAAATACAAGGTTAGTCAAAATACATTTACTATTGATGCAATGCCCAGAGGTGCCTACCGTATGCGCTAGCGCGTATTTTTACGAATTTTCAACATAAAATACGACAATACGAGCAATTCCTTAAAAATACGTATTTTCGTGGTGTACCAAAAAATTTTTTATTTTTTTTCGCACTGATATGTTTATTTTATTTTTATTTAATCGTTCTTATATAGCGCTTTTCCAGCTCAAGAGCTGCTCAAGGCGCTGGCCGATACAGGATCTAACTCAAGCCGCCCGAGACGCCCACCCGCAGCCTTTGGGCGCATGGTCTGACGCCCGGACAACTGAGCACAATCCTGGGCAGCCAGGGATGGGGGAGAAGGACCTAGGTGCATGCTGGGTGTGTTCTTGTCACCGGCACTCACCCGTCTAGGACATGAGCGTCAGGATCTTTAAAGTCCGTTATGATGGAATGTATGCGACACAGACTAGACCTCGGTTTATACTCTCATCCGAAGGAGTAGGAAAACAGGAGTAAAGAACCTTTCCCAGGGACACAACACAATGGCCCGGCCAGGGCTCGAACCCGGGACCATCCGATCCGCAAGCCGAAGCACTACCATTAGACCACAGTGCCTGTTCCGATCTGCTATTTCCTTTACTTGCTGACTCTATAGCACATGCGCAAAAGTGAAATCTCGTGCGTGAGAGGTAGTGCGAGACTTTGTATCCGCCATTGTGCTAAACATGGTGTCGCGAAAGCGTTTACATGAGAGTAAGCAAAAAGCGCGACAACATTTCTTACGCGAATACCGTGAACGATTTTGAGGAATAATTGAATCTTCGAAAGGAGTTCATTATGCTCACTGCAACAAAGAGTTCAGCATTGTTCTGCATACGACATTCAGCGACACTTAGATTAGGTATTACGGACGAACAAAAAGTGTTGCCAGTTTCAGCAGAATATATGAAAATAATGATGCATTTATATATTCATAATTCATATTAAATAATTGTTGGACAATATGAAGATTTTTGGGAGAGGGTGGGGGGGGGGGGGGGAGGGGTTATGGAGTAAAATACAACACAAAAAATAATATATTAGTGTGCATTTGTAACCATAACTTGTTCAGTTCTATATTATTTTGTTTCATGAGGATTAAAATGGTGAGCTGGAATTAGTATGAATTGATGTTTTGTGAATGTGGCAGTTTTCATGACAATAATTCTTTGATCAAATGTTGTGCGCAAAATCTGACATTACACATAATACACATTTTTCATGCAGCCAGTACACAAATCGTCAGACTGGGGGGTAGGCACCTCTGAATGCCACATTTGTAACAAGCTCTTCATTCTATATCATACACAGGCTAGGCTGTTGTTTTAAACGGGTTGATATATATATCAGCTAGATGTACTTGATGTTGTAGCGAGGGCCTTCATGCTGTGCATTTTCGCATTAGGTAAATTAACGTCCCCGGACACATAGAGTATAGGGGACAACATGCTGTGCACTTCCCCAAGTCTTATTTATAGTCGCACATGGATCCTACAGCTTACCCCTTTTGCAACACCAGTGATGGGAATACACAGCCAGATTCTCATTCCATGTTCAGTTTTGGTGTGAAAGAACAGTTCTGCATTGGCATTTAGCTGTTTTTAGTTTAGTATAGTAGTGATGGCATTCGCAGGCTATAGTTGTATTTAGTATAGTATAGTAGTGATGGCATTCGCAGGCTATATTTATATTTAGTATATTATAGTAGTGATGGCATTCGCAGGCTATATCTATATTTAGTATAGTATAGTAGTGATGGCATTCGTAGGCTATATCTATATTTAGTATAGTATAGTAGTGATGGCATTCGTAGGCTATATCTATATTTAGTATAGTATAGTAGTGATGGCATTCATAGGCTATATCTATATTTAGTATAGTGTAGTAGTGGTGGCATTCATAGGCTATATCTATATTTAGTATAGTGTAGTAGTGATGGCATTCTGTAGGCTATATCTATATTTAGTATAGTGTAGTAGTGATGGCATTCGTAGGCTATATCTATATTTAGTATAGTGTAGTAGTGATGGCATTCTAGGCTATATCTATATTTAGTATAGTGTAGTAGTGATGGCATTCTAGGCTATATCTATATTTAGTATAGTGTAGTAGTGATGGCATTCGTAGGCTATATCTATATTTAGTATAGTGTAGTAGTGATGGCATTCGTAGGCTATATCTATATTTAGTATAGTATAGTAGTGATGGCATTCTCAGGCTATAGCTGTATTTAATATAGTATAGTATAGTAGTGATGGCATTCGTAGGCTATATCTATATTTAGTATAGTATAGTAGTGATGGCATTCGTAGGCTATATCTATATTTAGTATAGTATAGTAGTGATGGCATTCGTAATCAGCCTTTTTGTCCTTCTAAATAGATGTGCGTTTATGAGCACAGTAATTGTCACACTAGCAGGCTTTCAGGCATCAGCTGTGTGATGACTTTAGCCTACCAGAGGGAGGCGGGGTTAGGTAATCGCCATACAAGTCAGTGGAGTACACTGTGCTACGCCAAAACCTGTCTATTTGGATTACAGAGTATATCAATTGGCTTTTGAAGAGTGTAAGACTGGATGATTGTGCTGCCAAGTGTTATTATAATGGACCTAGTTTGACCACCTCCACCCTTTGACCATTGTACTTCAAGACTCCAGCAGTGGCCTTTCATTTTGCCTTGTGTATTTTCATAACTGGCAGCTCTTAGTTTGTGGCATTTATAATGAACTGAAAGTTTCTACCTGTGGCATTATAGAGAGCTTAGGCCCTTGCAGCAGATTTTACAGATTTGTGAAATGACCGAGCTTTGGCATTCTGTTTTGTTATAGCTAAATTGCAAGATAAAATGGGTTTTGTTAGGGTTGATCTGAATCTGAAGCAACTTTTATCCATCATATTTATGTGTTTTCTGACCTTATTGAGTCAGTTGAAGAGAAATGTGGGCATAATATCCTGGAATTAGAAGAAGAAGAAAATAACTTTATAATCACAAGCGATTATAAATTCTGTGATACTGTTTGACTTAAGTGTATTTCACATGCCTGTGGGGATGCTGCTTGCTGCAACTTCTAAATTAAATCTGATGAATACTTGTGGACAATAATTTATTTATTTATTTTTGAAAAGGGAATGTGTTTGTGTTTGATAGTGTATTGAGTGGGCTTTATATGAAGTTAACGGGCACAGTGTTGATGTGTGCAGTACGCTATGACTATGGGCATGCCCATCATGAGTGCAATGTGGGTGGAACGACTGTGGGATGAGCGATACAACCTGGACATCACCGCTAACTCCCCCTCCATGGTAAGACCACACAAAAGAGCATAACATATAAGTATAATAGAATGAGTATTGCAACAAGGAAGAGGATCAGAAATATAAATAAGTTACAAAATTAGACAGACCTTAGTTACAACTTGGCCTTCGTTTACTGTTGATCCTGAGCCAAATGTGATCTACTTTCTTCAGGTTTGAGACTTTCAGATCACCGAGGGTTTTCTCAAGGTACTCAGGTTTCCTGCCTCTCATCAAACTGGTATAGATATAATTTATATATTTAATTTTTTTATTATTTAAAGATTTCTTTTACTAGCGCTCAATGTGCTTTGAGTCCCATTGAGAAAAAAGGTTTGCCTATAGCATCCTGCATGTAACTGTTGTGTGTTATTTCAGATGGAGCACAAAGTGAAGCCTTTCTTTGACTGCTGCCTCAGCTTTCTAGGCTTTTCTACAGAGGAGCAAAAACACATGGAGGAGCTGACTGTACAGAACGGTCAGTCTCAATACGGTTTATACTATTGGCAAACTTAGATGATGGTCACTGCCTTCAAATTTCACCACGATGTGCGGCCTTGCTCACAAAGGCCAGTTTTCTCAACAGCTGTCAGGATATGTTCTTCCAGGATATGTTTTTGGAGAAAATACATTTTACAAACATAAAAATGAATGTGGAAAAGGTTAGCTTTTGCCAAACTGGATGATAATGTTGAAAAGAAAGTAATAACTAGGTGTGGAAAGGAAATCTTTATTAAGAACCCACAGTTATTAAATTATCTTCTACCTAAAAATTGATGTTGGTAAGTCACTGTTCTTACTATTTCCCACCAAATAAAAGATGTGCAGTTTTGACGTTTTTCTAGCCAGGGTTGTTGTTTTAAATTGCACACAGGGGGTACCCATACGCCAGTGGGAACAGAAGAAGCCACACATCTAGTCGTCGACGAAGTTTCTGTCAAGGAGCTACCCAACGCTCTCAACCTACCTAATACCATTGTCAGAGGGGAGGTAAGCATTCAGTAATGTTGACATTAATAATGCTAACAAAGGTGTAATCGGGGGGAGGAGGGGAGGGGAATTTGCATGCATTAGTTGTCTGATAAATTTGCTAACCTGTTTGAGGTGACTGGTGGGATTTTAGTGACAAATCGAAATGTTGTCTGTAACTGATTGATAAGCTCTGATGTCCCTTGTAAAGATGATAAGCCTTTATATGTACAGGCTGCAGAACTCTCCGCGGATCCGCGATTTTCCGAGTAAGAATAAAAAAATTTACTAGAGAAAAAAATATTCAGAGAGAAAAAATCCCGAGAATATATTTTTTTTCGAGTACCGATCCACATTTTCATGTTGTCTTATTGACAGAGAGGTGCGCCGCCCGCTAATACTGCTTCACTGTTATAGGCTACAACTTAAGTGGGTGCTCTTATGCTGTAAATTTCGCGCGTATTGTTGATCTACTGAAAGAAAGGTGCGCCGCCCGCGTATGCTATTCTCTGAGTTTCTCTTTTAGTCTATGCGCTAAGTCTGTGAACATCAACGGAGACATTGTAGAACTGTGATTGAAATTTTGTGCGTTAGACTAAGCCGCTTCTTCTGTGATGAACACGCTTCATTAACTTTTTTTTTCAAAATGTCGTGTGCTTCTAGAATTGTGAATCGTGGCGAGACATTTAATGAAAGCAACATCCAGAACTAATGGAAAGGCAATTTACACCTTTTTTTTACCTGTTCATACTAAACAAGAAAACTTTTTTTTCCCCAAAACATATCTATACATTTTCCAGTATTTCCATCCAGGAAATACAACAAAATGGCCTTAAAAAGTGCCATTTTTCTTTTCCTTTGGGGTGCTTCACCCACCTGAACCCCCCACCGGGGCTTTGCCCCTGGACCCCACAGGAGCCTAGGCGGCCCCTAGACCCCGGCCAAACTTCAGAGATTTTTTTTGAAAGTTGTTCTTCAGCCTGTATATAGTGCAGGTCTTCACAAATAACCTATTGCTTGTGTTATATAGTGCAGGTCTTCACAAATAACCTATTGCTTGTGTTATATAGTGCAGGTCTTCACAAATAACCTATTGCTTGTGTTTGTAAAGATGATAAACCTTATATATAGTGCAGGTCTTCACAAATAATATATTACTTGTGTTTGTAAAGATCATAAACCTTATATATAGTGCAGGTCTTCACAAATAACCTATTGCTCGTGTTTGTAAAGATGATAAACCTTATCTATAGTGCAGGTCTTCACAAATAACCTATTGCTTGTGTTTGTAAAGATGATAAACCTTATATATAGTATAGTGCAGGTCTCCACAAATAATATTTTGCTTGTGTTTCAGTGGTTTTGGGGCTGTATACAAATGGGAGCTTGTGCTGAGGAATCCCTCTACACCTTTCAACAGGTAGTTTTTCATTGTTTTTGTTTACAAGCTTGTGCTGAGGAATCCCTCTACACCTTTCAACAGGTAGTTTTTCATTGTTTTTGTTTACAAGCTGTTAGTGTCACTGTCGTTTTTTTAATCACATTTTTCAAACGCTCATTGCTAACATTGCGAAAAGTTACAACTTCCAAGTTATTAACTTTCATATAGTTGCAAACTACGGTAGATCGCCATGCACGTTTGCAACCCGTCTGTTGACTGAGAAGTTCTGACCTGGTATTTTTAGGCTAGGGAATCCCCACCATTGCGCATGCCCATAAATTTAAACGAAACGTGGTCTACCCACTTTCAACATGGACTGCCGTAGTTGGTAACTTAGCTGTGGCCTTCGGGCTCATGCATTAGGAAATACCGCTCAGAGTTGGTAAGTTGGGAACTAGTTGATAACTTCCTGTAAAGTCTACCGCTCAGAGTTTGTAAGTTGGGAGATGAATTCCTGTAAAATCTACCGCTCAGAGTTCGTAAGTTGGGAGATAAATTCCTGTAAAGTCTACCGCTATGTGTTTTACCCTCAATGATGAATGTTTCCAGCCATGCTCTGCGTCGGGTCCAGACCGGTCAACATCCTCCACCAGCCTGCGCCAGAGGTCCAGAAAACGCAAGCGTCTTAAGGAGTTGGCTGCTGAAGGGGAGATGGCATCTCCGTATAATCTCAAACGGAGATCAGCGGAGACGTCGGCCATCTCTCTCAGTCCAAACTCTTTCCTGGACGCCTCTCGCACTCCGGACAAGAGCACCTCATCTCGTAGGTGAAACTTAAATCCAGAATATTTGATTTTGTTCCTCTTTAGGTTGAAAATTGAAGATGAAGGGAGAAAATTAGAACAATCAGTAGGAGTTGAGGGAGGATTTGGTTGTGTTGAAGAATTTATTTTAAATAAATGTCTTTGCAAGACATTTCGTCTGCTTTGAAAGTGAGAGAAAAATTTTGCTAGTTCATCATTTTGGAAGTGATTTTTAATTTTGTACTATTTTTATACGAGTATGATGTTCAATCTTTAGAGACAAATGAGGAAAATGCTGGGAAAGTTTTAATAACTGTACTTTTCCGTTTGTAGAAACGAGCATTGAGAATTCTGAAAATACCAAACCACTTGTGTCAACCACCAAGGCGTCCAAACGAATGCAAGTAGTGATGGAATTGCTTCATACAGAGACCAACTACACTGCCATCCTACACACCCTGCTGCATGTAAGCTTTATTTATGTATCAGATGTTGCAAACACTGTACAGTACCACACACTACACACCCTGCTGCATGTAAGCTTTATTTATGTATCAGATGTTGCAAACACTGTAGAGTTCCACACACTACAACAGTTTTGCTAAGCGTTGTTGAGCCAGGTGACCAGCTTGGATGTGAATGGTTAGTATATGGATTCAACCACTGAACGACATAAAAAATGAAAGGGTTGACAGTAGGCCCCAGTTAAACCAGTTGTGGTTAGAACTGAAGAGGGTTGAGTGGTTAGTTTTGTCCTTTCAAAACGATTACTAAAATTTGTTATGGGCTATTCTTGTTTTATTCCAGACGTTCAAGGAGCAGATAGAAAAGCCTGACCAGTGCGGAGGAGCGTTGCTGGCTCAGCAAGACTGTAAGATCATCTTTGGCAACATCCCTCCAATCTATGATGTGCACAGCCAGATGAAGACAGACCTCTCTCTGCTTCTGGACAGCTGGTCAGAGGACACCAGTATTGGCGACATCATCCTCAAACACGTATGCTGTCTTCTTCTTCTTTCTTCTTCTTCTTTCTTCTTCTTCTTCTTCTTCTTCTTCTTCTTCTTCTTCTTCTTCTTCTTCTTCTTCTTCTTCTTCTTCTTCTTCTTCTTCTTCTTCTACTATTGTTTTTTTTAAAAAGATTTGAATAGTTATGTAACATTTTAATATGTATCTTTCGAGGTACTGATTCGGCTTTTGTAGTCCACGGGACTTTTTAAATAATGATTCACTAACTCTTCTTCTTCTTCTTTTTCTTCTTCTTCTTCTTCTTCTTCTTCTTCTTCTTCTTCTTCTTCTTCTTCTTCTTCTTCTTCTTCTTCTTCTTCTTCTTCTTCTTCTTCCTTTTCTTCTTCTTCTTCCCTTTACAGGTATGATGACAGTAGCAACAGACTGATTAACAAAGTGATGTTGGCCGCTTAAACTACTTAAAGCAAGAAGAAGATGAATGTTGTGTGTTGTGTAGTCCTTCGCGAGGACTCGGAAGTGACCGCAGAAGATTACGACACGTGTCTTAAGTCTGTTCTTGATGAACATGCGCCGCTCGTGACACGCCGTGTGTCAGACCGGGTGTCTGCACCCTGGATGTCGCCTGTCATCACTCAGGCCAAACGTGACCGCCGCCGCGCCGAACGCGTCTGGCTGGAGACTGGCCTGACTGTTCATCGCCAGATCTTCAGCCAGCACCGCAATCTGGTGAACCGGATGGTTCGTGACGCCAAGACAAACTACGTACGTGGTAAGATTGAGAAGTCTACAAATTCCCGCGAGCTGTTTCGCGTGTGCGGAGAACTTCTGGGTGGGTCCGCGGGCGGGGCGCTTCCCACCATTTTCCCGCTTGAGTCCCTACCAGAGAGGTTCGGCGAATTTTTCAGCGGAAAGATCGCTGATCTAAGAAGGACCTTTGATTCCAACCCCCCAGCAAGGAGGCCCCCCTCTTCGCCTGGCTTCTCTGGATCTCCGTTTTGCACCTTTGGGTCCGTGACTGAAGACCAAGTTAGGAAAATAATGGTTAGTTTGCCAAAGAAGTCATGTCAGCTTGACCCTATCCCCACAGATCTTCTTTTCCAGTGTCTGGATGAGGTCATTCCTTCAATAACAAAAATCATGAACGCCTCCCTCTCGTCTGGCTCTGTCCCTTCTGTCTTCAAACATGCTTTGGTAAATCCACTTTTGAAAAAGCCCACTCTTGATCCCGAGATTCTAAAAAATTACCAGCCAGTCTCAAACCTTCCGTTTCTGTCAAAAGTCCTTGAGCGCATTGTCCTCGCACAGCTCATGTCGCATCTCGAGGCGCACAGCCTGCTTGAGCCGTTCCAGTCGGCCTACAAAAAGAGTCACAGTACAGAGACCGCCTTATTACTTGTTGTCAATGACCTGTTGGGCGTGGCGGATCAGGGTAAGGTATCGATTTTATCGTTGCTCGATCTGTCCGCTGCGTTCGACACCATTGACCACGACATCCTCTGCGCCCGCCTGGAAACGACCTTTGGTTGTACTGGAACTGTTCTAGCATGGTTTTGCTCTTACCTGTCTGATCGCACTCAGGCTGTCGTGGTGAATAATGCTAGGTCCACTCCCTCACATTTGAAGTATGGAGTTCCGCAGGGTTCAGTCCTTGGCCCTGTCTTGTTCACCATGTACACCCAGCCCTTGAGCTCTATCATAAATGCCTTCAATCACTCATATCACTTCTTTGCTGATGATTCGCAGCTACATAATTCCTCTTCTCCTTCTCAGATTCCTGCACTAGCTCAGGATTTGTCTCAGTGTATCAGCTCTGTTGCCGACTGGATGAATGAAAACAAACTAAAAATGAATGATGATAAAACTGAGCTCATCCTGATTGGTTCAAAGTCCAAGTTGCGGCAGGCCTCTGCACACTCAATGACTGTTTCTGGTCACCAGATTGAGTTCTCAAAATCTGTCCGCAACTTGGGAGTCTATCTTGATGAAAGCCTGTCAAAGGAAACTCAGATCAACATACTATGCAAATCTCTTAATTTTCATCTTCGAAGACTCAGTAAAATACGCCGATACCTCACAGTTGAAGCCACTAACAAACTTGCTGTTTCCTTTATTCTGTCACGACTTGACTACGGCAATTCTCTGTTGGCCGGCCTACCTGAAAATAAACTCTATAGACTGCAACGCATTCAAAACAACACTGCCCGTCTCGTTCTTCGTCAACCACGCCATTCTAGTGCAAGCACTGCTCTAAAAACCCTTCACTGGCTCCCTGTCAAAGCTCGTATTGAGTACAAAATTGCCTCCATCTGTTTCCATTGCCTCCACACTGACTCCTTTCCCTCCTACCTCTCAGGATTGTTGTGTTTATATCAACCTTCCCGAGTACTTCGTTCTCAAAATTCATCTCTTCTCACTGTTCCCAAGTATTCCCTCAATTCCTTTGGGAAAAGGTCATTCTCTGTTTTTGCTCCCACTCTGTGGAACTCTTTGCCTTCCTACCTCCGCCTCATCCAGTCGCATGATGCTTTCAAGAAGAATCTAAAAACCCACCTATTCTCCAAATATTTCAGCCATTGAAAGTTCGCCAAAGTCCCTGCCACCAGAAGTAACTAATTAACGACAGTGGTGGATATGGTGATGGTTGATGTGGTGGAGGTGGTGGTGGTGGCGGAGGTGGTAGTAGTTGCCGTGGTGGTGATGGATACTTGTGATGGTTGTCGTTCGCTGTCGTAATGGTGGTGGCGGCGGTGGCGGTGGTGTTGATGTCAGAAGAAGGATTAGTAATTAAAAAAAAAAAAGAAGTAGAATTTAGTGTTAAAAGGTAGTATGCGCACCCCCTTCCCCTTGGTTGCCTGCTCCCATCCAAGTTTCAGCATTTTATTTAAAAGCGCTTTTTACCTAGGGTGAGGAACCCCTTTTAGTTCTATTTATTCGTTTTAACCTCCCACGTGGAGGAATTTCCCTTGTGTGCATGCTCACATTTCCCAGTTTTGGATGGTCCCGCACCTCCCCACCCCCATGTTCTACCCTACCCCCGAATTTGACTAGAGAGGGGGTGCGTGCTGCTTCTTAGTTTAGCCCTGGTCTGTCGGTCACTGGACCCAGGGTCCTACATTTTTACATTGTTGCGATCTTCACGTAATGGGTTTTTTAAATTTGGCAAAGTCAACTATTTTATTCCATAAAATTATACCTTGTCTTTTTTTTTTTAACTGGCTCATTCAGTCAGAGGCCCGGGATTAAGTTCTGTCAATGTATTTTATTGTATTTATTCTATATTGTATTTGATTGCGTAAAGCCATGCTTGGTTGTGTGTTAATGTTTCTTACATCTTTTACATGTAAAATATATGTATATATGTTGTTTTTTTTAATACTTTTGTTTCATTTTATTGGACATGCGTATATTTACGAATTTTATCTTATTGTTTTTAGCTGCTTATAATAATTGTGTGTGTGTTTGTTTGTAGGCATGTGGTGTTAGATGTATGTTTTTTTGTTTTGTTTTTTTATATACACCATGTTTTAGTGTGTTGTACAGTCTCTTATTGTGCGAGAGCTTGTGTGAGAGTATGCGTGTGAGCGCTTTGAGCAGACTTTTAGTTTGGAATTGCGCTTTATAAAATAAATTATTATTATTATTATTATTGTGCAGGCAGATGCGTTCATGAAGGCCTACCCCAACTTTGTCAACTTTTTTGAGAATACCAAGGAGACGATAATCAAGTGTGATCTACAGAACCCTCGCTTCCATGCTTTTCTTAAGGTAACCTATTACATCATATGGTCACAGTAATAGTAGGTAGTCAAAAGCCATTTAAAAAAAAATGATTTCCTCATCACAAAACTGACATAGATTTAAAGAGCTTTTCATTCTGAACACAGTGGTATATTTTTTTTCCCCATAGGACAAATAGGTAAAAAGTTATTAATGTTTGAAAATGCCGAATGTTGGTGGTTTTTTTGGCAACGTTTTGGAATTGAAGAAATTGACAACTTTGGAGTCTCAAAGTGAAGCCAATATTGATACCAGAAAGCTGATTTTTGACAGGTAACCCCTTCATATGTTATACTCCAAGCCCAATTTTCTTCAGGCCTTTCCCATGTAATGTTCAGCCGTTTTGGTGCTTCAAAGTTGGGAAATCATCAAATTCGCAGTGCGCGCCGGCAAATTATAGGCCTACTAGTGTGCTACTACGCTCAGCACTCGTGTCGCTGAATAGGCCTACGAGTTCGCCATGACCGCAAGAATTCCCGAACACCGTTTGGTTACACTTTTCTACGGCAAAGCGCTCCGCGATACAGTAATGCACAAATTAATAAATACCCTAGTTTTATAAAGGAAAGTCTGCTCTTTATTCCTTGCTAATTTTTAAACTTCTAGTTAAAATCAAACTTACATCAAAATCGCTTTATCCACTTTGTTCGGCTCGTAACAAAAGATTTACACACGAGAGCCCACCATATTTATATGTAAATGAAGCTAAGTATCCGAACTTCTCATTGGTTCTTATTTTTAGGCCATCCAATGAAGTATCGCAAAGCGCTTAGACTTTGAAACGAGCCCCTCTCAGCAAACGACGCTGACAACTTTTTCCGCACCGCCATTCAGCGCTCGGATAGGGGCGTATTCAAAAGCTGTTTTCTCGGAATCTTTCGCATAAACATGCATTAAAAACAACACAGATGTAAAGATAAAGCTTTCAATTTTTATTTGAATACAGCCACTGTTCGTTTTAATGCAGTTTTACATTAATAATAAGTGTTGAAAGTGAAGTCAAAACTGGGTCAAAACTGGCGAGCAAACAAGAGCCAATGAAGGGCTTTGACTACCTAGTAATAGTGTTTGAGGCGCTTGTGTTTAAATGTGGGTACAATTTGCACTGTTTCACAAAATAAAACAGTGTTGTACAAGTATTGTACAAGTAGATTTGTTGACGCTTGAAGCATTACTATAGCGGAGGATGAATGCTAGGCAGTACGGATTGACCGTATTTAATTCCGGTGAAGTAAATTAAATACGGAAATACGGTAGCTTTTATAAAAATACGGAGGAGAAGTTGCCGATCGCAGAGGTGCCTACCTTACGCGCTGGCGCGTATTTTTACGCAATTTTAGCTCAAATTACGAAATTACGATTAGTTCCTCCAAAATACGCATTTTCGCTTTTGTCAAAAATAAGATTTTTTTTTCACCAAGCGATTTTTTTTAAAAATCCAATCCTTTGTCCGATCCACTATTTCTA
This sequence comes from Oncomelania hupensis, assembly GCA_036898135.1. Classification (NCBI taxonomy): domain Eukaryota; kingdom Metazoa; phylum Mollusca; class Gastropoda; order Littorinimorpha; family Pomatiopsidae; genus Oncomelania; species Oncomelania hupensis. The sequence continues at coordinate 59,907,363 of CM072523.1, read as the reverse complement.
CTGTTAACGGTTATTAGTTCGCATGCGCAAGACGAAATCTCGTATGCGAGATATGGTGCGTTGTTTTATTGTCCGCCATTTTCTTACTATATAGTAGGCTTCCACTGTGTTCCTTTCTTCGATGTGTTCGTCCATGGCTTCGCGTAAACGTCAACAGTTAAACGAAGCCACTGAAGACGAAGATTCTAGTGATACAGAAACTGATATGAATGCTGCTAAAAAGCCTCTAACGAAACAGAACTTTCTGCTTGAATATAAAACAAGATTTCCTGGGATCATTGAATCGGAAAAAGGGACGAAGTATGCATTTTGCACCGTGTGCAGGAAAGACTTCGGTATCGATCATAGTGGTGCCTATGACATTCAAAGACATGTGGAGTCTGCTGGACACAAGGCCAAGGCTGAAGTTTCACAAAAAGCTTCTATCAAGCACTTTTTTTTGGTTAAGTTTGCGAGGCTGCACAGAGCAAAGAAGCACAACAAGAAAGAGTCACTCAAGCTGAAATGAATATGGTACTGGTAGACATGATCGCCAAGTTCAATTTTCCACTGAAATCATCTGAGACGCTAGTGGCGTTTTGTAAACAGGCAGTTCCAGACTCGAAAATAGCACAAGGTATGTTGTATTTTTTTAAAATCTCTTTCTCTCTTATTGATCTCGCCATTTATTCTGCATTGTTTTAATTTAAACCGATCTGTTACTGTGTTTAGACTAGTAGTAGTAGTACTAGTAGTTAAGTTCAGTAGTTGTAGGTATTAATATGTAGGACTGTAAAGCAAAGGCTTTTTTACTATTGTAAGTATTAGTGTCCCATGTGACTGTATGATGTATCAGGTTCCTAATAATGGTACAAGGTTGAATAAGAGTACAGGGTTACATTTTGTTAGAAAGTTAATAAGAGTATGGGGTTGAATAAAAGTAAGGGGTTACATTTTGTAAGAAAATCTATATATAAGAGTAGGGGGGTTTCAATAAGAATACTGGTTATTATATTTTGTAAATGACTTAACTTGTAATTAATATAACTGTAACTCTATAAGACCTACACTTTTTCAAAAATGTAAGTGACCCTTTGCTGAATCTGAGCATGCTTTTTTGTTTCACTTTCAGGCCAAGGAAGCTAATCACCTCCGAGACTGCAGGCTGGAACAGTTTTTTGCTGATGTTTTGAAGTACTACCAAACAGTATGTGAGTAGTACTACCTATTCAAGAGATTTCATCTGGATGACCCAGTGCTGATACATGCGGAGGTAGCAGATGTTCAAAGGCAGGTGGATGCATCTTCTGTCAGCTTGGACTTCTTTTTGACCAGGTTTGTTGGAATCTTATCTTTTTTTTCTTTTTTTTTGTAAATTAATTTATTTCTCTTAGTTTTTTGCTGTTGAAGTCCTCTGTTTTACATAAATTTGAAATGACAATAGAAATAGAATACTTTATTGTTTAATTGTTATTACTGATTATATTATAATAAAGGTTATTCCCACTTTTAATTTTATTAATTTATTAAACCTTTATCAAAATTGTGTGTTCTTTTGCAGGTTTCCAGTCCTTCTACCCAAAGGTATTCCAAAGCAGCAGATCATGACACAGTTCATGGACTACCAGTGTGATGATGTGACTGCCAGCATCAAACCTCGCTTGGATGACACCTGGGCAGAAATTGCCAAACTGAAAGTCTGCACTGGCCAGTGTCTGTACAAGGAGCTGGCAGAAGTCATGATGGGTATTTTGACTTTGCCTCACTCCTCTACCCATTGTGAGAGGGTCTTTTCGTGTGTGAGGAAAAACGAGACAGACCAAAGGGCCAGCCTGGGAATAAAAACTTTGGAGAGCTTGTTAATATTAAAGTCGCGTCCAGACTGTCACCCATCTTCGTACACATCTGAGGATGTGAAAGCTGCAAAATCATGCTATGCGGAGCATTTACAGCAGTATGATTATAATATCTGCCAATGATGCTTGCAAACAAAACATGTGCTTAATGTTTAAATTAAAATGTCCTCGTTCTTGCGTCCGTTGTATGTACTTCTTGGCTAATATTTTCAGCGTGTGTTGCGCCGCGAATGTTATTACACAAATTACACATTTTCAAGCAGCTCATTACACAAAATGATCAAGGAGGGGTAGGCACCTCTGCGATCGTTTATCTTTGCCAGCGGTGCTTCTATACCGGTTTATGGTATCGTAATAGTACTCTTGCACTCACTGAACGTCACCGTGTTCAACAAGCTGATTTTCATGGTGATTTTAGAGTAAAACAAGTGTGGTGTTCAACAACCTGATTTTTTTCATCATGATTTAAGAGGACTGAAAATAGCTTGCTGTTTCAGAGGGAAGCCTGTCGTTACTTTATAATAATACTAATAATAATAATGGATGCTATGTACGCGCCTTTCCCCAAATCAAACAGGCTCAAAGTGCGGCGATCTGTACCAACCAGGGTGGAGAACTTTCCGCGAATCCGCGGATTTCACGGAAGGCATTTGCATTTCCGAGAAAAAAATATTGAGTTCCGAGTGTGAGAAGCTGAGGGGCTACCCTTTATTGGGCATAGCGGCCAAAAGCGGCCGAAGTTCTAAACAGGCAAAACGTCCAAAAGCGTCCGTATCAACCATGTGGTTATATTCTTACGTTGTTTGAAAGATTGCGAGACTTCCGGCAATTGACTTCCGGTTTTCCTGTTGTGAAATGCGTTCGTTTTATCGATTTTTTTTTCCAAATTTTCTTGTGTGTGTGTCTAAAATGGATGGTTTGGATTCTTCGACTGATGAAGGGGAGTTTACAGGCTTCCATTTATTAGACATTAAAGTGAGAGAAATGGACTTGGAGTCGGAGGAAGAGATCGGTACTGACATTAGAGTTAGACAATTAGTGTCAGTAGTGTGCATGCATATGATCTTTCAGACTGGCATGAAAGTGCACTGAAGAAGACGAGGGGGGCTTGTTTGGACTTTTTAAAAGCTTTTTTTTTGTATACACATCAGCGTTTCCCATTACGCACATATGTGCGTAATTCACGCATAAAAATCGGAAGATGACGCAAAGATTTTGATTAAGAGGGTCCCACGGACGCACACGTTGTTGCGCCCAGCGAAAGTGTCGTACCCAGAGCTGCCAACCACTACGGAATTTCCGTAGTTTACTCCGGAAATGAATACGCGGCTACGGAGCTACGCAAATCGAAAATTTACTACGGAAAGTCAATTTTCGACGATAGTATTACAGTTTTAACGAGTTTTATTGAGCGCCTGTGCCTCCCGTAGCACCTCAAGGTCACGGTCATTCGGTTTACGTGCACGGAGTAATAGATCACGCTCCCAGTGCATGTTAGGAAATTCGACCAATCACCGTGAAGTGGTTTTGCAAACGGCCAATCGCTGCACAAAACCTCGACCTTTCTGTGACACTTTCGTTTCCGGGTCACTTTCTACACTGCGAGAAGAAAAGTTTGTGTGCGGCTTATTTTGAATCCGTGATGCCAAAAAGAAAGAAACTAGCGATGAAAGCCCAGAAAAAAAGAAGAGGACAGCAAATCAAGAGTACAGGAAAGAGTATTCTGAAAAAATTCCGTGCATCACTGCGTCATCGAGATCAAAACACAGCGTGTATTGTACAGCGTGCTTGGCAGATTTTAGCATACAACATGGCGGCTTCCACGATGTGACGCGACACGTGAATGGCAATCGTCACAAAAGTCGTTGCCCTGATCCAGAAAAGTTAGTCCCTGTTCAGTCGGTAGCCACCTTCTTCCACCCCGATATGGATCTCTCAATAATTCGTGCGGAAACACTCTTCACGACCTTCGTTGCAGAGCACAATTTGCCTGCGTCGGTAGCAGATCACTTCAGTAAGTTAGTGAAGGCAACAGAGCTTATTCTAGGGCGCGGGATGCGCGGGATCACGCACAAAAAGTTTTTTTCCCGCAAAGAAATTCGATGAGCGCGTTCGCGATCCCGCGGAGATTGGAAATATCCCGCTACATGTCTTGATCGAAGCGGGCTTTACTGTGACGTTTCTGTCGTCTGCTAGGGCGTAGCGGAAACTGGAGTTAGACGGAAGTTGCTCTCTTGTATATGCGATGTGTCTCAAATTTTCATTGGTCGATGCTATTTTTTTTGACCAATCACCTTTCTTCTGAGTGTGGCATCGATGAACCTGATCGGTTGGAACTGGTTTACAATCAAAATCAGAATGGCTTCGAAAAAGCGCACGCTTTTTGACTTCGAATTCAGTGGAGGAACTGTGAAGAAAAAAGTCACACTTTTATCCCATGACTTATCTTCTAAAATAGCAGAGCTTTTATGCAACAGTTGTGAAAGCAAGGTTACAGATACCGTTTGTGATATATTTTGTCTGCGATTTGTGTGTACTTACTGTTTGGAGAGAATGCGACACTTGACTGTTTCACAGTTTATCCGGGAACATCACGGGAGAAAACAAGTATAGATATTTGTGTGTACACCCTATATATGCCGAGAAGACGCCCCCACTGTTTTGGTCAGAGGGGGGCCAAATCCCCCCCTTTTTTTCAAGGAAGGAGGGCCTGCCCCCACTTCTTCAAAATCCTAGAATAAGCTCTGAGGCAATGTTCCCGGACTCCCAAGTTGCCAAGAGCTTTGCATGTGAAAGTGCTAGGCTGCCACCAGATTGGGCCTTGCTAAAGACTAGACATGTTCCCAGAGAGAGAATAGAGCAAGTTCAGTAAATGTGGAGTATTGTATGAAGTGTGTCATCTTTCCTTGCAACTGTGCTTGTTTAGTAGTGTGTGTGTATATGCATGTCTTCGTTAAAAAAAAAAAAAAGCGAGGACGTATGGCTACTGAAAATGTCATAAAACTACTGAAATTCAGAATTTTTGCTACTGAAAACTTTTTTGGGGGTTGGCACTCTGCGTACCCCCACGTTATCACAGTGGACGTCGCTCACACACACACACACACACACACACACACACACACACACACACACACACCGGCATAGAGTTCTTGTGCTGTTTATTGACTGGTCAGCTGATATTGCACTATAAGACATTGTATAAGCACTACACTTTATCTTATTGACTTTAGTCACATTTGTATGCACACATGGAAGGGACCCTCAGAATTTTTAAAAGGACCCTCAAAATTTTCAACAGAGGGTCCCTTGGACCCCTTGATTTGAAGCTTGTGGGAAACACTGACACATGGAGTAATAAAAAACAAGACATGACAAGAGAAGTATAAAAAGGTAGATAATCAAAAGAGAATTTATTTCTGTTCATTTTGCATTTTATTTCATTTAAATCTATACACTAGTCACTAATACCTAAGATGTGGTGTTTTTACTAACGTACCCCTAAATATCTCTAAAATTATAAAAATTCTTGCCTGTTTACAGCTAAAAAATAGACAAACGTGTGCCCATTAAAATTGGAAATGTGGAATTTGTGTGTAACAGTGGTGGACCTCAAACTTTGTTAGGCCTACAAATCAAGATTCTTAACTTTTTTGAAAGACATGTGCATAAAACATTCTTTTTTTTTTTGGTTGTTGTTTCTATTGATGTTTACTTTGTGCTTTTTGAATTCAGGAGAGGCCCTAAATTACTTTCAAAGTTGCCTAAATTCATTTTCTTCCAGAAGGCGTATACGGGGGCTTGGCCCCTGGGCCCCGGCCGGATTTCAGAGATTTCTTGATTCAGTTGTTCTCCACCCTGACCAACATACATGCTCACCTGTCTCATCCACCCTCAAACACACATAACAAATACGCATCCATCACTCAAACAGGTGGTGTAAAGGCAATGAGATCGTTATTGGAAGACGGAAAGAAAATCGATTATTTTTTTTTTTTGGGTTGAAATTTTATATTGACTGCGTCCAGTACCATTATTGAAGGGAGGGAGGAAACCGGAGTGCCCGGAGAAAACCCTCGGTGACCTCAATAGTCTCGTACCTAAGTCACATACGTTCGCCCCTATAGTGTGATAGGCTGGGTTTTGCGGGAAAAAAAAATACTGACAAGTGTTTAAAAATACTGACAAACTGGTCCGGAAATACTGACAAGAAGATTAGTGGGTTGGCACCTCTGCACACGGTGGTGTTTGTTCAAACGTTCTTAAACTAATGCGTGTTGACCGTCAACCTTTTGACAAAACTTATGCTTGCTGATCGCTTTCTGTTGCATTCAGTTTTTATAAAAGATTGAATGGTGATGATGATGATGATGAAGGTGATGTGTTACATGGCAGGTGTGTCTATCCAAGCCAGAGTGTGGGCGACAGACATTGCAAGAACTTCTCATTCGCCCTGTACAGCGCCTGCCCAGCATTATCCTGCTGCTAGGAGGTACTGCCTTTCACTACTACTAGCCATACTGCTGTTCACTACTACTAGCCGTACTGCTGTTCACTACTACTAGCCATGGTCATAACAATAGCAACACGTTGAACAAGGACCAATGCATGAGGCTGAGTGCTACAGTGTGGAGTACGGGACAATTAGGGTTACTGTTTTGATAGCAGATGCAAGATTTGTATCTCAAGAGTCTACTTTCTGTAATGACTCTTTATAAGATGCTTCACTTCTGCACTCCTGACGATACAAACGTAATTATACTTAGCATTTTGTTGCACATTTGAACTGCATCTTCAATGCTGTGATGACATGCCAATGTTTCCTCTTCAGACATTTTAAAAAACACTCCTGAGTCACATGCGGACAAGAAAAAACTGGAACAAGCCATCGACTGCCTGAAAAACGTTCTTACGTACGTCACATTCATTCTTTCATATTTATAATTTGGATTTTACATCTATTTATTTTCCAACTCCACATTATTATTTGCATATTACTTCTTTTTTATGGTGGGTGGAGGGATTGGTTATTTGGACATTTCTTTCTTATTTTCTGAATCATGGTGTTTGATACAAAGTAAATTTTAAATACAGTAAAGCCTCCGTTTTACGACCTTTAAATTGCCATTAAAACGAGGTCTTAAATTGGAGGGGTCTTAAAAAGGAGGTAGGACATTTTCGAAAGAGACGTTAAGAAAATTAATTAAGTAAAAATAAATACATGTACAAAAAGTACACATACCATTAAGTATATGGAACATCTACCATCTTTTAGAAATATAGATTAAACTCTGTCTCACAACCAATACAGTCAATATCTTCCTGTTCCTCATTATTTGCAAAATAAAAAAATCAATGTTGGTATGATAGTTGTTTAAAAGCGTATGTAAGTGCTGAGTGCATATTTGGAGTTATAACTATTTATAAGATAACCCCATTAATATTGTTGTAATTATTTTTATTCAATCATTGAATAGTTTGTTGTTGTTTTTTTAAAAAGAATGCGATTATTTCTGTTTGTTTGCATGACCCATCATCCCCCTCCCCTCCCACACCCCTCACACCCCCCACCCGTGCATGTTCTCTTAGTATGTCACGTTGAACACCAGACATAGTGTTGGCAAGATCTGACCCCTGCTCAGGGCAAATCTGGTCAGCACCTTAGAGTGTTTTAATGCATCGTCTGCTGTTAAAAGTTGTAAACGAAACTGTTTTCTTTAAGTGCACAGATATAGTATTGATTTGGAATCGGAATTTTTCAGATGCTAGGTCGTAAAATTTAATTATTTGAAGGTTGCAAGTCGCGTTTTAGAGGTAGTCGTTTAAGAGAGGTCGTTTATATAGTACAAACCATCTGTGAATTTTTTTCCGGTCGTATGTAAGAGAGGGTCTCAAAACTGAGGTTTTACTGTACTATGGATTGAAATCCAAAGTGTGTGCTTGTGTACTTAGCATGTGTTGGTCAGATGGATATTTGTAGTGTAATATACAAATAAAGTGTGTACTTAGCGTGTGTTGGTCAAATGGATATTTGTAGTGTAATATACAAATAAAGATAAAAATGAAACCTTAGCAAGCAGTAATATTCCATACCCTGTTTTAAGTGTGTTCATTTCTGTTGGACTTTTATTTATTTATTATTATTTAATTTTAATTGTTATTCTTTATATTTTTTAAATTTCTTTTTTGTCTTTATTCGTCGTTAATTATATTTTTTTGCGGTTTTCAGACATATCAACGAAGACAAGAGGAAGACGGAGGGTCAGATGGTCATGTTCGACATTATCAAGGACATTGACAACTGTCCAGTATGTATTCATATATTTCCTTCGGTGTTGCAGCTTGATGGCAGAAAATAATGCTGCTGCTGCTCCAGTTCAATTTGGGCTGCAGCGTTATTTCAATGTTGTAATGCTAGACTGCATTTCTGTGCATGTTTCAGGCACATGTAAAGTTCAGGTTTCATTATTTTATTAATTCTGATGTGGTGGTGAAGCCAACAGGTAAATTTGTATATAAGTTTTGGTGGACAATAAACCCTGTGAGACTGATGCGCCAGGTCTTAAACTATTACATTGGTTTGGGGTATGATGGACCTATAGGCACTTCATATATCTTAACTTAGTGACAGGACGCCCTATTTGGTATTTTGTGCCCACTAACTTCATATATCTTAACTTAGTGACAGGACGCCCTATTTTGGTATTTTGTGCCCACTAACTTCATATATCTTAACTTAGTGACAGGACGCCCTATTTGGTATTTTGTGCCCACTAACTTCATATACCTAACTTAGTGACAGGACGCCCTATTTGGTATTTTGTGCCCACTAACTTCATATATCTTAACTTAGTGACAGGACGCCCTATTTGGTATTTTGTGCCCACTAACTTCATATACCTAACTTAGTGACAGGACGCCCTATTTGGTATTTTGTGCCCACTAACTTCATATATCTTAACTTAGTGACAGGACGCCCTATTTGGTATTTTGTGCCCACTAACTTCATATATCTTAACTTAGTGACAGGACGCCCTATTTGGTATTTTGTGCCCACTAACTTCATATATCTTATCTTAGTGACAGGACGCCCTATTTGGTATTTTGTGCCCACTAACTTCATATATCTTAACTTAGTGACAGGACGCCCTATTTGGTATTTTGTGCCCACTAACTTCATATATCTTATCTTAGTGACAGGACGCCCTATTTGGTATTTTGTGCCCACTCACTTCATTGTCTTTCCTTTCTTCCCCAGCACTAGCTGTGTCAAATCTTGTGCATGGGGTTGATAATAAAACCAACAACAACACCTGGGTAGTAGGCGTTAAAATTTTCGGTTTATTACACTAAAACCTTCATCAGTAAGACCCAAGGACTGTACAAAACAAAACAGTCTAAGCAGGGTTAGGGTTAGTTGCATGTGGTTGTTTGTTTCACTAAGTATAGATTGTTACGCTTGACTACTGTACTTTGCTCATTTTTGTTCAGCCCACGTTGCTGTCGTCACACCGCAGTTTCCTCAGCAGGATTGACGTGACAGAGCTGTCCGACACACTGGCTCACAGGGGGGACTCCCTCTCTCTCTTCATCTTCACTGACAATATAGAGGTATCGCTTGTTTCCCATTTCACGCAACATTGTTTATATTCAAGTCATTTTATTCCAGTTTTAGACCAGTGTTGAAGTTCCTCTTCATCCTTGTTGGCATGATAGATGTTGGGCTTATTTCACGTAAAATTGGTTATATTGGAGTGACATTTGTAATGTCGGTGTCCTTTATTTATGTCCTTGTCTTTACTGTATCAGTACAACTTATGTTAATCTGATGAATAAAATTTGATACAACTGTCTTTACTGACAATAATGTGCATGTTAATTACACTGGTGTGGGTGTGGGTGAAGGATGGGTAGGTTTCAAAGAAGGTATACAATGAAAGACCTTTTCTCTCTCTTTGTGCTGAAGATCTGCAAGCGTAGAACCAGAGCTACGGCCACACCCAAGACACTGACGCCACACAAGACGCCACAGAAACCGTTCAAACACCTGGAGGGCTTGCCCATGTCTTCTATCAAGCGAGTGCTGGATTTCACGGAGACTGAAGGTAGTTCAATTATTAGGATTTATAAAGCACACACATGCGGCCTGTCCTGGACTGAATTGACAGGGAAGATAGTTCACTGGTTAGGTCAAACAAATTGGCCTCCGGATAATAAGGCAAAGCGTGAGTAACGTTGATGAAGGCTTGTATCTCACACACACAACAAATTGGCCTCCTGATAATAAGGCAAAGCATGAGTCACGTTGATGAAGGCTTGTATCTCACACACACAACAAATTGGCCTCCTGATAATAAGGCAAAGCGTGAGTCACGTTGATGAAGGCTTGTATCTCACACACACAACAAATTGGCCTCCTGATAATAAGGCAAAGCGTGAGTAACGTTGATGAAGGCTTGTATCTCACACACACAACAAATTGGCCTCCTGATAATAAGGCAAAGCGTGAGTAACGTTGATGAAGGCTTGTATCTCACACACACAACAAATTCCAATGCACGCTGAGGGCACACAGAAAGCAGGAAAAAGAGAGTCTGGGGTAGTGGCTACACACAGATTCTTTTTGGCTTTGCTCTGTGAGGGCTGTAGTCAGCTCTGCCATCCCACTGCAAGACCAATTCTTTGTTGTGGTCCACAGTGAGTCCACTGCTCTGTCATTATTTCTGTTATTCCTCCATCCAGTCTCTCACCCACTAGTTCTATCACCCACACTCTCACTCTATGATCTGTTTATTTATTTTAAGCATTGTCACTCCATAATGAATTCAAACTCACTCATTACAATGTTTGGCCAAATGATTTGCAGACTGTGTCGGCGCCTTTGGTCTGATCTACCGTAAGGACCAGATCAACGAAAAACTTCTGAGCCTGACGTTGGACTCTGTAGAACTGAGGAAAGAGGAAGTCCTGACCCAGCTGTGTAAAACCATCGCCAACGCTGCCTGTCGCACTGACTTTGTGAGTTGTGTGGCTCCATTAATGATTTAATGTAGTGTCCGTGGTATCCTACCTGCTCCATTAAGTATCTAATGTAGTGTCCGTGGTATCCTACCTGCTCCATTAATTATCTAATGTAGTGTCCATGGTATCCTACCTGCTCCATTAATTGTCTAATGTAGTGTCCGTGGTATCCTACCTGCTCCATTAATTATCTAATGTAGTGTCCGTGGTATCCTACCTGCTCCATTAATTATCTAATGTAGTGTCCTACCTGCTCCATTAATTATCTAATGTGGTGTCCTACCTGCTCCATTAATTATCTAATGTAGTGTCCGTGGTGTCCTACCTGCTCCATTAATTATCTAATGTAGTGTCCATGGTGTCCTACCTGCTCCATTAATTATCTAATGTAGTGTCCATGGTGTCCTACCTATTCCATTTTGTGACTTCCGCCTCTTGATTGATTTTGTAGGCCATTGTCCACTATCAATGACCTTCCCCTAGCTCTGTGCATGGTGGGTGTTGGAGATCTATCATTGTCCACTATCAATGACCTTCCCCTAGCTCTGTGCATGGTGGGTGTTGGAGATCTATCAAGCATAAACTGTGAGTAGACCTGTGCCTCAACAGTCTCCCACATGGGTATGGGATCAGTGTCATGTCTGGGGTCAAATCCCTTTATTCTCTGTGCCCAAGTCTGCAGCCAAGTGGTCTGTTGATTGAAATACCTCATCTGCCCTACATTATCAGCGCTACGTTTTGTTTGTAATTAATATTTGTTTGTTTCAGGATTCTGTGTTGGCGCAGGTGAGCGGTGAGGAATTTCACATCAGCACAAGAGATCTTGTGAGGCGAACTATCACATCTAGGTCAGTTAAAACTTGGATTTAAAAAAAAAAAAAAAAAAAAGAACTCTCAACACAAGCACCAATGAAAATTATTTTAATGTTTAATGCATCGGTGTGTTTGTGAGTTGTGTAAATTATGGAAAAAGTGCGGAAGGCTTCACGCTTTTAATTTTTGCACAGATTGGTTGGTAATGTGTTGAAATTATTGTTTGAAATGTGTTGCATTGCTTACTCAGTTACAAGTGTGCTATGTTAATTGTCCACTGTGGTCATAAAGATTGTTTGTTTTGACTTGTAAAAGAATAATGTCAAGGCAAATGAGCTATAACAGATGTTGACGGTTAGTAGATGGATTGGCTGGAGAGGAACAAGAACTTGAACAGCTGGTACAGAGGCTTAACACCACCTCCAGAGCTTATGAAATGGAAATAATTGCAGAGAAGACCAAAATGATGACCAACAACACCAATGGCATCAACACAGACATCAAAGTCCAAGGCCAATCCCTCAACACAGTGCATAGCTTCAAATATTTAGGAGCCATTGTATCAGACAATGGGTCCCGACAGGAAGTCCTCTCCAGGATCGCACAAACAACTGCTGCCCTGACAAGGTTGTAGCCCATTTGGAAAGACAGGACCATCAGTCTACATTCCTAAGTAAGACTGCTGCGCTCCCTTGTCATCTCCATCTTCCTATATGCTTGCGAATCATGGACCCTCACAGCAGATCTCCAACGAAGAATACAAAGCATGGAGATGAGGTGCTACAGAAGACTTCTGGGCATTTCCTATACCCAACACATCACCAACGACGAAGTCCGACAGACCATCACACATACATTGGACAACACGATGAACTGCTCACAGTGGTGAAGAAACGGAAACTCCGATGGTATGGCCACGTCACCAGATCATCAGGCCTTGCAAAGACCATTCTGCAAGGCACAGTGCAAGGAGGTAGAAGAAGAGGGAGCCCGAAAAAGAGGTGGGAGGACAACATTCGAGAATGGACTGGTTTGACACTGAGCGAAACCATCAGGGCTGCTGAGGACAAAGAAAGATGGAGTATGCTGGTTAAACGATCATCTGTGGTGCCCCTACGACCTCCGGGTTACGAGACAGGATAGGGCAGTTAGCTAGTCATCAGCTTTCTATACCGAAGGTTGCTGGTTCAATTTTAGCAGGGGTGAACGTGTGTGGCTTAAGCACCAAGGATTTTCTCTGGGTACTCCGGTTTCCCTTCTCCCTTCAATAATGGGGTTGGATGCAGTCTATCTCAAATAAAATTTGTTTGATGGATGAATGTGTATATGTAGGAGTATCTATAACATGTGAGCGTGTATGTTGTTGACAGATTGCCTCGCTTTGAGTCTTGATTTAGGATGTAGACACCTATAGCATCCAGTATTATTATTATTATTATTATTATTATTATTATTATTATTATTATCAGTGATTGAATGATCCTTTACTGTAGTAACCAACGCTTTCTATGGGTGCAGGATTTCCAAGAGAGTGAGCAGAGCCTTTTCCATAAACCGGACACCGGGGAAGTTGAAGAGAGCGGTGTCGCATGTGTTCAGCCCATTCAGGAACACGCCTGGTGATCTGTCATCCTCTCGGCGAATGGTTAGCACCTTTGACCTCAACGTGAGTACAGCGCAAGTAGTGTTTGTAGAAAGTACAGCTCAATGTACAAAGTACAGCACAAATAGTGTTTATACAAAGTACAGCACAAATAGTATTTATACAAAGTTCAGCGCAAATAGTGTTTGTACAAAGTACAGCTCAGTGTACAAAGTACAGCGCAAATAGTGTTTATACAAAGTACAGCGCAAATAGTGTTTGTACAAAGTACAGAACAAATTTTGTGTGTACATAATACAGTGCAAATAGTGTGTGTACAAAGTACAGCTCAGTGTACAAAGTACAGCTCAATGTACAAAGTACAGCACAAATAATGTGTGTACAAAGTACAGAACAAATTGTGTGTGTACAAATACAGCACAAGTTGTGTTTGTACAAAGTACACATCAAATAGTGTTTGTACGAAGATGCAGTCACTACCATACAAAATAATGAACAGAAATACACTGATATACTGTACATCAAGAGGTTATATACTGTACATCAAGAGGTTATATACTGTACATCAAGAAGTTATATACTGTACATCAAGAGGTAAACTAATACATGGAGAGGTAAATAAGATACATGAACAACAGCTTATTGATACATTTGTTCACAACTGACAATATACAACCGCTTACAGGTATAGATGTGTTATGAGTACTGACAATATACAACCACTTAACAGATATAGATCTATGTGTTTTCAAAACTGACAATAAACAACCACTTACAGATATAAATGTGTTTTCAGAACTGTCAATAAACAACCACTTAACAGATATAGATGTGTTTTCAGAACTAACGATATTCAACTTAACAGATATAGATGTGTTTTCAGAACAGATAATATACAACTTAACAGATAGGTGTGACAATAAACAACTTAACAGATAGGTGTGTTTTCAGAACTGACAATATACAACCACTTAATAGATATGGATGTGTTTTCAAAATTGGTATTAAACAACCACTTACAGATATAGATGTAGTTTCAGAACTGGCATTAAACAACAACTGAACAGATATAGATGTGTTTTCAGAATTGGTATTAAACAACAACTGAACAGATATAGATGTGTTTTCAGGAAGAGTCACCATCGGGAATGTCTCACTTTGAAGACAGCGACTGTATCAGTCTGGGCGCATATTCACTGCAGGTAACTAATCATTTCATAAATAATAATCTGTTAATGAATAAATAATGATTTCCTGCATTAATAATAACTGAATAAATAAACTTAGAAAATAAGACATAGAAGAAGTGGGCACTTAGCCACACACCATCTTTAAGGATCCATGACTTAGCCCCACACCATCTTTAATGACCCATGACTTAGCCCTACACCATCTTTAATGACCCATGATAGCCCCACACCATCTTTAATGACCCATGACTTAGCCCCACACCATCTTTAATGACCCATGATAGCCCCACACCATCTTCAGAGATGCCTAGTATTACGGAACGTCCGTAATTTTACGGAAAAACAATAGTTACTACGGAAATACGGAATAATTAGCGAAATTACGGATATGCAGAGATCAATTTTACGGATTTTCATAGCGCCGCTGTTGCCTATATTTGAAGGGTTGCATGACAAAACGCGCTATACGCCAAAAGTAACAAAATCGAGTTATATCCCTTGACACACTCAGCTCCTATAGCTGTAACTGCCTGTAAAAATATTTCTTCACAAAACGCGCTATAACCGTTACTAACGGCCAGCGAAACATGACAGTTCTTTACAAAACGCGCTATGAGCCACGGCCTCTTTTTCACAAAACGCTCTATATCCGTTCAGCCAATCAGATCGCCTGAAAGTGTTATATCCGGCCACACCTCCAATCTTGTTGATAAGTGTAAACAAAGCGATTTATTTAGCACATTTGATTTATAATCTTAATAAAACGGAGCCATCCGTCAAAATTTATGATGGATAACTTTGATGACAGTTTGGAAGAAGTTAATTTGACAATTGGAGGGAGGAGAAAACGGAAGGATAAGACTACACACAAAAAAGAAATAGTGAATCGAGCACGTCATTCCAGTGGTGGCAAAATCCCAGCCATTGCCTACTCACACAATGACAATGCAGAGTGCAAAGGCTGCTTGGCAGCAAACCTGACACCCACAGACCTTGCTCTAAATCAAGAGAAGTTTTATGATTCCTTAAACAAGGCGAGATCAGCTTTTTGTTTGTTGAACATCATTATTACGGGTTGTTCACAAATTGCGTAACACCTAGGCTAGGAAAGAGGGCGGGGAGGCGACCAATACGATGTGACAAAGATGGGGAGGGGAGTAGGACATGCGCTACATAAAGTGTGACCGAGTTTATTTTAACTGCAGATAATGTTTCTGTTAACACAAAAGTGCGGTTAACTATTAAAGTCATATCAGGACCACTCGCATTCTTATTCATATTGATTGCTCAAGTCTTGTTAATAATAATATTATCATCCCTCTCATTAATATCAATAGCCTATTATTATATTTAGTAAATTAATATCAGTGGTGAAAATAATTAATAGTCAGGTGTATTACCTTTAGTTATTATGGTTAGCATATAAACTTATAATCTTTGCACTTTACTTTACATAATTATTCCAATCCTATCCTATCCTGTCCCGTAACCCGAAGGTCGTAGGGGCACCACAGATGATCGTTTAACCAGCATACTCCATCTTTCTCTGTCCTCAGCAGCCCTGACAAACCAGTCCATTCTCGAATGTTGTCCTCCCACCTCTTTTTCGGTCTCACTCTTTTTCTACCTCCTTGCACTGTGCCTTGCAGAATAGTCTTTGCAAGGCCTGATGATCTGGTGACGTGGCCATACCATCGGAGTTTCCGTTTCTTCACCTCTGTGAGCAGGTCATCGTGTTGTCCAATGGCTTGTGTGATGGTCTGTCGGACTTCGTCGTTGGTGATGTGTTGGGTATAGGAAATGCCCAGAAGTCTTCTATAGCACCTCATCTCCATGCTTTGTATTCTTCGTTGGAGATCTGCTGTGAATCCAGTGAATTTTAAATAGTATTGAGACAACTTTAAATAGTTTTTTTGCTAGGTAACGGATATAGTGCGTTTTGTGAAATAGCCTTTCGCTGGATATAATGCGTTTTGTCAAAACAGTCAATATAAAAAATGGTCCAGTAAATATGATATCAAACATTGATTTGGTGATTTGTGTTTTTAAGAAAGCTTTAATGTTCTCATTTCTTTAGTATAAGTACAAATAAGGAATATCTGCTACAAGGCCTGCCTTTAAAAACTGCCAAATATCTCAACTTGACAAATTTGGATATAGTGCGTTTTGTCATGCAACCCTTCATTTATAGGTTCGTTTGAGGCTCTTATTTTTAACCGCGAAGCTAACGGTTCGTCGGAGGCTTTTTTGTAACCGGGAAGCTTGCGCGAAATGTTACGAGTGGTGATCACGTGACCAAGCGAGAGTTCTAAAATGGCTTCCAAACGAAAGCACAAAACCGAGGAGTCTGACAGTGAAATAGAATTTAGTTTTTTGCTTAGTTTTTGTGTGTTTATATTAGCTTTAAAAGAATTACTGATGATTACTGAAAAAGGTTCCAAAATTACTGAAAATAAGTTGCCAAATTACTGAGAGGCATCAAGGCGCCTAGGCATCTCTGCATCTTTAATGACCCATGATAGCCCCACACCATCTTTAATGACCCATGACTTAGCCCTACACCATCTTTAATGACCCATGATAGCCCCACACCATCTTTAATGACCCATGACTTAGCCCCACACCATCTTTAATTACCCATGACAGCCCCACACCATCTTTAATGACCCATGACTTAACCCCACACCATCTGTAATGACCCACGACTTAGTCCCACACCATCTGTAATGACCCATGAATTAGCCCCACACCATCTGTAATGACCCATGACTTATCCCCACACCATCTTTAATGACCCATGAATTAGCCCCACACCATCTTTAATGACCCATGACTTAGCCCCACACCATCTGTAATGACCCGTGACTTAGCCCCACACCATCTGTAATGACCCATGAATTAGCCCCACACCATCTGTAATGACCCATGACTTAGCCCCACATTATCTGTAATGACCCATGAATTAGCCCCACACCATCTGTAATGACCCATGACTTAGCCCCACACCATCTTTAATTACCCATGACTTAGCCCCACACCATCTTTAATGACCCATGACTTAGCCCCACACCATCTGTAATGACCCATGACTTAGCCCCATACCATCTTTAATGACCCATGACTTAGCCCCACACCATCTTTAATGACCCATGACTTAGCCCCACACCATCTTTAATGACCCATGATAGCCCCACACCATCTTCAGAGATGCCTAGTATTACGGAACGTCCGTAATTTTACGGAAAAACAATAGTTACTACGGAAATACGGAATAATTAGCGAAATTACGGATTTGCAGAGATCAATTTTACGGATTTTCATAGCGCCGCTGTTGCCTATATTTATAGGTTCGTTTGAGGCTCTTATTTTTAACCGCGAAGCTAACGGTTCGTCGGAGGCTTTTTTGTAACCGTGAAGCTTGCGCGAAATGTTACGAGAGGTGATCACGTGACCAAGCGAGAGTTCTAAAATGGCTTCCAAACGAAAGCACAAAACCGAGGAGTCTGACAGTGAAATAGAATTTAGTTTTTTGCTTAGTTTTTGTGTGTTTATATTAGCTTTAAAAGAATTACTGATGATTACTGAAAAAGGTTCCAAAATTACTGAAAATAAGTTGCCAAATTACTGAGAGGCATCAAGGCGCCTAGGCATCTCTGCATCTTTAATGACCCATGATAGCCCCACACCATCTTTAATGACCCATGACTTAGCCCTACACCATCTTTAATGACCCATGATAGCCCCACACCATCTTTAATGACCCATGACTTAGCCCCACACCATCTTTAATTACCCATGACAGCCCCACACCATCTTTAATGACCCATGACTTAACCCCACACCATCTGTAATGACCCACGACTTAGTCCCACACCATCTGTAATGACCCATGAATTAGCCCCACACCATCTGTAATGACCCATGACTTATCCCCACACCATCTTTAATGACCCATGAATTAGCCCCACACCATCTTTAATGACCCATGACTTAGCCCCACACCATCTGTAATGACCCGTGACTTAGCCCCACACCATCTGTAATGACCCATGAATTAGCCCCACACCATCTGTAATGACCCATGACTTAGCCCCACACCATCTTTAATTACCCATGACTTAGCCCCACACCATCTTTAATGACCCATGACAGCCCCATACCATCTTTAATGACCCATGACTTAGCCCCACACCATCTTTAATGACCCATGACTTAGCCCCACACCATCTGTAATGACCCATGACTTAGCCCCACACCATCTTTAATTACCCATGGTTTAGCCCCACACCATCTTTAATTACCCATGACTTAGCCCCACACCATCTGTAATGACCCATGACTTAGCCCCACACCATCTTTAATGACCCATGACTTAGCCCCACACCATCTTTAATGACCCATGACTTAGCCCCACACCATCTGTAATGACCCATGAATTAGCCCCACACCATCTGTAATGACCCATGATTTAGCCCCACACCATCTGTAATGACCCATGACTTAGCCCCACACCAGCTTTAATGACCCATGACTTAGCCCCACACCATCTGTAATGACCCATGAATTAGCCCCACACCATCTGTAATGACCCATGACTTAGCCCCACACCATCTGTAATGACCCATGAATGAGCCCCACACCATCTGTAATGACCCATGACTTAGCCCCACACCATCTGTAATGACCCATGACTTAGCCCCACACCATCTGTTATGACCCATGAATGAGCCCCACACCATCTGTAATGACCCACTTCCCCCTTATAAAGAGCCCTTTTTGAGAACCCCACTTCCATTTTACTCTCTCCCTTACTCTATTTCTTAAAAAAAATGTATGCTATTTTAATGCCGCTTAAATCCTGTTTTGAATTAAGCCCTCTTTCTTAAATATTGTATATTTTTACCAATTACTTATTTCTACCCTGTCACTCCGCAATCTTTTCCTTAAATTAAAGAATTTCAATACTTAACTGTTCTATTATCGGTTATGCAAACACAGAGAGGCTTTTAAACATAGCTTGGTAAGAGTCCAGTCAGTGGTATTGTATCGCCAGCTTAGCCTGCATAATTATGTGGTAGAGGCAATTGTGGCGGAGGTAATATTAACGAAGGTGATGGTGGAGTTAAACCAAGTTCACTTACAGTAGGATTATATCCTATATAAAATTGGGGATGGGCGGTAATAATATTATTTGTAGTTTGATATTGTTCCTATGTGCAGCTGAAGATCAGATGGCAATATATATATTACCGGCAATGTGTGAAATCCCAGTATTGTATAGAATGACTGATGGTGCATTCTATACTTTATCTAGGCATTCTATACAATGCCGGATTTCATACATTGCCGGTAACGTATACAACCCTAAACCAATTACATAATCTACTTTTGATCTAGCTTACTTAGTGTGTCTTGATATCTTTTGATACCCACAGGCAAATCAACTGCTGAATTAATAGAATCTTTGACCTTCGCTAAAAACTGCTTCTGGGAATCAAAGCTAGTATCCTCCCCTATACTATTTCTACATGTGTGTGCCTGTGACCCAAATCACACCACGCTTAAGTGCCAATAGATTCATTACATCTTTCCACTTCACTTTGGGTAAATCCGTTAGATGTGTCTAAAATAAGTGTGCTGTACACATTTCCGTGATTTTGTCTTAAATTAAGTAAAGGTACTTGACTGTTGTGACTAAATGATGTAAATCCCGGTACGTAAGGCCCTTTGTATAAATTACCTACAGCATATCTCCACACAGAACCCCTGTGTTTTATATACACTTTCTGTCTCCACACAGAACCCTTGTGTTTTATATACACTTTCTGTCTCCACACAGAACCCTTGTGTATTATATACACTTTCTGTCTCCACACAGAACCCTTGTGTATTATATACACTTTCTGTCTCCACACAGAACCCTTGTGTATTATATACACTTTCTGTCTCCACACAGAACCCTTGTGTATTATATACACTTTCTGTCTCAACACAGAACCCTTGTGTATTATATAAACTTTCTGTCTCCACACAGAACCCTTGTGTATTATATACACTTTCTGTCTCCACACAGAACCCTTGTGTATTATATACACTTTCTGTTTCCACACAGAACCCTTGTGTTTTATATACACTTTCTGTCTCCACACAGAACCCCCTATACCTGTGTTTTACATACACTTTCTGTCTCCCTTCATAAGTCACTTTTTTGTTGTTGTTTTTTTAAAATAATTTTTATTTTGTAATCAGGAGGAAAGTTCACCTTCGTCCTTGTATGGCACCATGACCCCTCGCTCCGCCAAGACCCCCAGCGGCCGACGATCCAAATGGAGCACCCTAGGGCCTCACTCTGTCAGCAAGTTCTTCAAGTGATCACCTTTGTTGTTACCCAGTTACAGTGACGCTGAATCGTAAAGTCATTCAGTTCTAGGCACGCAACAGTATCGTTGCAATCTGTTAGTTGTTCACCTGTTATTGTATTGACACGTAGAGGATGCCATATACTAAAATAGTTCAGTTGCAGGCACGCCACAGTATCATTGCAATCTGTTAGTTGTTCACCTGTTATTGTATTGACACGTAGAGGATGCCATATACTAAAATAGTTCAGTTGCAGGCGCCCCAACTTCACGCCAGAATATCATGACAACGTGTTGGTTTTTCATGTGGTGATACCAGTGTTATAACCATATACATGGACATCTTAAGCTAAATTGAGTTGAAAGGGCGCATGAATATCATTACAATGTGTTAGCTGTTGAAGAGTTATTGTATTTATATTTTGAGGATTTCACACAACAATAGTTATGGTGAATTGTTTGGTGCTGTCTTCAGTATTTGACAGATGTGAAGGGAAGTGAAATTTCAACTCTGACCTTGAAAAGGCTACAATGGCGTCTACCTTAAGTTTACCAACAAACATAAAAACGTTTGTCACTTTCATTTTAAAAATGTTATGGCAAGGTGTTGTCATTTACGAACTTGAATGAAACGTGACGGAATGTAGAGCGGGTTGGTTTGTGCAGCCTTGGCAGTGATTTAGATAATTTTGTTAAAACCAAGCATAATGAGCCAGGCTTCATTGTGCGTGTGTCACACAGACAGTGATATGAGGGTCTGTCATCTATAGTGGGCTGACAGAAAATTGTAGCAATAAAAATGCGGGGAGAAAACAAAATTCTGTGGGAACAAAAATGGAAGAAAAAGTAGTTTGACAAGGAGCGAGAGTGCGGCCTGATTCCCTTTTTCAGGGTTGCACAAGGGGAGACAATAGGAATCCACAAACCTTTTTACCTCCCTTGTTCTAATTTTTTGGTCAAACAAATTGGATTTGTCTGCACACCCTATGTATGTGATTATGCATAATTTTTAAAATAAAATAAAAGTTTCTCATACAATATTTTACTTCAAAGTCGAAAGTTGGCTTCAAAAGTCCGCGTTTAGTATTTATGATGACAAAGTTAGTTTCAAAGTCCACTTTTGTGCATTTTTTGGCGATTTGTGTGACAGGAAGAGAAAAAGAACAGACAAGTTGTAGCTTTCCAGTTACTAGCTGCAACACAAATTGTTGGATAAATTTAATATCAAGCAGAAAACGCACATCTTTGAGACTGGCAAGGAGCCTGGTCTGCTGATAATAAATTAATACATATATCACAGAGGGCAATACAACAATAACAAAGTTAACCTGTTCTTTAATGAAGTTAATTGTTAAAGAAAGTTAATTTTATGAGAAATCGCAGAAACAGAACAAAGAAGGTTATTGAAGATGCTCATCGTGAAGAAAGATATTTGGTTGAAAACATAAGCACAATGATATTTTAATGCAGGACTACCGTCTTGCCAACATTCTTAATGTCTTGGTTTTAGCCATAATATTTACCATTGCTCTTCTTTGGATTTTGTTTTCCATTTGACATAATGATGCACGTGACTAATGTTGAGGTATGTGAGAAAGGCTGTATTTTGCATGTGATGTATACATCCCACAATGTTGCTGACAGTAAGATAGGTTGGGACTCTACCCCATCTTTCATTGGTGCCACCTGCGCTCTCTTTTTCTCAGTTTGTGATGATAAGATGATGGTTGTGTATTTTAATATGTAAGTTTGGAAACTCTGTACAGTTAGCCAGGCTGTGTTGCAAGTTTGGAGTTGTTTGACATGTGAAAATATCATCGTCATTGAATGTATCATTGTATGATAACTGTTATGTACTTGCTTATTTTCTGGTTTATGTTAGTTTGGAATATATGCGCGGATATATTATTATTATTATTTTAATTATTACTATTTAATGTGTGAGCAGTGAGAGAGTTTGGAATAAGATTGGTTAATTTATTTTGGGTGTGGGGGGTGAGGGTGTAGAATTGGTTGGTTTACAATGTGTTGTGGAATTGACATTGATAAAGATATGAAATGCTTTAAACTTCATAAGGTGTTATCATCCCGTGTAATATAACTTGGGACTGATTTTTGATCGGTGATTTTGTATATGTCATTGAAACTGATCTTTGGTCAGTTAGTTGTACATATGTACAGTGATTTGTACATAATAAGTGAAATCATTTGGTGTAAACGTCTGTAGTTTTGATGTAACATTTCTATATGGAATTTTTAATTTACAGTGAATAAGCAAAATCAAATGTGTGTGAATGTCTGTAGTTTGGTATACAATTCTGTGTGTTCAGCCATGCTGTGCATCCTGTTTTTGTGTATTCAGTTTATAGTTGAAGTTACTGATAGAGACATGAAAATATATTGCATACAGTTCCATTTTAAACTCTTTTTCTGAGGTTGATGAAAAAAGCATTGATTTCAACAAGGTTGTCCCACTGTAATTCGGTATGAAGACAATCCTTTTCTTTCCCCAGTTGGGGTGCCGGGGGTTTTAGTATAAATAGTATCCCCACTTTCTGGAAATTTAGTGCTTTAAATTCCCACTGTCGCTGTCTTTCTCATTTATTCTTTCTCATTCCTGCTCTGTTCTATCAATCTGCTATACTATCTTCTTCTTCTCTAGACCAGTCATCTACCTTTTTTTTTTGAAAAACCTTCCGGGACAAGACTCCTTATTTGTGTATGAGGTCTGTTGGATCAGCTTGGGAATATTGGACGCTTTCTGCCAGGTGGTCACTAGGGTTTCCTATGATGTTATTATTTAGCAATGTAGGCACTTTTTATGTATGTGTTGTGTTGATAATTTATAATGATGTTTTTATTCTATTTTGTTTTTGTAAACGGGGGTTCGATAAATTAGAGTACAGCCTCAGCGTCCCATACGTGGGATATCTTTATTGTAAAATGACTGGTTGGTGGAGAGCTTTCAGTTTTACCACTAGGGTTGTTTCAGCAGATCTTTTATGCGGATTAGGAGTTGTCCGGTCCAGATTTGGCTCGGAAGAGTCCGCTGGACCTAAAGCAATAATCATGTAATGTAATGTAATGTCTATCCCTTAATTAACCTAAGAATTGCTTTACTAATATTATTTATTTTTCTGTTATTAGAATGATTAGTGGAGTCTTGTGTGTGTTATAATAATGTTGCTTCGTTTGTTACAACTGTCAGTGTTGCTTGTGTGTTTGATACTGTGTATGATTATTATATAGCTTTGTTGCTTGTTAGCATGCTAAATGGGGGCAGTTCAACAACAAACACCGTCACAATGTTTGCACAGTAGACGTGGTTGTGTCTTGCATTGTTTTAAGAAATGCATGACAATGAATAGCTGTGTACTCATTGCCCATAAATATTACTAGTGGCTGTGTACTGACGACACATACATATGGCTGTGTATTCAATGTTTACCATCCATCTTGTGCCATTGTTAGCTAAATAACAAAGTCCTATCTTTTCACCCTACATATGTTACACGTGCATTTAATATTGTAAAGTGATCAGTTGGAAAGAGAAAGATGGAGTACGCTGGTTAAACGATCATCTGTGGTGCCTCAATGACTTCTAAGTTACAGGATAGGGATAGGACCCTTGGTGGAGTGCCTTCAGTGTTACTACAGTGGAACCTCCGGTATACGACCGTCCAAAATCTGATAAAAAACGGTCTTATAATAGAGGTGGTCTTATACCGGAAACAAGGGGTAAGGTGGGAGGGAGGGGGGTCAGGCTCGGAGGGTATGTAGTCATAATTTTCACACTCACCAGCATGTATTCTCTGACAAAGGAAACTCAGGGTGGAGAATTATCCGCGAATCCGCGGATTTCCGCGGAAGGCATTTGCATTTCCGATTAAAAAAATATTGAGTTCCGAGTGTGAGAAGCTGAGGGGTTACCCTTTACTGGGCATAACGGCCAAAAGCGGCCGAATTTCTAAACAGGCAAAACGTCCAAAAGCGTCCGTATCAACCATGTGGTTATATTCTCTCGTTGTTTGAAAGATTGCGAGACTTCCGGCAATTGACTTCCGGTTGATTCTGTTGTGAAAACATTCGACTGCATTTCCACAAGTTTTCTCTGTGATGCGTTCGTTTTTTCGATTTTGTTTTCAAAATTTCTTGTGTGTGTGTCTAAAATGGATGGTTTGGATTCTTCGACTGATGAAGGGGAGTTTACAGGCTTCCATTTATCAGACATTAAAGTGAGAAATGGTCTTGGAGTTGGAGGAAGAGATCGGTACTGACATTAGACAATTAGTGTCAGTAGTGTGCATGCATACGATCTTTCAGACTGGCATGAAAGTGAAGAAGATGGGGCTTGTTTGGACTTTTTAAAACTTTTTTTTTGTATACACATGGAGTAATAAAAAGCAAGACATGACAAGAGAAGTATCAAAAGGTAGATAATCAAAATAGAATTTATTTCTGTTCATTTTGAATTTTATTTCATTTAAATCTATACACTATCACTAATACCTAAGATGTGGTGTTTTTACTAACGTACCCCTAAATATCTCTAAAATTATAAAAATTCTTGCCTGTTTACAGCTAAAAAATACACAAACGTGTGCCCAGTAAAATTGGAAATGTGGAGTTTGTGTGTAACAGTGGTGGACCTCAAACTTTGTTAGGCCTACAAATCAAGATTCTTAACTTTTTTGAACGACATGTGCATAAAACATTCTTTTTTTGTGTGTTTCTATTCATGTTTACTTTTTGCTTTCAGGAGAGGCCCTAAATTACTTTCAAAATTGCATAAATTCATTTTCTTCCAGGGGGCAAATACCGGGGCTTGGCCCCTGGGCCCCGGCCAGATTTAAGAGATTTCTTGATTCAGTTGTTCTCCACCCTGGAAACTGTAAAACATGTTTCATTTTTAGCTTTGTCTTTTATTCACAACTTCAAAAATAGAAAACAGTCGAACCACTGCCAGACGCGTTCATCCAAGTCTGTCAGTGCAGAAGCTCTCAGTTTCGATGTTTCCCTTTTCGCCACTTTCTCCACTCTCCCATGGTAGTTTCACAGATTCCTTATCCTTTATGATGAGCTGAATTTGGGTCTTCCCAACGTCTAAACTTCTTGCAATAGACAAACAACTCTCCCCATTTTCACTTCTTTCAATCACTTTCATTCTCTCTGCCAAACTCAAAACGTTCCTCTTGCGCGACGCCATTTTGACAGCCAGTGTAGGCGAGTAATGTCCCTTATTTGCGAACCGGAAATAGCAGACAACAGCAGGCGTACACTAACATGAGAGAAAAAAACGAAAGGTACAGACCTCAAATTAACTGATATCTCTTTTAAATTGCCCTAAGATGGTCGTATAAAGGGCTTAAGACACGGTCGCTGGTCGCATAAACGAGGTTGTTGCATACCACTACCAGAGGTCATTTATTATTGGAAGTGAATCCGTCAGAAGTTTTCAGGTCACATAACGGAGGGAGTCGTATACCAGAGAGCCGGATACCGGAGGTTCCACTGTATTAAGGTTGTTCCAGCAGATCTTTTATTGACATTGAGGGAGAGTCCTTTTTCAACCAAGTTGTGGTCTTGATTGCTTTCTTTGCAGTCCGCTGGCCCCAATAAACAAGGACTATCTCATTGACGTCCCCTATTATAGGCTATGTGCTTAGGTGTCTGGGGACACAAATCTACAAACTAACTCATGTGCATATAACAACAAAAGAGATATTTTTTAATTTAAGTATATCGTTTATTTTCCCCTGTGGGTGCCGGGGTCTTCAGTATAAATAGAATCCCCACTTTTTTGAAAGTTTAGTGCTCTAGATTCCCACTGTTGCTGTCTTTCTCCTTTGTTCTTTCTCATTCCTACTCTGTTCTATCAATATACTCTACTATCTTCTTCTTCGTGAGACCAGTCACCTACCTTTTTTCTTGAAAACTCTTTTGAGACAAAACTCCTCATTTGTGTGTGAGGCCTGTTGGATCGGTTGGAAAATATTGGACGCTTTCTGCCAGGTGGTCACTGGGGCTTCCTATGATGTTATTTTTTGGCAATGTAGGCATTTTATACGTATGTGTTTTGTTGATATTTTATAATGATGTTTGTATTATATTTTGTTTTTGTAAACGGGGGTTCGATAAATTAGAGTATAGCCTCAACGTCCCATGTGTGGGATGTCTTTATTGTAAAGTGACCGGCTGGTGGAGTGCCTTCAGTGTTACCATTGGGGTTGTTTCGGTAGATCTTTTATGCAGATCAGGGGATGAGTCATCTTTCAGCAAAGTTGTGGTCTTGATTTTGTGGTCCTGATTCGGCCCTTTGCAGTTCGCTGGACCCTGTATGCCCTGAATAACTATCATTTATTACCGAGACCTTAAGATAAAACTATTTCTCTCTTCTGATTTTCAGTTTTTGTGTTATTAATTATATCTAACATCTTAATCAATGAACAAATACAGGCTTTTACTGCTTTTTCTCTGAACAAATTTGTGATTTAGTATTATTTTGACTGCAAGTTGTGAACAAAAGCCATTTGATTGTCTGTTAACATTATTATATGGACAATTCAAATTTGGCAGGAAGAAAAGAATGAACAAAGTTTGAATGGTGCTTATCCTTTAAAGGGTATTGTTGGCAACTTTAAAACACTTATTTTGACAAAGTCAAATGTTTGCTTTGGAGAAAAAAAAAAAAGAACAAATTGTTATGTGTGTGTGTGTGTGTGAGTTTGTTTGACAGTGGATGGACTTCTTAATTCTTACCAAAATGTGTTTGAATTGCCCGTTCACCCCTTGGGGTCATGAGCAATCTTGCCACTGTAGATTGTTCAAACCTATAAAGGGAACAGTGAAAGCCACAGTTGAAAACCTGTCTTTCCTTTATAGGCAAGACAGATTCACTGCGGCAACAGTACCCCCGTTGGAGTGCCGGGGGTTTTCAGTATAAATAGTATCCCCACTTTATGGAAATTTAGTGCTTTAAATTCCCACTGTCGCTGTCTTCCTCATTTACTCTTTCCTATTCCTGCTCTGTCCTTCACTCTGCTATACTATCTTCTTCTTCGCTAGATCAATGACCTACCTTTTTTCTTGAAAACTCTTCCTGGACAAGACTCCTTGTTTGTGTATGAGGTCTGTTGGATCAGCTTGGGAGTGTTGGACGCTTTCTGCCGGGTGGTCACTAGGGCTTCCTATGATTGTACTATTTAGCACTATAGGCATTTTATATGTATGTGTTTTTTTGATGATTTATAATGATGTTTGTATTCTATTTTGTTTTTGTAACCGGGGTGTTCGCGTAGTTGAGGTCAACCCTCAGCCGTCCCCCGCGTGGGATGTCTTTATTGTAAAGTGACTGGCCGTTGGAGGGCATTCAATTTTCCCACTGGGGTTGTTTCAGCAGATCTTTTATGCGGATCGGGGGTTGTCCGGTCCTGATTTGGCTCGGAAGAGTCCGCTGGACCTAAAGCAACAATAAATCAATCAATCAATCAATCAATCAATTGCCCGTTGCATTGTGTATGTGCTATTCTAAGCTACAAGTTTGTGGGTTACTTGTAGGAGAATGCTATCACATCCAAGGTCTCATGTTTTATGGATGCTTAAGTGGGATAGCAGATGTTATGAAATCTCACTGCACACATTTTGTTTTATGTGTTCCTTGTTTAACCTCATTTGATGTTAAAACCAAAACGGTGCTCTTTCATTTTGAGTCTTCTTCTGCTCTGTGTGGCTGAGACTACATCAGGCTTTCTCTCTCACACAACCTGACAGAGGGAGCAGGTGGTGTGTAGTCTCAGACATGCTGTTTGGCAGTGTCTATGTGTTTCAGCATATCACAGGCATATGATCCTAGCAATTCAAATGGTCTGAATACAAATTTCAATGGGTTTTTTTTCTCACTACAGCGAGATCATTTATATTTGATATATGACATTGTTTGCTGCTTTTCTGATTTAAAAATTTGTATTTGATTATTTAAAAAAGATAAAAAGAATGTCATATTGATTTTGATGCTATCTAACTGTAATACCTCATACTCAGCTATAGCCACCAAATATAATGTGTACATGTTTTGTTGGAATAACAATGTTGAGAAGCTGTTGGCTGTGTTTATTGTATGTCATTTTTAATCAGTGCATGTCTGTGTTAGGAATTTTTTTTTATTCCCACAAATAGAAACTAATTATTTTGTGTTTGTTGCTGTTGTTAATTTAGTTTCTGTTCTTGTCTTTCACGTACAACTTATTAGTAGAAAAATTATGCTCTTAAAACTGGCAACCTAACCTTATATTGGAAAAGCTACATCATCATCTTTTCTTCACGTCGTTGTGTTGTTACGTTGTTTCTCCTCTGCTACTGTCTCATCATAATCATCATCATCATCTTCATCTTCTTCTTCTTCTTCTTCTTCTTCTTCTTCTTCCTCTTGTTGTACATTGAGTGGAGTGAAGTGACTGATTGTTGTTATCAATGAACATAGCCAGGATAAAACACTTCTACTGTTATCACACATTGAACAACTTAGGCCTATAGTTAGCACAATAAGCCTAACTATCAAATGGTATCAATAAGTGCATCATTATGATAATGAGTAGCGTCAAACTAACGATAATATCCTTGATAACGCAGAGGCTATGTGGTATCTACCGCTGCGCTATCAGGGATCCCACCAACGTGTAATGTCCCCGTGAAGTCAGCCCGCGTCACAATCACATGCAGTTGATAACTTGACAAACGGAAACTAAAGAGCTTTGCGGAAACTCCGATTGTATGGCCACGTCATCAGAGCATCAGAAGAGGGAGACAGAAAAAGAGGTGGGAAGACAACATTCAATAATGGACTGGCTTGACACTGAGCGATGCCATGAGGGTTGCTGAGGACAGAAAGATGGAGTACGCTGGTTAAACGATCATCTGTAGTGCCCCAACGACCTTCGAGTTAGGGGATAGGATAGTATGTCATTTACAAGCCTTGTAAGTGTTGGTTTTGTACACGTAGTCCCTGCGGCTGAAGCTGGAGTAGTACAACTCGCGTTTTGATGTGAAGAGATAGAAGATATTCTGCAGCGTGTTGGAGACTATACGAGGACTTTTCCCCTCTTTTAAACAATGTCATTACATTACATGATTATTGCTTTAGGTCCAGCGGACTCTTACGAGCCAAATCAGGACCAGCAAACAATGTCGCCCCTTGTCAAAAAGAGATTAATTGGACAGGACAAGTGTGGAAAGAATCTGCCACAGGCTCTACGATTGCCAACTCATCTGCCAAAACAACTATACTGTACTATACTATACGATACTATATAATATACTATATACTAAACTATATAATATACTATACTCATGGATTCTTCAGTATAACTATACTATACTTTATTTAATTTCTGTAGTGTATGTGTGAGTGTCCTAAGAGGCGACTAACAGAGGTGATGTCAGCACGGCATCACTGGGCGAAAGTCTTCTACACAGAAGACACCCCCGTGGGGATGCCAGGGGTTTCAATATAAATAGTACCCCCGCTTTCTGGAAATTTAGTGCTTTAAATTCCCACTGTCGCTGTCTTTCTCCTTTGTCCTTTCTCATTTCTACTCTGTTCTATTAATCTACTATACTATCTTCTTCTTCGCTAGACCAGTCACCTACCTTTTTTCTTGAAAACTCTTCTAGGACAAAACTTGGAATTTGTTTGCGAGGTCAAATTGGATCAGCTGGGGAATATGGGACGCTTTCTGCCAGGTGGTTACCGGGGCTTCCTTGATGTTATTATTTTGTAATGTAAGCAATTTATATGTAAGCTTATGTGTTTTGTTGATGTTTGTATTCTATTTTTTTTTGTAAATGGGGGTTCGATAAATTAGAGTATAGCCTCAGCGTCCCCTACGTGAGATGTCTTTATTGTAAAGTGACTGGCTGGTGGAGTGCCTTCAGTGTTACCATTAGAGTTGTTTCGACAGATCTTTTATACGGATCAGGGGTGAGTCCTCTTTCAGCGAAGTTGTGGTCTTGATTTTGCGGTCCTGATTCGGCTCTTTGCAGTGCGCTGGACCCTGTAAGCAATGAATAACTAACTACACAGAAGTCACCGGCCAGGACGGAGGAGCCTCACGCCACTATAGGTTCAGGGCGAGCCACACTGTACTCGTGGATTTCGGCTGTAGCCAACAGTCTGTAGAGGATTGGGCCCGGCCATGTCTTTCTCACATTCGAGAATGGACTGGTTTGACACTGAACGAAGCCACGAGAGTTGCTGAGAACAGAGAAAGATTGAGTACGCTGGTTAAACAATCATCTGTGGTGCCCCAACGACCTTTGAGTTACGGGATAAGATAGGTCTTTCTTGCCCAAGGCACATCGTATGATGAAAAGAACCATTCACTCCATACCGGATCGGTCGTCGCCCGGGTCAACAAGCACCGCGCCTTCCGTTGGCCACTAGGACGGAGGTGATAAGTGTGTT
The DNA here is from genome assembly GCA_036898135.1 of Oncomelania hupensis. Classification (NCBI taxonomy): domain Eukaryota; kingdom Metazoa; phylum Mollusca; class Gastropoda; order Littorinimorpha; family Pomatiopsidae; genus Oncomelania; species Oncomelania hupensis. The sequence continues at coordinate 59,876,083 of CM072523.1, read as the reverse complement.
CCTGATGGACAACTTAGCAAGATCCGCACGAGAGACATTATCGTCATAGGAACCTGGAATGTCAGGACCTTAACTACGGAGGGAAAATTAGAAGAACTGGCTCCCGAGCTGCATAACTATCGATGGAACATTTTAGGTATCAGCGAACTGCGCTGGAAAGGCCTAGGTGAAACAACGACCGACAAAGACCACAAGTTTTATTTCAGCGGGAGAGATGACAGCCACGAACACGGCGTGGGATTCCTGGTCCACAGAGACATTCTAACCACTGCCGCGCAATGTCCAGTAGACTCATTACCATACGTCTGAGAGCAGCAGCCCCTTTCAACATCACCATCATCCAGGCCTATGCCCACACATCAGACATGCCCACACATCAGACTATGACGACAGGGAAATCGAGGATTTCTAGGAACATCTGCAGGCTGTCTTTGACCAAGTGCCGAAGACGGACATAGTTTTAGTGCAAGGCGACGCGACTGGAATGCCAAGGTTGGCCAAGATGCGCACCACAACTGGGGAGACATATGTGGACCCCACTGCAACAACGAGACAAATGACAGTGGCCTGAGACTCTTGGAACAATCTGATACTGGCAAACACGCTTGATCTCCAAAAAAAAAAAAAAAAAAATTCAGACGATGGACCTGGCACAGTCCCAGCGGGGTGCACCACAACAAGATTGACTACATCGTGGTCAAGAAACGATACACAAAAACCACTCTCCACTGCACTCGCGCGCGCTCTTACGCATACACACACACACACACACACACACACACACACCATATCTGCCCACCCTCACACATAAAGACACCAGTCCTTGCCATTGACCTATCCCACCACCACTACTCTCAACGCAAACCACCATTCACATACAACAAACCACCATTCACATACATAACCACCATTCACATACAAGAAACATGCATTGTGTCACACGTGAAAGTCAAGTTATTTTTCCTGCGGTGTCATGTCACTTATGAACATGCAATGGTAATAGGGAAGTAGATTAACTACTGACGCCGCCCCTCGGATCCAAGGTTATCAAAGATATTCATAATCCAGATCTACAGCTGACCTTCTGAACAAGCGATATTCCACTTGGTTCACACTGTGAGCCACAGCGGCACATTAAAGAGTCAGTTTATTATGTCAAACAGGCAGGTGACAGGGTGAAATGGAGGGCGACAATTGCAGTGGCTGCCACAGGGAGTTCATGGAGTCGCAGATATCGCCCGCCAAGGAAGTGTTCAACCTTATGGAATTAGTATCAAGAAGTAGTCCCCCATACCCTACCCCATCATCACACTCCTCTTCCTGCACCACGACTGACCAAACACCTCTGTGTTGGTCATTGTTTATAGGGTCCAGCGGACTGCATAGAGCCGAATCAGGACCACAACTTGCTTGAAAGAGGGCTCATCCATGATCCGTATAAAAGATCCGTTGAAACAACCTTAATGGTAACACTGAAGGCACTCCACCAGCCAGTCACTTTACAATAAAGGCATCCCATGCAGGGGACGCTGAGACTGTACTCTAATTTATCGAACCCACCGTTTGCAAAAACAAAATAGAATATAAACATCATTATAAAATGGTAACAAAACACATACATATAAAATGCCTAAATAGCTAAATAATAATATTATAGAAAACCCTAGTGACCATTTGGCAGAAAGCGTCCAATATCCCCAAGCTGACCCAACAGACCCCAAACACAAATGAGGAGTGTTATGAGAGTTTCTAAGAATAAAGGTAGGTGACTGGTCTAGTGAAGAAGATAGTAGATTGATAGAAAAGAGTACGAATGAGGAAGAACAAAGGAGAAACAGTGGAAATTTAAAGCACTAAATTTAAAAAAAAGTGGGGATACTATTTTTTTTAAAATTGGCATCCTCACAATGAGCCTACTATCTCTTCTACCTCTCCCCCATTGTGGTGCCTGGGTTTAACGTTTGTTCCACTTTGTGGAAATTAATTTAGTGTTCGAAAAAGATTACTACTGTTTCTGTCATTCTCATTCGTTTGTTCTCGTTCTTAATATGTTTTATGAAACTACTAGCTTCTTTGCTAAACCAATCACCTACCTTTTTTCTTGAAATCTATCCCCAAACCCCTCATTTGAGTATGGGGTCTGTTGGGTCAGCTTGTGGATATTGGACGCTTTCAGCCAATTAGTCACTAGGAATTTCTATGGAATTATTATTTATTAATGTAAGCATTTTCTAGGTTAGTGTCTTGTTAATATTTTATTGTGGACACGTCACGATAGAATCAGGCCATGCAAAGACCATCCTGCAAGGCAGGGTGCAAGGAGGTAGAAGAAGAGGGGGACAGAAAAAGAGGTGGGAAGACAACATTCGAGAATGGACTGGCTTGACGCTGAACAAAAGCCATGAGAGTTGCTGAGGACAGAGAAAGACGGAGTACGCTGGTTAAACGATCATCTGTGGTGGCCCAACGACCTTCGAGTTACGGGATAGGATAGGATCTCCCCCACCTCTGTTAATGAGCCTACGGTCTCCCCCACCTCTGTGTTAATGAGCTTACGATCTCCCCCAACCCTCTGTTAATGAGCCTACGATCTCCACCAACCCTCTGTTAATGAGCCTACGATCTCCCCAACCCTCTGTTAATGAGCCTACGATCTCGCCCAACCCTCTGTTAATGAGCCTACGATCTCCCCCACCCCTTTCCTAATTCCACCTACATTACTGTTTTTAACAACACCCCCCCCCCCTCCCCAAGCACACCTCCCATTCCATTGTTCCACGTCAACCACCACCACCACCCCCGAAAACCCAACCATCCCTTACCGTTTAGCTCAAATATCAACGCATCAATCTTTGCACCTGTATGAGAGTGCTGACCAGCGCCGGTCCAAATTCCTTAATGAGGTAATGAAGATTTGTTGTATTGAATTGCATGTTAATTACTTGGTGAACGTGCTCATCATTATAACAACAACAAGTTCTGCCATGTATTGAACACTGTTCAACGTCTACCTGGTCCACACGCGTCTTCAATATTTTTCATTGTATTGAACACTGATCAACATCTCTCTAGTCCACACGCGTCTTCAATATTTCTCAATCTATCGGTTAAAAGGCTCCAATTGGAATGCTTTGCTTCATTTTGGCGAACCCGGGTTTACCCCCAAATTGGCATTGGCCTTTCGTTGCTCAAACCAACTGCTCACCTTTGAATTTTCTATTTCCATTTGGGTTGTGACAGGGAGTGATCTCCCCTGTTTTAACGGAACATCGATACCATAGCCGTGTGACTTTTGACACTTTGAACCACGCGGTTTGAAGAAAGCGTCTTTGGTGTCTTTGGTAGGGTAAGGTAGGGTAGGGTCGGGTAACGTCTATCTTATCCACCTGAAACCCAAAACCTTACGAGCAATTGTTTTACGGGTTCTTTCTCTTATGGCTTTGGTAGATGCTATTTTTAGCTCCACAATGTTGGCTGGCTAGCCACCGGCTGTTTCTATTAATAGACACAAAACCTACGGACTTCATTCATTTTTAAAATAACTCTATCGGTACTTTCCGCAGAGTTATTTTTGTGGCAATTTTTGTTTTCTGTGGGCAACACTCGCTGTGAATGTGGGCAAAGCGGGTTCCTTTACGTTGGTCTTTGAACGGTCGCACACTGGACGCGCTGCTTCCTTTTACTTCATTGGACCTTCTTGCAGCCTCAACCATTTTATCATTAGGCTAATAATGAACTCTTCATTCGGTTATTGAGGCGGCGGAACTGATTCTTTGGAATCATAAATTGCTTAAATCTGGTATGATCTGCACTTTTAAGAACGTGAGAAAGTGATGTGGATTCTGTGAAACTGACTGGTACTTTTTTGTGGTAGTTTTTAGGTGTTTAAATTGTAACATTACTAATAATTTAATTGTTCAAAGTGTGTGTTTGGGTGTGTTTATAGTCTAAAATCACAACGTGTACAGACCTTAAATTAAATAAATAAAATGAACTCTTATAGGATGGATCAGTTTTCTGCATTGTGCGTAATGTTGCATGTTGGCATCTTGGGTAGCTTGATGTACTTCCGAAGCGCAATGGATACAATATTTTCGAGGATTTCCAAGAGTGAGCCGAGTGTCCGTTACTATGGCTTATGTGACCGTAATAATAGTCCTACAGTACTGAAGGCCGTTGAAACACATCACGAGGAAGGTTCTTTTCTACAACAATTGACAAGGAAAGTCTTGTCTACAGTTCAAGGATAATAATGCTGACGTGTGATACAGATAGGATCTGTCCAACTCCAAGCCACAGTCATCACTAATGTGTTTCCTGTTTGTAAGTCCCTTAACCTATCAGGTAGTCAGAGAAGGGATGGGGCTGGGGGTGTTGAGGGGAGAAATGAAGTGATTGAGTTGCAGCAGACTGTCCTTCAGTCAGCTCCATCGGCAGTTTTTGTCATCAGTCTGTGTCTGTGTCAGTCTATGTTGCATTCTGTGTCAGTGTTGCAGTCTGTGTCAGTGTTACCTGTGTTGCAGTCTGTGTCAGTGTTGCCTGTGTTGCAGTCTGTGTCGGTGTTGCCTGTGTTGAAGTCTGTGTCGGTGTTGCCTTTGTTGCAGTCTGTGTCGGTGTTGCCTGTGTTGCAGTCTGTGCCAGTGTTACCTGTGTTGCAGTCTGTGTCAGTGTTGCCTGTGTTGCAGTCTGTGTCGGTGTTGCCTGTGTTGCAGTCTGTGTCGGTGTTGCCTGTGTTGCAGTCTGTGTCAGTGTTGCCTGTGTTGCAGTCTGTGTCGGTGTTGCCTGTGTTGCAGTCTGTGTCAGTGTAGTGTAGCCTGTGTTGCAGTCTGTGTCAGTGTTGCCTGTGTTGCAGTCTGTGTCAGTGTTGCCTGTGTTGCAGTCTGTGCCAGTGTTGCCTGTGTTGCAGTCAGTGTTGCCTGTGTTGCAGTCAGTGCCAGTGTTGTCTGTGTCAGTGTTGCCTGTGTTGCAGTCTGTGCCAGTGTTGTCTGTGTCAGTGTTGCAGTCTGTGTCAGTGTCGTCTGTGTTGCAGTCTGTGTCAGTATCGCCTGTGTTGCAGTCTGTGTCAGTGTCGGCTGTGTTGCAGTCTGTGTCAGTGTTGCCTGTGCTGCAGTCTGTGTCGGTGTTGCCTGTGTTTCAGTCTGTGTCGGTGTTGCCTGTGTTGCAGTCTGTGTCAGTGTTGCCTGTGTTGCAGTCTGTGTCGGTGTTGCCTGTGTTGCAGTCTGTGTCAGTGTTACCTGTGTTGCAGTCTGTGCCAGTGTTGCCTGTGTTGCAGTCTGTGCCAGTGTTGCCTGTGTTGCAGTCTGCGTCAGTGTTGCCTGTGTTGCAGTCTGTGCCAGTGTTGCCTGTGTTGCAGTCTGTGTCAGTGTTGCCTGTGTTGCAGTCTGTGTCAGTGTTGCCTGTGTTGCTGTCTGTGTCAGTGTTGCCTGTGTTGCAGTCTGTGTCAGCGTTGCCCGTGCTGCAGTCTGTGTCAGTGTTGCCTGTGTTGCAGTCTGTGTCGGTGTTGCCTGGGATTTATCCTAACCAACGTAAAGCAAAGCAAGCATTGGATGATAGGCCACCATCTGCAAGCATTGGATGATAGGCCACCATCTGCAAGCATTGGATGATAGGCCACCATCTGCAAGCATTGGATGATAGGCCACCATCTGCAAGCATTGAATGATAGGCCACCATCTGCAAGCATTGGATGATAGGCCACCATCTGCAAGCATTGGATGATAGGCCACCATCTGCAAGCATTGAATGATAGGCCACCATCTGCAAGCATTGGATGATAGGCCACCATCTGCAAGCAAAACACTTTCCAAATCGGCCCATCCAATTTTGAGATCCAGCGCAAAACGTGTTTACAAAATGGTGAAGAACCATAACCCTGACATTTGAGAAAGTAAAACACGATGAAACGTGCTTAGCAGTAGTTCAAGTAGCCTCAAAGTAAACATGATGAAACGTGCTTAGCAGTAGTTCAAGTAGCCTCAAAGTAAACATGATGAAACGTGCTTAGCAGTAGTTCAAGTAGCCTCAAAGTAAACATGATGAAACGTGCTTAGCAGTAGTTCAAGTAGCCTCAAAGTAAACATGATGAAGCGTGCTTAGCAGTAGTTCAAGTAGCCTCAAAGTAAACATGATGAAACATGCTTAGCAGTAGTTCAAGTAGCCTCAAAGTAAACACGATGAAACGTGCTTAGCAGTAGTTCAAGTAGCCTCAAAGTAAACACGATGAAACGTGCTTAGCAGTAGTTCAAGTAGCCTCAAAGTAAACACGATGAAACGTGCTTAGCAGTAGTTCAAGTAGCCTCAAAGTAAACACGATGAAACGTGCTTAGCAGTAGTTCCAGTAGCCTCAAAGTAAACATGATGAAACGTGCTTAGCAGTAGTTCCAGTAGCCTCAAAGTAAACATGATGAAACGTGCTTAGCAGTAGTTCAAGTAGCCACAAAGTAAACACGATGAAACGTGCTTAGCAGTAGTTCAAGTAGCCTCAAAGTAAACATGATGAAACGTGATTAGCAGTAGTTCAAGTAGCCTCAAAGTAAACATGATGAAACGTGATTAGCAGTAGTTCAAGTAGCCTCAAAATAAACATGATGAAACGTGATTAGCAGTAGTTCAAGTAGCCTCAAAGTAAACATGATGAAGCGTGATTAGCAGTAGTTCCAGTAGCCTCAAAGTAAACATGTTAAATGTCGGTTTAGTTATTGTTGATACAAAGTAAATACGATGAATGTCGGTTCAAGTCTCCTACCAAAAGCTGTCCTCTTGACCCCATCCCAACCTCCCTGGTGAAGCAATGTTTGCCTGATCTTGTGCCTGTTATCACTGCAATTGTCAACCAGTACACTTACCACAGGAGCGGTCCCTGGTCAGTTTAAGCAAGCAGTTGTAACACCTTTGCTCAAAAAGTTGGGTATGGATTCCAACAATCTGAAGAATTTCAGACCGGTGTCCAATTTGCCATTTATTTCTAAAATCATAGAAAAGTTTGTGCTCTGTCAGTTACAGAAGCATCTGTCCAACAACAACTTGCTCGAAGTGTTTCAGTCAGCTTATAGGAAAAATCACAGCACTGAAACTGCTGTGTTGTGTGTTCTCAATGGCCTCCTTGCTAGGGCTGACCAGGGGCAGGTGTCTGTGCTTGCTCTGCTAGATTTGAGCGCGGCGTTTGACACGCTTGATCACAGCATATTGCTCAATAGACTTGAAGCTACGTTTGGTGTTACGAAGTTTGCGCTTGCATGGTTCAAATCCTACCTATGTGATAGAAAGCAGGTTGTCATTATTGATGGCAGTGTCTCTTCAACACGAACTCTTGAGTTTGGTGTGCCCCAGGTGTCTGTTTTGGGTCCAGTGTTGTTTTTGCTGTACGCACAGCCTCTTTCTAACATTATTAACAAACACGACTGTGACTATCACAAATACGCCGATGATACGGAACTCTCTAAAAGTGCACCCCCTGCTGATTTTCAGACGGTTCAGGCTAGTGTGCAGAACTGCATTGAAGATGTACTTAAATGGATGAACAGTAATAGGCTGAAATTGAACACAGAAAAGACTGAAGTGATGCCTGTGGGCTCTGCTTCTCGCCTTAGACTGGTAGGCGGCAGTTCCATAGAAATAGGGGGTAATGAAATCGCTTTTCAATCAGATGTTAAGTACTTAGGTGTACACCTCGATCAGAGGCTCTCAATGCATCAGCAAGTCAGTGCGATTTGCAGCGCCACATATCTGGCGTTGCGCAGAATAGCCTCTATTAGGTCTAATTTAACTCAGGACACAGCTGCTAGGCTTGTAACCGCTATGGTTACATCCCGGTTAGATTATTGCAACTCGGTCCTTGGCGGCTTGCCGAGCGAACAAATAGGACGGTTGCAACAGATTCAAAACAATGCTGCAAGGCTCGTTATGCGTAACCTAAACGTTGCCACACAACGCCTCTGCTCAAAGAACTTCACTGGCTGCCCGTTCATTTTCGCATACTATACAAAATTGCTGTTCTTAGTTACCAACATTTCAAAGCTACACTTCCGCCATATCTGTCCGCAGCGCTTACAACCTACCAGCCCTCACGCTCTTTGCGATCATCAAGCGAAAAACTGCTTAAGACTCTAAGAACTAACCTGAAAACAGTCGGAGATCGCTCTTTCAGTGCTCTGGCCCCTGTGATATGGAATTCGTTGCCCACTGAGCTGAGGAACGTTTCATCGCTGGCGAGCTTTAGGACAAAGCTCAAGACATACTTTTTTCGCGCAGCTTTTAATCTGTGAACCATTATTCCGTTGACATTTTTATGCTTATCCAGTACTTTCTGTCCCCTCGGCAGTGTTTTTATATGAATGCGTGCGGCTGCTGTTTGAATGCGCGTTGAGCCCGCAAGGGGAATTGCACTTAATAAGAACACTTCATTATTATTATTATTATTATTATTATTATTATTATTATTATTATTATTATTATTATTATTATTATTATGATAAGACCAAAAGTGTGTTTTGAACACAAAATAAAATTGAAATTTGGAGCGACAACCGGATTGCTACAGGAGGATGGGCCATGATTTGAAGTACCTGTATACTAATCCCTATCCTATCCAATCCTATCGTAGGGGCACCACAGATGATCGTTTAACCAGCGTACTCCACCTTTCTCTGTCCTCAACAACTCTGATGGCTTCGCTTAGTGTCAAACCAGTCCATTCTCGAATGTTGTCCTCCCACCTCTTTTTTGGTCTCCATCTTCTTCTACCTCCTGGCACTGTGCCTTGCAGGATGGTCTTTGCAAGGCCTGATGATCTGGTGACGTGGCCATACCATCGGAGTTTGAAAATCTGTTCAGTGGTACTTCGCCCTGCCCTGAATCCTGCTTGTTCTTCAGCTATAATTTGTTCAGCTTGGGATTTCAACCTGTTGAGTATTATTTTTAGGAGGACCTTGCTGGGATGGCTGATGAGGCTGATGGTGCGGTAATTTTCACACTCCTGAAGGTTACCCATTTTTGGAAGAGTGATGACAAGCGACTGGGTCCATGGTGTAGGCCACTCCCCACTCTGCCAGATCTTGTTACAGATAATGGTGAGTGCGTCAACCATCGCTTCTCCTCCAGCTTGAAGCAGTGCCGCTGACTCCCGCTGAATCGCTGTATACCAAATCTCAACAAAATCGCTACAGCCGTTCTTAAGAAATTGCGCCAAACGGTGTTTAGCAACAAGTGGACTCTCCTGTCACCTTGACCTTTGCGGTAAAGCAAATATACTGGCACGGGAGGCAGGCCATTAACCTAGGTCATGTTCCTATGAAGTTTGGTCAAAATCCGTTCAGCGGTTCTTGGGAAATGGCTTCCAGCGGACCGACAGACAGACCGACATTTAGCTTATTTTGATTCCCGACAAGTTCAAAATATTTTCAGATAAGCCTGGAAATACAAAAAGCCCTGTTAAGAATCGCACAGATGGCGGTAGTACTGCGCCCAGCGAAAGTGAGCCACATTTGGACGACATATAGTCCGGTGAAAGTTTTACACTAATGTACCCAGCGCCATGGTGTGAGACCACTGCAGCTAAGTCCGGCGCTGAGAGAGGGAAAGTTTCTTTTACTGCAGCTAAGGGAGGGAGAGTTCCCTGTTACTACAGCTAAGACAGGGAGTTTCCTGTTACTCCAGATAAACACCGAGAGATGGAGTTTTCTATTACTACAGCTAAGACAGGGAGTTTCCAGTTACTCCAGATAAACACTGAGAGATGGAGTTTTCTATTACTACAGCTAAGACAGGGAGTTTCCTGTTACTCCAGATAAACACTGAGAGACGGAGTTTTCTGTTACTACAGCTAAGACAGGGAGTTTCCTGTTACTCCAGATAAACATTGAGAGACGGAGTTTTCTGTTATTTTTCCTGTTACTCCGGATAAACACTGTAAGACGGAGTTTTCTGTTACTACAGCTAAGTCAGGGGGTTTCCTGTTACTCCAGATAAACACTGAGAGATGGAGTTTTCTGTTACTGCAGCTAAGCGGAGGGCAGAATTTTCTTTTACTACAACTAAGTGGGGGATTCGCAGAGGGAGAGTTTCCTGTTACTACAGCTAAACACCGAGAGAGGTTGTTTCTTATTACTACAGCTAAGCGGAGGACTCGCAGAGGGAATTTCCTATTGCTACAGCTAAACACTGAGCAAGGGAATTTCTTATTACTATAACTAAGTTGAGGGCTTGGCTATTACTACAACTGAGGGGGAGTTTCCTATTATATTAATATCTGTGCCACTGTCAGTAGCGCAACAACTGCGTTATCATCTGGCAATCCTGACTTGTGGACACTGACTGAGGCAAACGCCTATATTGTAGCAAGAACATGCGTACGTATCGGAAAGTAAGTAGACAGCAGGAATAGAGTGCTGTCTACTTATACGGGTGCCTGTGATAGCAAGCCTAGACATGATGGAGCACTTGCAACAAAACTGAAGGTGTCATTGACAACGTGAAGGGTTAGTTAGTTCAGTTATAATACCCGACACCTAGCATAAGGGCTGTGAAGGGTAACTATACATTATAGTCACACGACACCTCGCATATAGGGCTGTGAAGGGTAACTGTACATTATAGTCACACGACACCTCGCATATAGGGCTGTGAAGGGTAACTGTACATTATAGTCACACGACACCTCGCATATAGGGCTGTGAAGGGTAACTGTACATTATAGTCACACGACACCTCGCATATAGGGCTGTGAAGGGTAACTGTACATTATAGTCACACGACATCTCGCATATAGGGCTGTGAAGGGTAACTGTACATTATAGTCACACGACACCTAGCATATAGGGCTGTAAAGGGTAACTGTACATTATAGTCACACGACACCTGGCATATAAGGCTGTGAAGGGTAACTGTAGATTATAGTCACACGACCCCTCGCATATAGGGCTGTGAAGGGTAACTGTAGATTATAGTCACACGACACATAGCATATAGGGCTGTGAAGGGTAACTGTACATTATAGTCACACGACACATAGCATGTAGGGCTGTGAAGGGTAACTGTACATTATAGTCACACGACACATAGCATATAGGGCTGTGAAGGGTAACTGTAGATTATAGTCACACGACACATAGCATATAGGGCTGTGAAGGGTAACTGTAGATTATAGTCACACGACACATAGCATATAGGGCTGTGAAGGGTAACTGTAGATTATAGTCACACGACACCTAGCATATATGGCTGTGAAGGGTAACTGTAGATTATAGTCACACGACACATAGCATATAGGGCTGTGAAGGGTAACTGTAGATTATAGTCACACGACACATAGCATATAGGGCTGTGAAGGGTAACTATAGATTATAGTCACACGACACCTAGCATACAGGGCAGTGAAGGGTAACTGTACATTATAGTCACACGACACCTAGCATACAGGGCAGTGAAGGGTAACTGTACATTATAGTCACACGACACCTAGCATACAGGGCAGTGAAGGGTAACTGTACATTATAGTCACACGACACCTAGCATACAGGGCAGTGAAGGGTAACTGTAGATTATAGTCACACGACACCTAGCATATAGAGCTGTGAAGGGTAACTGTACATTATAGTCACACGACACCTAGCATACAGGGCTGTGAAGGGTAACTGTACATTATAGTCACACGACACCTAGCATATAGGGCTGTGAAGGGTAACTGTACATTATAGTCACACGACACCTAGCATACAGGGCAGTGAAGGGTAACTGTAGATTATAGTCACACGACACCTAGCATACAGGGCAGTGAAGGGTAACTGTACATTATAGTCACACGACACCTAGCATACAGGGCAGTGAAGGGTACAGGTAAGCTTACGGCCAGTTTTTATGACGTCCGAGAATTGGCCATTATTGGCCCTGTAGGTTTGATTTTGCTGTGGTTGTTAACAGCTGACCTTGTTGGCTGCTTGAGCCATTGTCTGATCTTGGTCACCGCCTTGCGTAGCTCTTTGAGCTAGTAAGCAATATTATTTCAACAATTACTTTGTGTCGCCTGTCCCCATGACATAACACAATGTGTACTGTGTAATGTCACACGCTGTCGTCATCAGATAACACAATATGAATTGTGTAATGTCACACGCTGTCGTCATCAGATAACACAATGTGTACTGTGTAATGTCACACGCTGTCACCATGAGATAACACAATGTGTACTGTGTAATGTCACACGCTGTCGTCATCAAATAACACAATGTGTACTGTGTAATGTCACACGCTGTCGCCATACACAATGTGTACTGTGTAATGTCACACGCTGTCACCATCAAATAACACAATGTGTACTGTGTAATGTCACACGTTGTCACCATCAGATAATACAATGTGTACTGTGTAATGTCACACGTTGTCACCATCAGATAATACAATGTGTACTGTGTAATGTCACACGCTGTCACCACCCCATTTCCATCTCCATGATAAAACCGCTCTAGCTTCCCTTGACTGCATATCACCAAATTGAACACAATGTAGTAGTAGTAGTAGTAGTAGTAGTAGTAGTAGTAGTAGTAGTAGTAGTAGTAGTAATTATGATAATGATGTTGGTGATGACGATGTAATTTATTTTATTTTATTGAGATGAAAAAATGTCATTATTACCTTTTCGGAAATCCCCCCGTACACCCTCTCCCCCTCCCCCCTCCCCCCACGCACACACCCCCTCACACACTACCTCTCTCTCTCTTTCTGTAAGACAGGTCCAATGGACCTAATACTATTATCCTATTAAAGGTTTCGACTTCGACTTCGACTTCTCTCTCGCTCTCTCTTTTTCTCTCCCTACTTTGCAGTCATTTGGTCAGCTCTACTCCTAGATCCTGGTTACCATCACTATTTCACAATAATCTGTGTCTCAATCATGGTCGCACGAAGCGCACTTTGTTCTGATAAAAACTTATATCAACTAGGTCCCTTAGTTCCACAGGCGCTCGTATCTTGAAACGACTTCGTCCTCTCCAAACAAGGCGCCCATCTCACTACTTTTAAACTTATATCAAGTTCTCAAATTCCTCTCAGCGAAAATCGCGAGTCCTCGCATTTTTCAAATCTCTATGAACGAACTAGAAGATTTTTCCCGAAAGAAGTCGATTCAATGGATTCAACAGTGATTCCTGCAAACATTCAACGTAACAAATATGCGCTGTCTATTTACAAACCCGTTCGATTTATGTAAAATTGTAAAAAGAACTTCTCGTTTATCGTGATCACTATCCTATCCTATTCAGCCCCGTAACTCGAAGGTCGTTGGGGCATCACAGATGATAGTTTAACCAGCGTACTCCACCTTTCTCTGTCCTCAGCAACCTTCTTGGCTTCGCTCAGTGTCAAGCTAATCCATTTTCAAATGTTGTCCTCCCACCTCTTTTTCTGGTCTCCCTCTACTTCTGCCTCCTTGCACCGTGCCTCGCAGGGTGGTCTTTGCAAGGCCTGAAGCTCTGGTGACGTGGCCATACCATCGGAGTTTCAGTTTCTTTACCACTGTGAGCATGTCATCGTGTTGTCCAATGGCTTGTGATGGTCTGTCGGACTTCGTCGTTGGTGATGTGCTGGGTATAGGAAATGCCCAGAAGTTTTCTGTAGCACCTCATCTCCATGGTTTGTAACCTTCGTTGTAGGTCTGCTGTGAAGGTCCATGTTTCGCAAGCATTTATGGGACCGTCCTCTACCATGGCTGTTAAGCTGAAACCGGTTACTACGGACGGAAGTTTTAGTTTCGGTAATCCCACGTGTAATAGAGCCATGATGTTGTATGTTGATGCTGGAGGTTTGCATGAATAAATTTTAAGTCCTTGGGTCCCCTTTTTTGGTTATAAATCTTTTAGTTCGTTCATACAGATTTCAAAAATGCGATGACGCGCGATTGTCGCTAAGAGGACTTTATATAAAAGTACAGAGAGGGCGCCTTCTATAGAGAGGACGATGACGTATCCACCACATTCGAGCGCCTGTGCTTTGTCCTTTGTTTTTTCTTCCCTTTACTTTTGTTCAAGTCTACTTCACAGTGGTTGTGTGCGCCTTTCAGTGCGGGACTGCCGAGAAATAGAGGCTTCCATCCTCTTACCGGTATTCACACAAAACATTTTTAATCTTATTCTTATCTTTATACTCCCATTATCTTCAGATTTATGCATTGTAATTATTGTGATAAAATGTGAACTAGAAAAGTACAACGGTAAATATTGGCTTGGCACCTTTTTTGTCTTCAAATTTTGAAATTTATTTAATTATTTGTTATTATTAATTAATTATTTGTTTCTTGTTCTTGTTGTTCTTGTTATTCTTATTCTTGTTGTTGTTGTTGTTGTTGTTGTTGTTCTTCTTCTTCTTCTACTTCTTCGTAGTAGTAGTAGTAGTAATAGTAGTAGTAGTAGTGGTAGTAATAGTAGTAGTGGTAGTAGAAGTTGTAGTAGTAGAAGTTGTAGTAATAGTAGTAGTAGTAGTAGTAGTAGTAGTAGTAATAGTAGTAGTAGTATAAATTAATTAATTCATTATTAAAGTATGTAATGAATTTAGTTTTTAATGTTATATATTTACTTTGGGTTACTCTCATTTTATTATGTTTTAATTAGCTTGCAAATGTTTTTATAAAAATGTAATACAGCAGCTTACTATGGAATAAACCTAAGCTGGTTTTGAAATGTAATAACATACCGCTGATACTAAAGTCACATGTTCAGGACGAAATTGTTTTCTTCTTGGTTGAAAAATAAACTAACTAATAACTTACTAATTTGTGAAAGGGAAATATGCTTAGAATGAACCAAAATGTAACAACAATATGTAAACTGCGAAAGCAGCGTTGTCTAATATTATAAACAAAATATACAGATTGATTCCAAAGGCGCCTAAACAGCGACATGTCTCAATAAGATACAGACTTGTCCAATCACTTCAACAGAAGAAGGACCACATTCTGGAATATTATCAAGACGTCAAAATAACAGGGCCGTCCTAAAACGTCAAAAGAAAGTATATAGAGTTTCAAGTGTATGTCAGAGTAACGTCGTTTCTACATGCCCACACACACACACACGCGCACACACACACACACACACACACACACACCCACACACACACACACACAAAACCAAGATAGCAAAACATTCAGATGTGTTTCCAGAGACTCGCACACATAGCTATAAAATTTGGTCAACAAGTTTTGTTTTTTTAATTGTGGAGTTGTTTCTTTTTTTAATTGTGGAGTTGTTTCTTCGTCCCGGCGGAGTATCCACATTATCCTGAAGAAGAAGAAGAAGAAGAAGAAGAAGAAGAAGAAGAAGAAGAAGAAGAAGAAGAATGAACGAATGAACGAATGAATGAATGAATGAATGAATGAATGAATGAACATTGAGGTTTAACGTCTACACCCACCATTGGCGATATGGCAGACGGGGATAACCATCCTAGGGAAAGAGGGTAGGGACCTGAATCAACACTGAACCACCAAAGCAATCATACTGCTAAAATGGACAGTGAAAATGGCCACATTTTATATCGCCCACCACGGGATTCGAACCTGAAAAGAAGAAGAAGAAGAAAAAGAAAAAAAGAAGAAAAACCACAAAAACAAAAAAGAACAAGGACAAAGGAAAAGAAGATTGTTTTGGCAGTTGTTGAAGCTTGATGTGCAACGGACCGACCGACATTTAGCAGGTTGTGCTTGCCGACTATTGTATATTATTTGCTGATCATGCAGGAGAAAGAGTATGAGTGGATGGGAAAATGGATAGAGTGAGAATGGTGATTGTACAGATAACATAGAGTGGGAATGATGTTTGTACAGATAACATAAACTGGGAATGGTGTTTGTACTGATAACATATTATAGTGGGAATGGTGTTTGTACATATAACATAGAGTGGGAATGGTGTTTGTACAGATAACATAGAGTAAAAATGGTGTTCGTACAGATAACATAAAGTAGGAACGGTGTTCGTACAGATAACATAGAGTAGGAACGGTGTTCGTACAGAATACATAGTGTAGGAACGGTCTTCGTACAGATAACAGAGTAGGAATGACATTCGTACAGATAACATAGAGTAGTTAGTTATTCATTGCTTACAGAGTCCAGCGGACTGCAAAGAGCCGAATCAGGACCACAAAATCAAGACCACAACTTCGCTGAAAGAGGACTCACCCCTGATCTGCATAAAAGATCTGCCGAAACAACCCTAGTGGTAACACTGAAGGCACTCCACCAGCCAGTCACTTTAGCTCAATAACGACATCCCACGCAGGGGACGCTGAGGCTATACTCTAATTTATCGAACCCCACTTTACAAAAAACAAAAGAGAATACAAACATCTTTATAAAATATCAACAAAACATACATATAAAATGCCTACATTGCCAAATAATATCATAGGAAGCCCCAGTGACCATTTGGTAGAAAGCGTCCAATATTCCCAAGCTGATCCAACAGACCTCACACACAAATGAAGAGTTTTGTCCAGGAAGAGTTTTTAAGAAAAAAGGTAGGTGACTGGTCTAGCGATGAAGAAGATAGTATAGTAGATTGATAGAACAGAATATAATGAGAAAAAACAAATG
Source organism: Oncomelania hupensis (assembly GCA_036898135.1). Lineage (NCBI taxonomy): Eukaryota > Metazoa > Mollusca > Gastropoda > Littorinimorpha > Pomatiopsidae > Oncomelania > Oncomelania hupensis. Next base: position 59,859,501 of record CM072523.1, on the reverse strand, counting down.
AGAAAGACAGTGACAGTGGGAATTTAAAGCACTAAATTTCCAGAAAGTGGGGATACTATTTATACTGAAACCCCCGGCACCCCCACGGGGGGGGGGGGGGGGAGGGAACATCGAGTAGGAATGGTGTTCGTACAGATAGCATAGAGTAGGAATGGTGTTCGTACAGATAACATAGAGTAGGAATGCGCTCCCATACAATGGAATTCTCTCCCATCACACATCCGCAACATACCGACCACCCAGGCCTTCAAAAACGCACTCAAGACCCACCTCTTCAAACTGTACTATCCTGATTGACTCTCACCCTTTGACCGATGACGGATCGATGCCAGCTATGGCTTGACATATAAATAGTCTGTACATTTATACTTTTGCTTTAATTTCTACATTATTTTACTTATAAATTTTGATTTTTGCAACAGAGACGAGGCGGGTCTTGTCTTTTTCTTTTTTTTTTTTTTTTAAATCCGATCCTTGTATTAATTAATCATTGTTAGATGAAACACATTTTTAGTTACATTGTAAATTTGTATAGTGAATTCTCAGATTTTATTATCTTATTATTAACTAGTATGCCATTCGTTGTTAAAAATTAATACTTTTTATTAGGCATGTGAAGTGTATTGTATATGTTATGGTCCCTTGTATGCTTTTGGAGTGTGGTTGGTGTGAATGCTTGCATACTTAGTTTTTATTGTTCATATGTCTGTTCTGATCAGTGTACTATTTTATCTAATATATATCCTATTTTAAGAGCGGTGAGCCCAGCCCCGAGCTGGAGTACAGCGCTATATAAGCCTACTTTATTATTATTAATATTATTATTATTATTATTATTATTATTATTATTATTATTATTATTATTATTATGTACAGATAACAGGTAACATAGGCCTACAGCCTAGGTCTGGTGTCACTGCACAGAATGCCAAGTCACAAATGACGTTTGGGAATACGTGTAGGCTTATCGATATTCCCAGCAACAGGGTCAAACACTTGACCTTGTTTCCAACTTCCTTGTTCATTCATCTCAGTTTATGCTGTAGTTGCACGACCCACGGGGAGTTAGTTAGGTAATAAGTTTGCCGCAACCCTTCAAAACGGACGGCTCTGGCCATTGGCAACCCAGAAGCTCTGAATTGCTCTCTTTTGGCCGAAGGAGCTTTCGAACGAGGATTAGCGAGACACGGCCATCATTTTGGACATGTCTGTAGTTCCAGATAACACGTTTTAAATAAACTGGAATCAGAACGATTCAAAAGTCTGTCTGTCTGTCCGCTGCCTGTCGGTTGGTCGGTTGCACGCCAGATCTCCAGAAACACGCATCGGGTTTGACCCAACTTCACAGGAATATTGTGCCGAAGCCTCACGTGCCATCATATTCGCTGCATCGCAGAGGTCATTGTCGCTGAGGTTGTTTTGTTTTTTCCCCCTGCTCAAAGATTTTGGTGTGTGCTGTTTTTGTTGTGTTAGTTTTGTTCTTTTGAGTTAGTGTGTGTAACGCAACATGACGGGGCCCCTGTAATGTAACTACGACTAATTCCAAACAGAAAAACATATCATTAGCCAGGGCCCTTTTGTTGTGGTTTCAAACTTAAAATATTTAGATGTATTTAGTTATTCATTTATCTGTCAACTACTTCATTTATTTAAAACAACTGTACAATTATTTATTGTATGTGACTGCTGTGCATTTGCAGAGCCTCATTGTGATACCACCTGTAGCAAAGCGCCATGGAGCCCAAGGGACCGATGACGGAAGGCCAACCGCCACCCTATTATGGAGCCCCACCTCCAGGCCAATACCCACCAGGGGCCTACCCTCCACCCCAGCAAGGGTACCCTCCTCAAGGGTATCCACCCCCGCAAGGGTATGGCTATCCTCCGCCGCACATGGCACAACAGGTCAGTAAGGGGAAGAAGGGGGAGGAGGAGGATGGTGAAGAGGAAGATGAGCAGGGTGTAGGAGGGGAGAGGTCAGGAGAGGTCAGGACAACGAGGGAAAGGAAGAAGAGGATCATCAGGAGGAGGAAGAGAAAGCATAACAGAAGAGGGAAGAGTTTGATTGTGGCTTTGTCTCCCCTGCCCCTGTAGGGCGCTCTGCGTTGTGGGATTTGATTGTGGCTTTGTCTCCCCTGCCCCTGTAGGGCGCTCTGCATTGTGGGATTTGATTGGCTTTTCTCTTTTTCTCCTGGTATAGTGCACTTCCAACCGAAGAGCTGCCCAAGGCGCTGACCAATACAGGATTGAACCTAAGCCGCCCGGATCGCTCACTTGCAGCCTTTGGGCGCATTGTCTAACGCGCCCAAACAACTGAGCACAATCCTGTTACAATTTGGCTTATGCACCTTAAGCTTATGTTTGGGAAACGCGTTATATAAAGTATTATTATTATTATTATTATTATTATTATTATTATTATTATTATTATTATTATTATTATTATTATTATTATTATTGTTGTTGTTGTTGTTGTTGTTAATAAATGAATTAATGCTTGTGTATTTATTTCCAGCAATCGTCGACAAACGTGGTGGTCGTTGGGGGCCAACAACCGGCTGTGCAGACTGTAGTGGTTGAGAGGTCAGTCATTGGTTCATTGGTTGCTAAGTTTCTAGCCATGTCACATGACAACAAATCTTTAGTCCTCCAAGCCAGGGTACAATGTGGTGTGTCGCAGGGATAACTAAACATGACAAACATACAACCCAAATACAACAAGACAAATATTAAAAGATAATAGCGGTCCTGATACTGAAGGTACCTACACACAATACAATTGTTTGAATCACAACAATCATGTTCACAATACAATTGTCTGAATCATAACAATCATGTTCACAATACAATTGTTTGAATCATAAAAATCATGTTCACAATACAATTGTTTGAATCATAACAATCATGTTCACAATACAGTTGTTTGAATCATAACAATCATGTTCACAATACAGTTGTTTGAATCATAACAATCATGTTCACAATACAATTGTTTGAATCACAACAATCATGTTCACAATACAATTGTTTGAATCACAACAATCATGTTCACAATACAATTGTTTGAATCACAACAATCATGTTCACAATACAATTGTTTGAATCACAACAATCATGTTCACAATACAATTGTTTGAATCACAACAATCATGTTCACAATACAATTGTTTGAATCACAACAATCATGTTCACAATACAGTTGTTTGAATCACAACAATCATGTTCACAATACAATTGTTTGAATCACAACAATCATGTTCACAATACAATTGTTTGAATCATAACAATCATGTTCACAATACAATTGTTTGAATCATAACAATCATGTTCACAATACAGTTGTTTGAATCACAACAATCATGTTCACAATACAATTGTTTGAATCACAACAATCATGTTCACAATACAATTGTTTGAATCACAACAATCATGTTCACAATACAATTGTTTGAATCACAACAATCATGTTCACAATACAATTGTTTGAATCACAACAATCATGTTCACAATACAATTGTTTGAATCACAACAATCATGTTCACAATACAATTGTTTGAATCACAACAATCATGTTCACAATACAATTGTTTGAATCATAACAATCA